>VDFB02075321.1:166111661-166176837 GCA_007258455.2 Sequoia sempervirens | reverse complement strand
ACTTAGTGCAAGACAAGGATGAGATGAGATGATTGATGAGAAACATGTTAGAGTGAAAATCAGTATCAATTAGTGGAATTAGGTGCCTCAACATAAGGAAGAGCACCACATTCCTTAAGATGTTAAATTTTATTACCCAAAGCCTTACATTTATTAGTAGAATGACCATGACCTCTATGATATGCACAAAATGAATTCTTGTAGAAAAATTTCTTTTGTGTTCTTGTAGGGAGAGATATCAAATGATATTGGAGGAGTCTTGACAAGATACTCTCTTGATCAATAGTAGGAGATGTTATTTTATTTTACAAAAAAATATATCTCTTGCTTAGTACAAGATGTCATACTTATGCAAGACTCTTTAGATTGCAAGATTTTGTTCTCCCCTTGAAAGGAGGGTGTAAAATCTAATGAACTCCAATTGTTACTACTTTGTGTGATGACATTGATATTAAGCAAAGATTTATTTGTTTCTTTCGTTTCTTTCAAAGGACAAAAACCAAGACCACTAGTTTCTATCAGTTCAGGATGCACTAATGTTAAAGTTGGATTAGAAGAATTTTTTGTAATAGTGTTTACATTAAGGGAATGCTTGTTTCTTTCTTTCGAGGGACAATAACCAAGACCATTAGTTGTTCCTTGCGTGTTAGGCTCTATAGGGACATGGATACCCTATTCTTTAGCACCACATCATTTTCCACTATATCCAAGTTGTTTCATAAGTTCATAACCATTTCCATAAAGAATTTTCATTTCTTTTAGAGTTGGTGTTCATTTATAACCTTCTTCATCAAATTTTGTTCTATATTTTATTTTTTCTTCTAAAGTGGTTGAGGTGGATGCTTTCGAAGGTTCTTCTAAATTTTGTGTTGAAATTACCACTTTTTCTTTTTCCTTTTCAGAATCTTTGTTTATGATCTTGTATTCTTCCATGAATGATGTGAAATCTAAGGAACCCCAATCATCTTCTAATATTTTTGTGACTTCTTCAATATGTTTTTCTGTCTTTTTGTTGCATAGGCTCCACTTGTGTAGTTGGTGTCAATGTTTTCAAAAGATTTTCCTTGTCTTTCTCAATGTTTAAACAAGTGTTTGGTTTAGGGCTAGCTTCAAGTGTGTACACTTTGTTATTGTAGACATACTTCATTACATGATGAAGATTAGAAGGCACCCCATTCATCGCATACATCCATAGTCTTCCTAAAAGGAGATTGTATGAAAGATCATGAGGCACAACATGGATGGTAGTTTGTAATGTGGCCTCTCCAACTATAATAGGAAAAGTTATTACACCAAGTAGTTGTTTTCCTACATTATCAAATCCCTTAATATATAAAGAGTCATGTTGAATTCTTGATTTATCCATGCCAAGTATCCAAAAGGGTCACACTACACACATTAAGGGTGGAGCCATTTTCAACAAGGTTTCTTTTTATTCCCAACCTATTATAGATAGCTATTATCATGAAATCGTCATTTTATTTTACAATTCCAAAGGAGGGAGCTCTCTTTGGTGGAAAACAATGCCAGCCTTCATTTCTTGAATCATGGTTGTTGTCACTCAATTGCACATTAGGAGTATAAACTTGTTGTAAGGAACTTTGAACCATGTTATGATAATGAGGGGAGGCTTGACTAAGGTCCCATAATGATATCTTAGTAGGAGTATTATTTAGTTGCTCAACAAGATTATACTCCTCATTATGTAAAGGTAAATGAGGGGCAGTAGGCAAGATAAGGTTAGGAAATGGAGGGATGTTGAAGGTGTTTTTCTTGGTTGTAGATTGGTTCTAGTGTTATATGTTTGAGAAACAGTATTATAATTTGATTGGTGTGAAACATTATTCTTAGGTGGGTAAAGGATAAGTTAAGGTTTGTTTTGAGTTTGTGGTCATTATGAAGTTGGGTAAAGAATTAGAGGATTCTTAGGATGTCCCACTAGGTATCTAAGAGGTCCATTAATCAAGGGGGATCTAATGGACACTTGCACATTCAACACCTTAGCAGTTCCAGTTTGACATCTTTCTAATGAAGGGAAATCTAGTGTCATCTTTTCACCATCATCTAAGGAGGTCACTCCACTATTGTTTGAAAGAAATATGTCAATGTTCTCATTTTCTTGCACCATGATAACTTCCCTAGTAGGAGAGTTTTTAAGACAACTACAAACTACATGTTCATGATATTCAAAGGTTGGTTCTTCTAAAATGACTTTATCACAAGGGAGTTATCAATGGTTGGATTGTCTTGTTTATCAATGATGGAATTTTCTTGTTCAATAATGTTTTCCCTAGGAGAAGAGAGGCGACTAAAATTCTCATGACTTCCATTGATTGTATTTCTAACATCAAAGTATCTTATTCACAACTAGAAGAGATACTAGGAGAAGAAAAAATGTGATTTTCATGATTTCCTATTGTTATGTCCTCTTGTTCATCAATGTCTTGCTTAATAAGAGATATAGGAGGAGAGAAACAAATAGGACTCTCAGTACTCTCATTGATTGGTTCTTCTAACACAAAAATATATTCTTCACAAATAGGAGAGGTATTAGGAGAATAATGAATATGATTGTTATGATTGTCCACTATTGTATTCTCTTTCACTAAAGTATTCACATAGGGAGGGGATATGAAATTTTTCTTAGCATGCCTAGATAGGAAAACTAACATTGTTTGACCAAGAATGAAGAAATCTGCCCAACACATGCTTAGCAAACTCTTTAGTCCAAGCAATGTATGTCCAAAGATGAAAGTACTTTTATCAATGTATGAGAAAAACCGAAGAATGCAAACAATGTTGTATCCAAAAGTATAGAAAAGAACTTTATCAAACTTAACCATGACTTTTGTCATCTCAAGCAATACATCTGTCACTAAAAGTGAAAGGCAACATCATATTCGCCACCAGTTTCAGTAAAAGGTTCAGATTACGGTGATGTTTCTAATTGATTTAGGAAGAATGCAAAAATGACTACCCTTAAATTGATGTTTTTGACCTAGATGCATAAAACAAAAGTTATTGAAACTTTCTAGACTAATACTCTAGGTTACCAACAAGCTTAAGAAGGTCACCTTGGTTTCCATCGTGTTACTAATAAGGGAAGTTTGGACGATCTGGGACTAATCACCTAAAAGGAACAGGTCCACGTTAAAGGATTGAGGTCAAATGTTAGGAAATGCACCATAAAATACCAAAAATTAGGAAGAAATGACTTTGTCTTTGAGATTGAATATTAAAGGAGGTGCCGCTGGAGTCCCAGAATTAGGGTTTTACGCAAATTTAACTTTCAGTATGAGTTAGCACCTAATTTTGAATTTGTATGATGTGCGGACTATTTACGAAATTATAATTTTTTGGTAAATAGAATGATCTTAGAGGGAAAAATTAAGAAACCTATGCACTTTCACTAATGCAATATTATTTTGACCTAGACATAAATTAACTAATGCAAGACTTAACACAAGGTTGAGTACAAATCTAGATCTAGGACTATGATGCACTCAAATTAGGCATGGAGTGTATAAGGGGCTAGGTTCTGCAAATGAAACAGAAATGAGGGTGCGCTCTGCAACACAGGATGGAACACAAGGGTTGGCTATTTCACTCAAGTTTTATTCCAAAGGATACATAGAGATCTTATCCTATGATAGAAAGGAATCTTGCAATAAAGTGTCATAAGGGTGTGATCAAAGACTAAAAAGGTTCCACCACCAAGCTAGGGATTGGAGAACAAGGAATGTAAATGACATGCAAAGTACCATGCAAAAACTACCTAAATAACGCAGGAAATGAAACTGAAAATCAAGATAAGAAACTAAGAATGAACAGAAAAGTATCTGGAGGAAGGATGATGTCAAAAAAAACTCCAAAACCCTAAAATATTGCTATTTGATGCCCACTGGGACTCATATGCCAGTCTGGGTGATTTAGTCCCAGACTAGGGTTTCTGTGCTAAAATTGGAATCTCACAGTGGTTGGTCTGAATTCACTGAAATATGAAAAATTAGCTATACTAGGACTCATACACCACAAGCGATGTGTTAGTCCCACTCTGCTTTTTTATAGGTTCAAGTATTGAATCCACTCTCCTATCTCTGCCCTTCCTTCCAAGCTTGATTTTTGGATTTGAAATACTAAATTCTGCTCTATAGGTGTCTTTTAGTGATCTTGTAAATAAGGTGACAACTTGGAAAACTTCCTTCAACATTGTAACCTAGTCTTCAAATATTATTCAAGCTCCAAGACACCTTGATCTGCAATCACACATGTAGAGGGAGAAAATCTTGTTGATTGTTAGAAACTAGGGGTTTGCCTTGGTCAAACCCTGTTTAGGTAATTAAACCTTATGATGAAACAATGAAACATGAAATATGAAGCATGAACAATGATACCTTGAATGATGTATTGAAATGTAAATTAGCAATGTAACATGAAGTGGCCATGTAGAATGTAGATCTTGATATTGAATTGGATATGAAACAATGCTTGAAAATGGATATTCAATGCTACATCACAACATTAGCTCAACAACATGCTTGATGCATTATGATCTTGACATGATGATGGATCTTGAATTGTTGTAACAAATGATGAAGAAATCTGTCCTTGTATGCCTTCTAAATGCTCTTGTAAAGTCTCTTGACACTCTTGTGAAGTCTTGGAATGCTTAACTCTTGATATCTTAGGTTGATATCATGAAGTCTTAGGTGAAGTAATGATTTGAAACCTTGTTTATATAGGCATTCCATCCAAATTTTGATTTATTAGATTCCAAATGTCGACATACCTAAAATTTGAATTTAGAACCTTGATTTCTCACTAAAAACCCTTAAAAGGAGAAAAATGCAAATTTCATACACCACTTGTGGCATATAGGTCCCATCTGGGTGGGACTCATAATCCCAAGGTGGTGTATGGGTCTCACTAGGCCTTTTTAGCTTAAGGAAATGTTGAGGAGTTGGAAAATTAAGCATATTTGATGTTTATATCAGGATTTTGATTGAAATAAGCCTTGAGATGCATAATAAATGGTACTAAAGGCCTATTAATGATGATATGAAGTTCATAAATTCAAGAATGCACAAAAATTAATGTGAAGGTGTAAATAAATACACTTTATGATAGTAAATTAAGCCAAATTAGGTTTATTTAGCTTAAAAGGGTCCTAAACCTAATGTGAATGTGTAAAACACATTACAATAATAGATCAAGGCAATGTTAGGCCCATTTTAATGTTAATCATTCCCAAATTAAGTTTGAAAATGTAGAGGGATACATTTTTCATCATTACAAGTAGTTCGGATTCCACCTACTCTAATGAGAGAACTATGTACTCTTTTTGAACCTAAGGATGACCTAAGAATTTAAGAGGCTCTGAAATTTATGAAGATCCTCAACCTTATAAATTTATGAGGTATACCAAAGATATGAAACAACCTAATAGGTTTGGATATTTGTGTGAAAGGATTGGTTATTCATTGTTGGATTCTAGTTGCTTTTTTTCTTTGATTGTTAGGATTAATGAGCCTAGGAGTGTTAGACTGGATATGGGTATGAGTGATGCAGATTCCTAGATTAAATGCATGGATGAAGAAATGGTTACATTGAAAATAAGAATACATGGTATCTGGTATGTTTGCTCAAAGAATGAAACCCATTTGATGAAAACGGGTTTAAGAGAAAATTTGGTCTAGATGGAATTATTGAGAAACATACAAAACAGTTGGTCACTAAGGGGTATTCTTAGGTGGAAGGAATTGATTATGCTGAGATATTCTCTTCTGTTGCAAAGTTGACATCTATCTAATTCTTGCTATCACTTACAACATCATATGACCTAGAAGTGGAATAGATGGATGTGAAGTCAATGATCCTTCATGGTGAGTTAGATGAAGACATTTAAATGTCACAAATAGAGCATGTCATGGTTAAAGGTAAATAAAATTTGGTTTATGAGTTCAAAAATTCTTTGTATGCTCTTAGGCAATCTCCTATGATGTGGTACCAAATATTTTATAGCTATGTGTTGTCTTTGGATTTTTTGCGATTTAAATATGATCATTGTGTTTATTATAAGTCTAATAATAGTCACATTCTCATAATTGCATTGTAAGTAGATGATATATTGTTTCTTAAGAATGGTAAGAGTTTGATTTCATATTTGAAGTCTTAGTTGTTAACATAGTTTGAGATGAAGGATCTAGGTGCAATGATATATATTCTAGGGATGGAGATCAAAAGAGAAAGAGCTAAAAAGAAGCTTTAGTTTATCCAAAGAAACTATGTGAATTTAGTGTTGGAGAGATTCAAAATGAAATCTTGTAGACAATTAGTTCCTATAATGGAAGGGGCAAAGCTTTTTGTGGAGGATTGTCAAAAATATGCTACTGATATGGAGGGCATGACTAGAGTACCATATGAAAGTTTTGTCGGTTGTCTTATGTATGATATGGTATATATGAGGCTTGAAATTGTCCAAGCAATGGAATTCCTTATTTGATTTATGGCTAATCGTGGATGAAAACATTGGGATATAGTAAAGAGAGCATAAATATTTACAAGGTAGTTTTGAGTATTCCCTATGTTTTCATGGTTTCCTACTGGACCTTGACACTTAGTGATTATTCATGGATATGTGGATTCAGTTAGACGGTGACAATGATAATAGAAGATACACTAGTGGCTATGTGTTCACAATGTATGGTGGTGCTATCAATTGGATGAGTAAGTGGAAAGTTGTAGTTGTTGTGTCCACTACTGAAGCAGAGTATATGGTAGCTACTCATTCTTGCAAAGAGGTCATTTGGCTTAAGAGACTAGGTTTGGATATTTATTTTGATGCAAAAAAATTACTGCTATCTATTATGGAAGTTAGAGTGTCATTTTCTTAGCAGTCCTACTTTCCATGCGAGGAACAAAACAAATTGATGTTGAGTTTTATTTTTGTTCATGATATCATAGAAAATGGGAAGGTGAATTTAGAAGGTTGATACTTTGATGAATGTTGCGGATGCATTGGTAAAGCTGAAGTGAACATTGATAAATTTATGTGGTGTTTTGGATTCTATGGGCCTCACGACCTATATAGAGTTAAATCCTATTTCTAATGACTCTTGAAGGTGTTCTGACAAGTGGGAGAATTTTGGGAATAAAGTGTCTCAACCTTTATTTTTTTCTTAACATGTTAATTATTTTATTTTTAATGAGCTTTATTTATTGAAGATACTCGAGAAAGAGTTGGAAGTGGAAAATTATTATTTTAAGTGGAATTGTGCATGAAGACAATTTCAATTTTATGTTGAGTTTGCATGAAATGTGAGATTTTTGGAGGTGCAGTTATATTTTGACAAGTCTAGCTTTTTTATGTGTATGATTAGTGATAGTTGGCAGTTGCAATATTGCATGTATTGAGAAGTGGAAACTTACCATTATGCATGTATAGTGGTTTTGGTATTTCCAATGTTGCATCTTCAATCTTGAGTGTTGGATTTTAGAAAAATCTAATTAATGCATTGTAAGCTCCTATATGTAGAGCACTTGTATTTTGGATTAGTGAATTGTTTTTTTTGTTGAAGTACCATTATATTATTGAAATCCATCTAAAGTATATTGTAACTTGTTTATTTTTCTTAATAATCTAATTGAGTTGTGTTTTGGAGTGTTGGATTTTTCTCCCGAAGAATTTTCTCATCTTAAATTTTGTGTTATATTTTCATTGTTTATCTACCTGCCAGTATATATGTCAATCTAAATATGTATCTGTTAGGGTGTTTAAGATTTTTGCAACTCTCTCCTTCTTAGATTGGTGTAGGAAGTATCTTCTTTGCCTTGACTTCCTTGTAACATAGGGGTCTTGTCACCCATTTCATATAAAATCCTCTTAATTTCATATGATTAGTAGCAATTTTTATGTCTTATTAAATTATGTTTTAATGTAAAATAAAAGAAACATATTATTTATATTAATAATGGAAATCAATTTCTAGTAATAGTCTATTATTTGTCAATAGCTTTTAATTTTAAATTCACCTAGTTAATTCAAAATAGGAAATGGTATAATAATCTTCCTTTCTAATTGTTAAAAAAAATAAGCTTATAATTTAAATTTTATGAGTAAATAATTATTTATAAGTAATTTTTGGAAATAAAGTTATATTTAAATTTAATTTTTAATTATATTTAAATTAAGTAAATTTAATTTTAAAATATATTATATATCAATTTTAAAAAACAAAAAAAAATTGATAAGGAGAGTTTCAAGGTAAAAAAATAAAATAAATAAAATTATATGGTTTGAAATAGATTCCAAGAAAATATTATTTATGGATCCTTCCACCAAGGAGGAACTTAAAGTCAGATATATAAATTTATATTTGAAACCTATTTTTTTCATTATTCAAAGATTATTAAGTAAATTTTATGAGTCATGCAAGTATCTTTTGGTGTAATTGGTAAAGTTAAATAGTTTCTAAATATCCCAGTTGAAGTGAAGTCGTGTTGAATCTATTGGCTCGATAATATAAGATATGACCTTTTTGCTTAAGACATGTGAACAAATTCATCCTTTCCAAAAAGAAACAAGAGCTGCGGGGCAACAAAGTTCCAGCCAAAGTATGTAAGAATGGTTCTGGTCTGATTTTGTTTTTTTTTTTAGGTTAAGTTTAGAGCATTGTTAGTCTACCAGTTGCCAATCAGTTTTTAATCCAACACCTACTTTAATCAATTAGTCTTCTCAATACAACTGGACACAAAAATGAATACAAAAACACTTGCAAAAATGATGTGCACAGATGGACATAAAATATAAAGACGCTTGTGAAAGAGGAAGGAATAGCTCAAAGGATGATGGTTATCAATCTATCTATATAAATTGGACTTTGTTGATATTTTTCTACATTAAGTATTACTAATTCAAGTATGCAATCAACTAGTCTTTGGCTATTCAAGAAAGACCAATTAACTTAGTTTTAACTACATGGGTCTTGACCTTGATCACCATCACAAGAAATGTGAATTTTCCTTCCAATAGTTGCAACTGCTTTTGAAGATTGTGGATCACGTCTGTAAAAATTAGTTGAAAGTTCTTGAATCCCTGGTATTTCATGGGATAAGTTTATAGAAAAATGAAAGTGAAGACCATAACACTTTATTGATAAAAAATGATTTGCATGTACTGAAAGTATCAAGTAAATCTAGTTCATCAGAGATGATTTCCATGAATTGAAATGACCAGTTAAATCCATTGTCATACTAAGCAAATTGAATACGAAGTTCAAGAAGCCCTGAGATGTAACCTGTTGAGTTCATAGCAATATGAAAGTGAAGACTTTAAATCTTAATTCCTGAAAGGTGATGAAGACTAAAATTATCAAGTTCATCAGAGATGAATTCCATTTATTGAAATGAAAAATTAAGCTGCTCATCATAATAAGCAAAGTTGAATCTAAGGCAAAGTCCAAGTCCCAACATCACTTCCTAAACTCCAAGCATGTGCCAGAAATTTTGGGTGTGTAATTATATGACATAATCCTATACGGTGTCAAAATTGAAATTGAGATAGTTTTTTCAAATGTCAAGTAACTTGTCAATTGATTGCACAAAAACCTACCTAAAATCTAAGTCAATATTGGTTAGCAATTTTTTGGAAAATATCATGATTTCTTAAAGAAAATAGTGATTTCAGGGTTCAAGAACCACTACATTGCAAGATATGAACATCCATCAAAGCATAATTGAAAATGAATTTTTCCTAGACGTTGTAATAATAAGTACCACTAGAAAACTACAGCCACAACAGATGGACAATCAACAATAACAACTACAAGAACATGAAACATATAATTTATACACCCTTTTATTTAATCATATTACAAAAATGCTGCAACATAATGGATCTATTAGATAGGTGCTAATGTGTCAGAAAGACGAAAGCAGGTATTACTGTTCACTACTAATTGAAAATTTAGTGAATTCATCCAATTAGGAGTGCACCATATAACAATAAATCTTAACCCTATAAACTAGGCATACAAAAACTAAAAAGTAAATGTTGTTTGTTAGGTCCTGACCAAGCCAATACCAATTTGGAATATGGCAATCCCCCAACCGAGTAAAATTGTACACCCTTGGTTTTTAACCTTTATGATGAATCTCTTATGAAATAAACTACTAGGAGATTAAGAAAAAGTTGAATGATGAGAGAATGGTGAATTATTAAATTGATAGTTTACCACTATCAAGAAAATTAACCCCATGAAATGAAAAAGCATTATAAGAGACAGATACATTAATTTCAAAATTTAATGTAATTCATACTTCAAATTAAGTCGACACCACCTAGATGTAAGCATAATTGAATTGCTAAATAAAAACCTGTGCATGTAAAGGATAAACCCAAACTTTCATTCTAGTTCCACGAATAAAGTATTCTATAGATACCCTATAAGATATGCTATTACAAAAAAAATGGTATCACAAAAAAGATCAGAGGAACAAATAGAGATGCGTATGTAGATGTGCCGAAGTCAATTTCAAATTTCCAATGAATAAGAACCATTATGAAATGAATTCAATGAGCTTAACAAGATGTTAATAACATTTTTCGTGCATCAAAATATCCTTTAATCACAAATAAAAAATTAAACAACCATAGGAGCATGATAGCTAATATTTTTTGGGAAAAGTAGACCCAACTACAGTGGGCAAAGAATGAAAACATGCACAATTGAAAGAAGACAATCACAAGGAGACAAATATTTTTGTATATATTCGATTTTCTATTTCATTCCTAAAGAGATTACATTCTAAAACTCAGAGCTAAAGCTTTGTACATTCTCATGCAAGAAACTGTGCAAGTTTCGACGCATTTTCTTTCTGTGTGCTGCTACTGCGTGCTGGTAGCATTCCAGAGCACTGAAGCACAACCAATATTCTCTGTTGCTGCAGGTTCTCCTGAACTTCTACTTTCTGTAGTTGTGAGTTCTGCTGAACATTCTTTTTCTGTCTTTGTCTCCTTCTCTATAGAATTAATATTATATTCTTCTTTTGTCTTTTGTTGCTTTTCCAAAAAACTGGCGCCCAATTCAAATTCAACCGCCACAATTAATTTGCTTGTCCAGCAAGGTGGTCAGATACAACAAGGAGGGGATAGAACAAATTTTAATTCATCCAATGGGGCTTCTATGCTTTAGCAAAAGTTGATTTGTACATAAGTTTTAGAACTTGGATTCCTGCATTTGAAAGTAACTTGTTAATAGTTTTGACTGCATTTTGTATTAAAGGCTTTGCAAAACAGGGGTATATATAAATGCATGTTCATAATTGTTATTCCCCCAATTTATTGATAAAAAATACATCTAGCACTACCATCATGCCAGACAAAAAATGTTGACTTGATTTTGCTTCCTTGCTGCTTGGATTATTTTGATATTTGAACATAAACCATCTGTGTGTATCCATTAGGCACACTGTTGTCTAGACAACTTAGTCCAAGTTTTCCAAACAAAAAACTCTTTGATCATCTGGAACAATAGGTTCAGAGGAACGAGCAGGGTTGTATCTAGTTTGGTGGGTGAGGGATGGTCCAACAACAGGTGGAAGTGCTCAGTAGAGGTGTAGCACAGATTCAACAAACTTGCTATTCTCAACATGCTCTGCATGAGAGATTATCTCAAAGCTATGATTGAATTTGTCTCTCACATGTCCCCTGACAACCCCACCAGGCATCCCCTGAGCCATAGAGCTCTTTAATGTTTAAGGCCTTCTCCCAAAATTGCTCCCTTATGGCTCTCATCCTGGCTTCATTGCTATCTGCATTGCAGCTATGTCCACCACCTAAAATGCTACAGTGAAACATAACATTGAAGAGTTCAATTATAGCAAGAAATTTGCATGGTGCCTAATTGATCAATGTATACATAATTGTAAAGGATGAACGCATGTCTCTTTATTTATTAATTATTTACAATTACATTGTACATCGTTCAATTATTTTATGCTAAATGAATTACAGAAGGGTCTGTGTCCTCTGTAAATTATATTTATTTCTAAAAATTCAGTGCATCCTAAAAGATTTAATGATTTCTATTTCTGCTAAGAACTTCTGCTATAACTATTACTAATTGGCAATCTCTTCCAAGGAGTTCCCTATGATTAATTAACACCGTACAAGGTGAGATAATCTATTCAGATTATACAACTAAGTGGGTCACCGATCATTCAGTCAGGATAGTAAAAAGTGGAGTTACAAAACTGGAATTCCCTAGAATGAAAATCCTTATATCTGTCCATTGGGCTTTGGTGGAGTGGTAGGTCGGGTGCTTATTACAGATAGAACAAAGCTCAAACACACTGAATAGAACTTGGATGTGTGTGTGCCCCAATCTTGGAGACAACTGTTAATACAAGAAATGTAATGGTGGCATCAAGGATTCTATTTCTTGTAATCTAGTGAATATAAGAAGAATAAAATTGGTAATTTCTTCTCAGTTTAGTGGAATTACAATACAAAATAGAAAACAAAAAAAATTAGGGGCTATTCAATCACAACCTGAAATTACCTAGAGTCACAATCATGAAATCAATTGTTATGCGCTACTCATAATTTCATAGCCCAGGATAGCAGAGGTGTGCTTTAATACATAACCAATCACACATAATGAGGCTAGGAGATTAGGGATTAAGTTAAAAACCTGTAATCACCTTCCATATTCATGATCTCGTGATTCCCATTCATTATGATGAATTCCCCACTTGATCTCTATACCTGCTTTTTTAGCTTTTTGAGTAGGTAAATGACTTTGAGCTCTTCCCCTCCTCTGTCGAGGAGGTCATCAACTTGAACCATGGAAAATTTCAAGGGATGTAATACATAGGATTTTCGACTAGTCTATATAAGGATCTATGTTCGATGAAAATTAACACATGGTGTGATCATAAACATTGTATTAAAATCTTCAAACAATTTCTCCTCGAAAATGCAATCATTATAAGCTAATCCTGAGGAGCATCCATATAACACAAAACAAAATAAATTATATATAAAAAGACATGCTTTCGCTCATACATGTACATAATGACACACAGATATAAAATTAGAAGATTGACCTAAACATAGAAAAAATAAAAACTACCCATTCCTGAACTACCACTATGTCACCTCTAATCCAATTGTCATTGTCATCCATGACTTGGGCCACTCTAAGGGCTTACTTGGCCTTCTGTAGGTCTCCATGAATGTCTCCTATTGCAATCAAACGTTCTATAGAGGGGATTCTTGTGACTACTTCTGCCATTGCTGCTACTGCACTATTATCATTCTTATTGTCTGGTGTTGTTGAATTTGACGGTAAAAATTAAGACAAAAATCAATGAATTTTTGGAAAACAATTACAAAAAGCCTCTTATGCAAAAGAAGAGAGGCTTTATTGAAAGGGCTACAAGACCAGTGACGAACAAGTACAGGAAGTTAAAATTGGCCACATGATGGACTTAAAAATGTCACCTTTTTCTTTTTAAATTAAGCATCTTAATGTGTTTGTGCACCTCCATGACAGACCCACATCCCCCAAACCTGCCATTTGCAAAGCCATAGAAAACACGCGTGATCCCAAGGAGGGAGAGTGCAACAACACACATGATGCAGGGCTTGGAGGTGACATGGAGCTCACATGCACTATGAAGCCCTGAGGTACTTGTTGTTGCGTGAGATGGGCAGCTCAGAAGAGATGAAGAAGATTATCAATGGCTTCCATCTCGGTGTGCCTCGTTGTATTTCTGGTGTGATTGGTTGTGTTGTTCCCTCGGGCAATGAATTGAGCATTTTGAACAATCACACCCCCCATAGGAACTTCTAGTTGGGAAAGAGCCAGCCTTGTCGCCTCCATTTCCGCCTCCAATGTCAGCTCCTTTTTTTGAAATTGTACCGTATCCCTAATTGTACTGAAGTGGAGGCAACATAAATTGTGTATTGCCCAAATAACTGATCTTGTTGGCATGGGAATCAAGAAGAGGAACAATAAAGGGTAGCAGAGAATGAAGAATGCAAAACTTTAGCTTGTTACCCAAACTTGTAGGCTGGAACTAGCTGATGAGAGGTCATTTTTCCCAGTTCACCTGATTTCTTGATGTCTCTTCCTGTGTAAGGTACAACTCAGTTTCTCTACAAAACATTGTTACCATCGCCATGTTTCCTTTGCATGCAAACTGTAGGAGCCTAAATATTCAGCCTTCTCCAGTCTTTGACAATGTGTAGGAACCTAACTTGCTTTTCGTGCACTCTCTTGCCTCGTACCAAATGCAGAGCCTCTACAATATGCAGACCCATTTCACAGGCCAATCACAGGCCACCAAATCTCAAGACAGTTAACTAGTGAGCACATTTTATTTTCTGAATAATCACTTCTCTATAAAATTTGATAAAATCTGCGTTCTGATTGGCCAATGCAACATGTTTTAATCACTGTTTAAAGTTTGAAGGGTTGGGAAGTGAAGTTTTATAGATAGTATAGTTATATAGTACAGTTAAACAAATTCTAAAACTTTCTTTCCTTCAAAGGAATTAATGTAGAAATCCTACTATTAATGTTTATATAAGTAGTTTTGAATGTGCCTCAATGCAGCCCAAATAGCTAGGAATATTTATTTAGATATGGTTTAAAAGAAATATTTTTTTGGGTTGATCTCCTCATTATTAATGTTAAAATAGTTTAATTTTATAAGATAATTTAGGAATATGAGAGTTTTAGAAATTGGAAAACAAGAATAGAGACCATGATCTAATGAATCACTTATTTTATCATTTTTTTAATGAAAAAATTATGAGAGGGGGACCACCGCGTGCAAGACCCCAGGTCATGGAGGGTCAAGATGCGAGAGGCTACCCTAACTTACCTTAGCTAAGTGTAGTGTTTAAGGTATTGGGGATGAGAATGATGAGGATTATAGAACCCTATGACCACTCATCAATCTCGAGCTTTAAGGTGGGGCTAGGTGAGTTAGTTTTTAGATCCAACTCTCTACTCGAGGACGTCAGCACAGTCTTTGGATGACAGCGCGACGCGCTGGTGTCTTGAAAGTGCGTTGTAGTCCATACAGTCATAACACAGTTGAGGCAAGGTTGTTAAAAGGACTAACGGCCTAGCTTAACAACTTCTAAGAGAACAAAAAAATACTATGAAATAAGAGAAATACGAATGAAGGTGATAAAATAGGGATACCAAAGCTAAGGTGATGAAGACGATCTCATAGAAGAGCCTATTCGCCAGCTAGCTCCACAAAATGCGTCCACCTACACATAGGAAGAGAGAAAATGTTGGGGGGTTGTATAGGGGCCTGCCTCAGTCATACCCTCATTTAGGTGTTTCTACTGCCACAGACAACCAAAAGAATGAGATAAAGGAGCAATATAATGAAAACACAAACACTACAATGTAGTACTATGCTACTCACCAAATGATAGAGGAGAGGAGAGGGAAGCTTGCCACCTCCACCAAGAGCACTCAAGGCTTCTTGGGGGAGAAATGAGAGGAACTCAAGCCTTTGCTACAAATGGCATGGTCCCAAACGTGCTCTACCAAGTTGATGGAGTGTGATGTTGCTGCAATGGAATGCTTGGAATGCTTGGAAGTTAGTGAAAGTGAGCTTGTGAGAGTGCTAGAATGAAGCCTTCTTGTGATGAAGAGTGTTGAAGAGTTGGAATGCAAAATGGAAGAGTGAATATGAGGGAATGAGGATGAAAATGGCCATATTCAGGTCGGTTGGCCGAAGGAGGCATCACAACTTCGCTGCCAATGAGAAGAGTAATGCTTCTGCTAGCTTAGTCGCACGAGTCTACCAAGGACATAAGCGTGTCGCGTAGGAATCCCCAATAGAAACGCCTCCACTGACACACAAAATAGGCTCCACATGGACCGCCAACGACGAGCTTAAGTAAATTTAAGCCTCTGACTTTGGTTTTCTAAAGTGTATAAAGGAAAAAAGGGGAATTGCGCCTAGGGTGCAAATTCACTCTTATACAAAAGCATATTAATTCTAATATTTTTGAAATGAAAATAATTGGAGAATTAAAAAAATATAATATTATTATTCTAATAATTGTATTGTATATTGAATAATTGATACAATAAACTAATTATTTATGGATAATCATATTATATAATTTACCATTATTTTGAATAGGATCCAATACATTGTAATGACCAAACTTAATGATTCACTAACCTTACAATAAAATCAAAATATTGATAATTATTTATAGAATCAAAAGAAGAATGAATAACATTATAAGGAAGGATTTCATGATACTTTCTTCAATTTCATTCACATAATATCTCACAACCAATATGGAATTATGTTTAAATTTAATTTTCCCATAATCTTATAAAGCATTCTTTATATCCAGTAACTCATAAGATAGAAGTTATATCACAAGAATGATAATCAATACAATATTTGATACATACCATATATTTTATCAACATATCCATTGGTATATTCAACCTTAATCAAGATACCATTCTAAAATTCAAGTCATAGTTTATGTAGTGTAGAAAAATGTTTCCCTTTACATTTTCACACTTGTTTGGGCCCTCCCTATTAAAATTGCACTTCTTTATGACTTATTTGATCCTATTTTGCATCCACAAACCTTATCTAATTCATTTCTCTAAGGTTAATCTTGACACTTAACTAATGGCCAATCATAATTAATGTTTTTGGGTTGTGTGTTCTAGATCTAGTGATCTGGACTCATATGCCACCTTGGGCATATGGGTCCCACCTAGGTTTCAGGACTTGATCTTTAATATTGCATTGAACTTAACATTTCTTGAAGTTTGCATCCCAAGCTTAGGCTACTGGGACTCATATTCCCCAACTGGCATATGAGTCCCACTTTAGCTTGGACCTATTTTTCAATTTAATTCTCGGTGAGATTTTACTCTCCTAGATTTGATGTCGGCTTGTAGTGTTGTAATTTCAGGAAATTTGGCATAAAACAAGTATAAATACTAGCTTATTTCACATAATTTCATTTAATCAATCCTAACAAGATCTAAAAATTCAAGTACTCAAGAATTCTAGCAATTTATGATTAAGAGAAAATTCAAGAGCATTCAAGAGCTGATTATCAAGCATTTTGGAGCGTCATTTCAAGAATCAAGCATCATGTCAAAGTACCCATGCATCATGTGTGTTTTTGAAATAACATTTGTGATGTAGGTTTTCATGATTCAAGCAAGAATAAAGACCTTATCTCATATCAACAATACAAATTCAAGATCTACATTCATTCTAGCCATTTTACATGAGATTGTAGCCTTTATTCCAAGGGTTTGGTGAGTTGCAACATTGCATATTGTTCATTCATCATTTCTTCATTCTATTTTATTTCATTTCAAATTTTGATTACCAAAATGGGGTTGACCAACGAAAACCCCTATCCACTAACAAATCAAAAATTTTCTCTCCTTTCATGTGTGATTGTAGATCTAGGTGATTTGGAGTTTGAATATCCATTTAAGACAAAGTTGTCAAGAAGTTGTCATGTTCACGGAAAGTCATCTATAGGTCAAAATTCAAAATTTCAGACTTAGAGATCAAACAAGAGAGAAGCTACAAAAGATCACTAGAGGATACTTAATTTTTGAAAAAACCTTAATACTTAGACTAAATCACCTCCTTGGGCATATGAGTCCCAGTTTACTACCTTTCAAAAAAATTCTATAGATCCTAGTTTAGTAGTTGTAGATTATAGATTTAGCCCAAAACCTTAAATTAGGACTAAATCACCCAGTCTGGCTTATGAGTCCCTTTGCTCATCACAAACAACAAAATTCAAGTTTTTCAGATCTCGTTTAGTCATTTGTATCCTTCCAAGCACTTCTCTGTTCTCCATAGTTTCTCATTTTGATTTTAAGTTTCATTTCCTAGGTCATATAGCTATATTTGCATATTTCTTTCATTTTCTTCATTCTAAGCATTCTCTTAGTGGTGAACCCCTCTTTAATCACACCTAAGGAGACCTTGTAACAATCACTTTTCCTAATTGAGTCATTAGGTTGAGATCTTTAGGGTTTCCTTGAATGAACTAAGAGTGAAATAGGACCCCTAATGTGCATTTTGTATCCTAAAAGGTGGAGAACCCTATTTCCTTCAATTCATTTTGGTGAAATTGACCTTCAAACAATTTATTTTTGATTTGGAGTGCATAAAATTCGTAGATCTAGCCTACAATAGGTTTGGATTAGATATTGCATTAGTTAATTTACATTTATGGCTTCTAAACTTTCCATTAGTGAAAAGTGCATACAAGTTGCATTTTTGGCATCTTAAATCATTCAATTTTACCGAAAATTTGTAATTACACACAATCAAGACAACATACAAGTTAAAAACCTTAGAATCAACTAAGAATTTGCTTAATTTGGTGCAAAAACCCTAAATGAGGACTCATTCTCCCCTATGGGTGATTTAGTCCTTATATAGGTTGCTTTTCTTGATTTCTAGGAATTCTATGTTGACTATTTTTCACTTTTTTCACTTTTCAAAAACCCTAATTGTGACTCATATGCCCCTCTGGGTGATTTAGTCTTGTATCATGCTTGAAACTACATTTTACAACATTAAAAACCTTGTATTTGTGTTTCTGTTTGTTGTTGTTAGCTCTTTGTTTCAGATTACTGAGTTTTTATTTCTTTCATTTCATTAGATCTAGCTGAATTTGGTTTCATTTTAGGTGCATTTGTAAACATAATAATTGGAATTAAAGTCTATCATATATTCATTTATTGTCCTTTGTATGAGCTTTACAACTTGGTGTCCTATTGCTAATACTATAGTGAGACATAGTTTGAGACTCACGCCATCTCGCGATAAGACACTCATCATGGATCTTGGGTTATTTATCTCTTTCACTCATAGTCTTGACACTAGTTCACTAGGTATGGACCATACCCTTAACAACTCTTTACCTTCAAGTAGCATTACAAGTGTTGAAACAATTTTTGTTAGTGTCCCTCAAGAAAACATAATCCAAATCCATGAAGAATTAGCGAACATACCAAGTCAAGTGAGTACCAAGAACATTTCCAACAATGCTATTCCTACCATATATAACATGCACCACATGATTGAAAGTGAACAAGGAATAGAACTTGTGCGTAACCTAGATCAGATTTTTGGAAAGCATCTTACCTCATCGAATAGTTGTTCTCAACCTTCAAACAATTTCCAAAGTTAAGGAGGAACTCGAATTCATTATCCTACAACCATTGCCTCTATGCCTACTTACACCAACCCTCAAGTTACCACAATGATGCAACCTACTAGTAATTTCTTTCCTACCTTGGATATTTCCACGAGAAATCCTAGTACCTTTGTGGCATCTCATGTCATATCTCCTACCACTTTACCTCCCATAAAGCATTCCAATCACTTCCCCCTAAAACACATATACACCTCCATCTCAAAACACAACTAATGATGCCATCCTTAGTCAAATTTTGTAGAATGTTTCATCCCTTCAAAAGAAAATTTCCACCATAAACCAAAAATCAAAATGGCCAATCATCATACTATGTCAAAAGCAATCCCTTATCCTTGGAGATATTAAGAATGCCGATACTGCAAGGTATAGATATTCCTAGGTTTGAGCAATATGGAGGAAAAAGAGACCATTCTAACCATGTTTTTTCTTACAACACCTTATTTAGTGATTTCATCCTTGAGGATAAGCTTTTGACTAAGATTTTCCCTAGGTCCTTGAAAGATACCACTTTAGAATGGTCTTCCTCATTACCAAATAACTCAATTCATTCATTCAATGAACTTGTTGAGGTGTTTATTAACCATTTCCAAGTGCACATGACTCCTAAGATGATAGTAGTTGATTTGATGAGATGTAAACAAAAGGAGGATGAAAAGGTTGTCGAATTTATTTCATGATACCAATCACTTTATTCCCAAATCGATGTAAATATTCCCAATCGTCACCTTTAATAGATGTTCAATAAAAACTTACAAACTAAGATACAAGATAAGATTGGCATGAAGTTACCTTCCTTTGTACACTTGTGTACTAGCCTTCATGATTATCAAAACTTGGTTAGTAGTCGTCAAACAAAACCCACCTCCAGCTGTCCTAAAAAGTCTAAATCCACAAATCAAAACAATTAATAACCTTTTAGGAAACAAAATAAAATATTTCTTCAACTAAATCCCCCTCAACCAACCCAACATGTTGATACCCAAGTGGATGGTATAAAGAAGACAAATCCTTCTACATTTGAGGATCCAACTAGATAATTTACTCCCTTACCCAATACTCTCCATAACACATTGTTACAACTTTTAGAACAAAAATGATGTCCTTGTAATGTTGTGAAATTACACCTAGGGGAAATTTCACATTTTACTACTTTTCCTAGCATTTATGAAACCTAAACACATTGAGGAAAAAACCCCATGGGCTGGAATTTCTTGATTCTAGCTCCATGTGGTCCAATGGCAAAGCAATAGTAGTCTAGTGACCCGTTCTTTGAAAACTTGTACCTTGGACACCTATGTGGTGCACAAATGTCTACGCAGAACGCTAGCATCCTAACGGTTTTTTGAGTTTGAAATGGGGAATCTTGAATCTTGGCTCTTGACACGTGTCTCTACAACCAGGCCTTCAAGTGTAATGTATCTTTTCTGCCCTTGCATGCCACAAAACCCCTCTTTTGATCTCATTTTGGGGATTCTCTCATTCAATGTGACTTCACTTCTCAATCTCTTCTACTCTTAGCAATAACACTTCTATAAACGAAGCTCTATTAGACTAAAGTGCCTCCAACAACCAAAGCTCTCTAGCAAGCATTCAATAATATGTCTGTGTTTATAAGAGGAGGTTGAGGTCTATTGGTAACACTCTCACTCTTTTCTATTTATGGATACATTAGATCTCCTTTTTCATTTACTATTTGGTGGTGTGGATTCTCCTGAAGCAGGGACTAATTTCACCACCCCCTTTATGTCCATTTTGGTTACTCTCTCTCTATCTATCTAGCTATCCATGGAGGTGGGAACATTGAAGCAATGGTTTGACTATTGCAATCCCCTATACAACCCCAACACTTTTCCTCATTCATCTTATGTGCAAGTTGTCAAAGTGGAGCTCAAAGTGAAGACTTGGACATTTCGTTGTTTGTAAGATCCCTCCTAGATCTCCTTGTGCTTTCTCTCAAATTTTTCTCTTCATCTTGTCATCTTGTTCAATATACCTTGAATCTAGGTTAGATAGTGAAGCCTTGGTTTGCCTGTTTCAATCCTTGAGCCCTCTATTGCTTAGGATTCTAGTGTGTCATTTGGACTCTAGCATGCAACATTGGCCTCATGAATCTATGTTGTAGTCCTTTGGCCAAGAGCTCCTTTGTTGGAGGCAGAAATATAGAAGCTTTTCTCTATTAGGTTCTGAAACAATCTTTTGTGGTAATTAATCTAGATATACTTTCTTTGAAATTTCTTCATTAAGCTTGTATTGAGGTGGATAAGGGCAGTTCGTTCCCCAGGATTCTCTCGAGAATGAAGAGACTCACATGCAAAAAATCCCCCCATCTCTCATTTAGTGAACTCGATGTGAAACATGTCGGATCTATTTCTACGGTGATTTAATGTCTATGATAATGCTTTCACTAAGGAATATTTCGATATGTTGGATGATGCTCTAGATTTCTTAGAAGTGTCTTCTCTTATCTATAAATCTTCTAAGAAAAATTCTTCTTCACAAGTTGAAGAGTTGGTAAATGTTGTGGTGGTCTCTATGGCTTCTCTAAGCCCTTAGAAGCTCATCATTTACTTGACTCCAACCATCCCTTCTCCTAAGAAGGATCATTTTGTCTGTGGAATTTCATATCGAGATGATTCACAAGATTTATATTCAAGGTTTGTAAAAGTTATAGACTTCGCTTCTTATAATGTTGTTTAACACATATAATACAAGAAGAAAAAAACTATATTTGGATCAACAACCTTCTATTCCTGCATCTCAACCTACTCAAATTCCTACTTCTTTACCACCTTCTCAACCAAGTCTTCCTCCAACTCCTAAACTTGTGACTAAATAACCTAGTGATTATGATCTTATTGAGCAACTCCACATTACTCAAGATAAGATTTCACTATGGGATTTGCTTCAGACTGCTCCAGTTTATTAGGGTATGCTTTAGAAATCCTTATAGAATATCCTCTTTCTTTCCTCTGCTAATGGGTTTGATAATGTTGGTCGACAGGCTCTAGGTATGATAATATTGCCTTTGTCGCTAGGCCTCGTTACCTTACCCACCTTGGTTTATGTGATTCCTAGCGCTTTTCCTTATAATATTCTTCTAGGGAGACCTTGGATCCATGTTATGGGTGTCATAACTTCCACTCTACACCATTATCTAAGGTTTGTTGCAAATAATTGAGTAGTCATAGTCAAAGCTAACCCGAAAGTTGTTCACCTTTGTAAATTAGTAGCTATTGGTTGAGCTTCGATTGTATCTACTCTTAAGAATTGTATTCCATCTTTAAATTTTGATGTGATGTCATTCTCCTTGATGATGCCCTCTGTGGAGGTTGTCCCTAAAGTGAACATCACTAAACAAGAGCCACCTAAAGAAAAAAATTCTAAGTTCTCCCCATCTACTTCTCAATCTTTAATGCATTCCTTGGTGATGAATGGGGGTCCTTGGAGTTCTTCAAGTTCTTGATTGGGGAATACAAAGTGAATCTTGTTCATCTAAAACTTATGATAACCTCAAATACCTCTAATGAAAAAGAGGATAACACTCTCGTTGAGAAGGAAATTTGTAATCCTATTCAAGAGACTAGTCACTCCCCTACTAAGGAGGATAGTCTTGCTCTTACTAAGGAGGTTAATGTTTGTGAATCAAGTAAAGGATATAGTTGTGTTCTTGTAGATGTGTTTTATTTCCACTGGTGGAACAAGGCTCTCTATATAGAACCATCACCTTCTGAAGTTTTTCAAACCTATTATGGTTTCAAATATGGACTCGCTTCTTAGTATTTCTATGAGAGAAAAGGCCTTGGACATATTGAGAAAGGAATCCAAGTCCCTATCCGGGTTAAGTCTCATAAGTTCTATTTGGGTTTGGGATTCTCTATTGAACAATCTAAGAAAAAACCTTGGTGGAGTGTTAACATTATTTTGGTTGAACCGCTTAATCTAGTCCATCCTGAATTGATAGAGAATGGGGCGTCGGCTGAAGAAGTTCCCTTAGATTTTTTCTCTTCAGATGAAGCATTGGAGGAATTCCTAGGTTCCTACTCTTGTCTACCTCATTTTCATCATAAGAGATGATTCCCATATTGCCTGAGTAAACAAGAATATTTTGGGGAATTTGTCTTGAGTATTGATGAGGAGGACCCTCTGGCTAATGTAGATAATGGTGTTCCAATACCACATCTTGAAGATCGTAGTTCTCTCCTCAAGGGAGATACTACTAAAGTATCTATGGATCCTAAGTCTTTTGAATGGATGATTAAGATTGGGAAGTTTCTTTCTTCTAAAGAAGCTAAGGAGCACTTTGATCTTCTACATTCTCACCCTGATATCTTTGCTTGGACAAAATAGGACATGCCCAATATTGATGACTCAATAGAAGTTCACAATATCATTTCATGTCCCAACGCCAAGCTAGTTAAGAAAAAAATATGAAAGATCAATCCTAAGGCTGCATTATTAGTTAATACTAAGATAGAGAAGTTATTGAAAGTAGGCTTTATCCACCCAATCGACTACTCCCCTTGGATCTCGAATATCATTGCCATTAGTAAACTTGTTGGCCGTATTCGTATATGTATTGACTTTTGAAATCTTAACAAGGCTTCTCCTATGGATGATTTTTTGTTACCAAATATAGATATGATTGTGGAATTGATTGTAGGCCATTCCTTGTTATATTTCATTGATGGCTTCTTAGGTTACAATCAGATTTGTATTAATTTGGAAGATTAGTATAAGACAACCTTAAATACCCCTTGTGGTACCTTCGGTTATGTGGTTATGCCCTTTGGGGGTTAAAGAATGTAGGAGTCACTTACCAATGAGAAATGACATTAATATTTCATGACATCATTCATAAAATTCTAGAAGACTACATTGATGATATCTTGGTGAAATCTATAACCTATCAGGATCACGTGGAAAACCTTCATCTTATTTTTAAAAGGCTTCAAATCTATAAGATGAGGCTCAATCCTCTTAAGTGTGTCTTTGGCGTAGACATAGGAAATATTTTGGGATTTATAGTCTCTTATTGTGGAATTGAAGTCGATAAAAATAAGATTGATGCAATTGTTAACATGCCTCCACCTAGGAACATCATTGAGTTGCAAAGTTTATAAGGGAAGATTTAGGAAATTTGCAGATTCATATCTCAATTGGTTGATCATACCCTTCCTTTCACTCGTTTGCTAAAAAAGGACGTTCACTTCATATGGGATGAAGAGTGCTAGAAATATTTTCAGTCAATCAAAACTTATTTGGCCAATCGTCTTGTATTAATGTAGGCTATGTAGGATAGAACCTTTCTACTCTACCTTGCTACATCACCATATGCTTTGGAAACTTTTTTCACTCAGTATGATGATGCTGGGAAAGAGAGGGTGGTCTACTATATTAGTCGTGTCCTAGTTGATTATGAAACATGTTATTCATCCATGGAGAAGCAATTCCTTGCTCTTGTATTTGCAACACAAAAGCTTAGGAACTACCTTCTTCATGTTGAAACACGTGTTATTGTAAAAAGTGATATTTTTGAAACATTTATTCTCCAGTACCGACCTTGCTGGGAAGTTAGAAAAATGGGTAATGTTGCTTTCTGAGTTTGACATAAAGTTTGTTACTCAGAAATTGATAAAGGGTCAAGCGGTTGTCGATCAATTAGAAGAAACTCCCTCATCTCACTCCTTCCCTAGTTTGGACTTATTCCCTAATGAAAATATGTTTGTGATAAATCATGCCCCTGGGTGAAAAATGTATTTTAATGGGTTGAGATGTCAAATTGGCTCCAGATTAGTGTTTTTTTTATTTCACCTCAAGGGAAGTTGATCCCTCTCTCCTTTTGATTGGATTCCCCTTACACTAATAATATCACTGAGTACAAATCTCTCATTGCTAGCTTGCGTGCCATGATCACACTAAAATTAAAATATCTCTATATACTTGGTGACTCTGATCTTATTATGAATTAGATTACAAGAACCTATCAAGCTAAGAAAAGTAAAATATATCAGTATCGAGACCTTACTTTTTCCTAGCTTAATCGATTTTCATCCTTCACAATAGACAGTGTACCTAGGAAAGAAAATTGACATGCAGATGCCATGGAAAGTGTCGCGTCCCTGGTACCTTTAGATGAGGATACGAAAGAATACCACAATGTGGTTCAGGTCATTTGATCTCTGGCTATTTCTGATCAACCTAAATCTAATTCTATTGTGTGTTCTCTAGTAGGTTCGGGAGAATGGTTTATAACATCTACAACTATTTGAAGACTAGAAACTTTCCCAATGATGTAACAAAAAAAGATCACACTTGTATACGAAAGATTTCAACCCGTTATGCTGTTATGTCTGATGTTCTCTATCGAAATTCTTACAACGGTTTACCCCTTTGATGTCTCACTAAAGTAGAAACACCAGTTGCCCTTAAGGAAGCCCATTTAGGTTTTGGGGGTGGATACTTTAGTGGTAAATCCCTAGTGAGGAAATTGATCCACATGGGGTACTTTTGGAAAACAATGGAACAATACTTTTTCAATTTTTTTCAAAAGTTCCCACAACGTCAACAACATAGTCATCTTATTCATGCTCGTGCACAAGAGTTACAAAACCAGACCTCTCCTTGGTCATTTGCAAAATGGGGGTTGGATGTGATTGGAAAAATATCACCTCCTTTTTCTAAAGGATACACTTTTATCATTACTGTTATAGATTACTTCACAAAGTGGGTCGAATCCATCCCACTTTTATCTATGAACACTGAAGCCATTTGTAGCTTTCTTCTAAACAACATCATTGCTCATTTTGGGTTGCCTTCTACACTTGTTTTTTACAATGGTACGCCATTCAAGAACAAGGAAGTAAGGTAATTCCTAGAGAAGTTTCACATTCAAAATAGATTTTCTACTCCATATTATCCATAATCTAATGGCCAAGTAGAAGCACCTAATAAGATTCTTCAACTCACTCTTCACAAACTAGTAAATAAACATGGTAAGGATTGGCATGTTCAATTAACATATGCTATATGGGCCTATCTCACAAGTGTTCATATGGTGATGGGAACAACACCCTACAACCTTATGTATGGTGTTTAAGCTATCATGCCTTTAGAGTTAGAAATTTTTTCTTTGCTGGTTTCCCCTTAAGGGTTAATTGATGACAAAACTTACTGAGCTAATCATTTGAATTAGCTAGAGATGCTCAATGAACACCGATTACAAGACCTCAATCATCTTAAAGCTTGTTAATGATTGCTATCTAGATAGTATAATCAAAGTGTACTTCCTAGGATATTCAAGGTAGGTGGCATGCTTCTCTATGAGAATTAGAGAAATGTAAATGCACCATCTGATTAAAGGGGAAAATTCAGTCCTAACTGGTTGGACCCTTACATTGTCATCTATGTGTATGGCTCAGGTGCCTATGGATTATCGTCTATAGATGGGACACCTCTAAAATAACCTATTAATGCAATTCATCTTCCTCGATACTATGCATAGTGTCCAAAGTGTCATATGTGCAATGTTTACTCTTTAAGGGTTGTAGCATTGCATATGTTGACATTATTTTGTTAACACATTTTGAAATATTTTTTTGTTATGATGTAGCCATGTGTGTGTGTATGAGAGATACATAAATACATGTTCTTTGCTATGCTACAAGTATATCCATGCATTACATTGCATCTTTTTAGGTAGTTAGATCATCATTGTATTTAATTAACACATATCCATGCGTGTTCATTAATTCATGATATCATCTAATTCAAATATACATCCATATACATATAAAATCCATAGCATCAACATACGTGAAAGTAAGGAACATACACATCAAGTAAACAATGTCATAATATCAAAATCAGTTTCTCATGTATATATGTATAAATATAAAATTTCATGTACATGTATCATGCCATTGTCATCAAAAAATGGGTGGCTAATGTATATGTGTATTAGTGTCTATACCAAAATGATCTACAAATATATATTTCATGAATACAAAAATGATATACAAGAGGAGGCTCTCTATTCCCCAAGCATGTGGCTCCTAGATCCTTCTACCTCTGGTTGCGCTTGTGGTTGGGGGTGGGGCTACATGGTAGAGATGGATTTGGAGTGGTGTGAGCATGATACAGACATGGTTGCACGCATCCCTCTGATGTCTCCCTAGAGGGAGGCTATCTACATGCAGGCCTAGATGAGCTCGTACTGTAGTTGTTGATCACCTTCCAGGATCACTATTGCTAGCTATCCCACAAGGTCATCGAGATGGCTCTAAAGAGCATCACATTCCTACTCGATGACATCAACCTTCATCATGGTCACGTCTCGCTCTACGAGTGCCATCCACAACTCCCTCAACAGTTAGTCATGCTACCCTCAAAGTGTGGTAGCGTTGGTAGTCCTCTACACAATCTCCACCTATGCCTCCTCATAAGTAGCCCTTAGGTGGGCTACTGGATCAAAAAGGTGGATGTGATGTCCTGTTGAGACTGGTCGATATGTGTCTAGAACTGCCCTTAGATAGGCATGATAAGGACCACCTCTAATATGCAAGCTAAATTTCAAGTATCAAGATAACATCATCAATCAAGCCATTCATGCAAGATAAAGATGTTGGAGAGATCTACTATGTTTAAGTCCTTCAAGGGTTTCAAATCAAGGGGTTGGTGAGTTGCAACATAGTAATTGTTCATTCATCATTCCTTTCATGTTTCATTGTTTCAATTACCAAAATAAGGTTTGACCAAGACAAACCCCCATTAACAAAATATTAAAAAATCCCTCTTGTACTTATGTTGTAGATCTTAGGTTGAAGATGGATTGAAGATATCTTGAAGTGCAAAATTGGAAAAGTTGTTAAAGTTGCAAAAGTTGTCAAAGTTGTCATCAAGCCACAAAAATTCACCTATAGGATTTATTTTTGACTTTCTAACTGTGAAATCTAGAGAATTTAGGAGTGCAAACATAGGACCAAAGGACCCAAAAAGCAATTTCAAAGAGCCCTATAAAGTCCCATTTTCCCTAGGGCGAATCTATCCCAGAGGACACTCTACAACAACATTTTGGTGATAGGTGCAAAAATAATAAACCCTCTTAGATCTTTCTGAAAGTTGTTGCATTTGATAGATTAAGGTTTCATCTTCTAATTTATTGTTTCACCTTGCATTTTTGGATTGATTTTCTATTTCTAGTATTTCTTCCAAAAGTTTTGTTTCAATAGACCTGCCTCATCCTAGATCATAAGGAAAACAACAAGGTTTCCTTCAAGGTTGATTCACGTAAGGGTTTAAATTCAACCTTGGCTCAAGGTATCTCCTTTTCCTAATGAAATAGAGGAAAATAGGTGCTTGATACTCCTTTTGATCCTTTCTATTTATAGTAAAATTGGTGAAACCCTCATTTAAATAAAGCACCCCAACTTTTTCTACATTTCATTTTGGTGAACATGGCATTGTACATCAAAATAATTTTGATTTGGAGTCCATTAAAACCCTAGGTCTAGGACTCACATTAATTTTCATTGTATTACATTATTTTTCATCTCATTTAGGGTTGTTAACTTGCATTTAATTTAGGGTTTTAGGGTTGCATTTTGCATCCTTAAAAATATAAAAAATTAAAAAATTGGCATTAGTTTTGCATAGTGTTTTCATATTAGTGTATGTTCAATCCTTCCTATTCAAAATTAAGTCAAAATTGTATTTAAAAGAGTGTCATATTGATGCAAGAGCATCTAGCAACCTAAAAAATGTAAGTTTTTGATTTTGATGTTAGGAGTCTTAATTTAGTTTGTGAATGTCTTAGAGGACCATGGAAGACCATGTAGGGTCTCTTTTCATTTTTATTTTTTGCAATCCTAGATTTGAAGTCTTGAAAAAATGCTTATTTTGCAAGTTTAAGTGCAAGAACATTAGGTTACATTATTTTTTTGAAAGAAAAGCATGCATTTTCAAATGGTAACTATTTTTCATGTTCATTCATGTTTAATTAATGGGAATACATGCTCCAAGAAGCTTTTAGAGTAAGATTTCATGAAATACCTTATTCTTTGTCAATTTTCTACAAAAATAGTGAGAAATCAGTCTTGTACAACTTGGTACAGATCAATGATAGATCTATGAGTGGATGGAAAGTTATATTTTTTTTCAGAAATTAATTCTTTTTTTTTTATGCAATTTCATTTAGTTTTGAGAAAGTTATGGAAAAACTACTACTAGCAGCCTTGTTCAAAACTAGGGTTTCTAGTGAGTTTAAAAAATTTAGAACTTTTGTTTACATCATTGAAAATTGATGAAACTTGGAGGAAATAATCATTAGGCTATTTTTCAAGTTCCCAACAAAGGAAAATTCATCAGTCCATTGTATGTGTGATTTATGACAGACTATGTGTGTCTTCATTGTAAAAAAGATTGCTAAAAACCCTTGTTTCTTTGAGGGTTTAATAAAAACCATATTGTTTGAGTTTACCATAGCAAAGTGAGAGTTTGAAGAGCCTCTTTTTAGTGTTTTGAAGGTTTGAAAATTTGAAGAGGGTATGCGAATGAGTACTGATGCAATAAAATACCAATTAGGACATTGTCGAGGGTTTGTGCCTAGAGCGGAAAGTTTGTATAAATCTTGCAAAATTTGGTTGGAATAGCTTCAGTAGAGTGTATAGAATCTAGAAACCATTTTTTTCTTGCATTTTTTTTATCCCTCTACATCATTTTTGTATCAGAGCCTAAAGGGTTTGGGAAGAGGAAGTTGAGAGATTCAGATGGGTTTGATGAAGAAGTTAGTTATATTCATCGATTCTTAGAGAGACGTGTATTGTAGATTGGTGGGTTAATGTGATGAACTTGGGTACCAAAAGATTTCGAAAGAATAAAAATGAAGAGAAGCCTTAGGCAAGGTATCAAGAAGACAAGAAAATAAAAGATGTAGTAGAAAGGCCTCAAAAAGAAGGGCAACATGAAAGCCAATAAGATAAGACAAGATACAGAGTTTGATAGAGAAATGGCAGAGTTGAGGAAATATATTAAGCTTGTAGTACAATAGTGGCTTGAGGAAGGATACCAAGAATACGTTGGGTATTGGCCAATGTGCAAGAAGGTCAAGTGGGTTGTAAAGATGGATTTTAAGAAAAGAATAAGGCAACATATGGCTGTAATAAAAAAGACAAATTAATTGGCATTGTCATGAAGGAAGATCAAGAGTGTCTTCAAGCTAAGCAAAGCATAAGAGAAAGTGTAGAAGTAATGAGAGAATAATGTTCTTAAGAAAACACATATACAAAGGTACATTGGCAAGAGACACAATCAAGGAACCAACAGGTTGGTGATGATAACAAAAGTTGATAAGAAGATAGGTATAGCTAAGATAAAGGAAGAAATAAGAAAGAAAGTACAAGGAGCTAGTGAAGAGGAACATTGGCCTCATGATTTTATCCAATGTATGTTGATGATAATGTTTGTATTAGTTTAGACCAAGGAGAGAATGAAGATGATGATGAAATTGTTAGCAGTAATGAGGCATGCGAAAGAGAAATAGAATTTTGGAGTCTTGCAATTGAGAAGGAGATAAGGAGAGGATCCAAAGAAGGAAGAGCGAAGAAAATGAGTGAAAACCAAGAAACATTAAGTTGATAAACCCAAGCATAGAGAGGATCAAGAGGACGTCAGAGAGCACCTCAAAATACAAGAAATTGGACTTCAGTAGAGAAAAAAAAGAGGACCATCATTTAAGATGGAACTCAAATTTCTCCTACCTTGGCAGTATGATGCAGGAGCATCTAGCAACCTTAAAAATGTAAGTTTTGGATTTTGATGTTAGGAGTCTTAATTGAGTTTGTGAAGGTCTTAGAGGACCATGGAAGACCATGCAGGGTCTCTTTTCATTTTTTGTTTGCAATTCTAGGTTTGGAGTCTTGAAAAAATGCGTATTTAGCAAAGCTTAAGTGAAAAAAGGACATTAGGTTACATTAGGTTTTTGAAGGAAAATAATTTATTTTTGAATGGTAGCTATTTTGATGTTCATTCATGTTGAATAAATGGGAATACATTCTCCAACAAGCTATGAGAGAAATATTCAATGAAATGCCTTGTTTTTGTCAATTTTTTGCAAAAACGATGAGAAATCAATCTTGTACAACTTGGTATAGATCAATGACAGATCTATTAGTGGATGGAAATTTATATTTTTTTTCACAAATTAATGATTTTGGTTTCTTGCAGTTTCATTTATTTTTTAGCAAGTTATAGAAAAATTACTACTATCAGCCTTGTTCAGAACTAGGGTTTCCAGCAAGGTTAAAAAATTCAAAACTTTTGTTTGTACCATTGAAAATTGATGAAACTTGGAAGAAATCTTCTTCAAATTGTTTGTGAAGTTATCACCAAAGGAAAATTAATCAATCTATTGTTTGTGTGAGTTATGATGCACTGTGTGTGTGTTCACTGTCAAAAATATTTCCAAAAACCCTTGTTTCTTTGAGGGTTTAATAAAAGGACATATTTTTTGAGTTTACCACAAAATATTGAGGGTTTGAAGAGGTCGTGTTTAGTGTGTTGAACATTTGAGAATCTCAAGAAGGTTTGAGAATGAATGTTGATGCAATAAAATCCCAATTAGGACATTGTTCAGGGTTTGTACCTAGAGGGGTAAGTTTCTATAAATCTTGCAAAATTGGGTTGGAACACCTTCAGTATAGTCTATAAAATCTGAAAAACATTTTTTTCTTGCATTTGTTTATCCCTCTACATCACATATTGTTCATCCTTTTTAATTAATTTCACTTTAATTAGGTCACTTAAGTCTGAAATAAATTGTCACAAAACCCACAGTATAAGACCTAGAATAGAGAGCACAAGTAATAACCTATAAATTGTATTTTTCATTTTTTCGAACACTGTACAAGGACCCATTTTCCCTTGGGTGAATGAGTTCTTGAGGGCCTCTCAAAACCTCCTTTTATAGGTATTTTTGTGCTTTTCTGCACTTCCTAAATCTATTGGTGAAACATTGTTTTAGTTTGTCAAATTTTTAGAAATTTTTGATTTATACACTAGCTCCAATCCTTCATTTATGTTAGGCATTACAAATTGAAAAAAAAAATTGTTGCATTCCAGATCTGTAGAGAAATTATTACATCATTTTTTATTAAAAAAGTCTCTTGTTATCATACTTCACCTTCTATTTTCAGATCTTGTTGAATACTCTAAGAAAGTATTGTTTCAAGCATATGAATATGAAGTCCTTTCCCTTTTTTTCTTGTTTTTCATTGATCCCTCTCATGAGTGTGAAACTAACATAGTGAAAGAGAATAAAATCTTGGAAAATCATGAAAATCAAGTTTGTTCTTCTCCCAATATCTCTCATATTTGTGAAGATATTTTGGTGTTAGAGGAACACATAATTTAGAGACATGAGAATTCTATTTTTTTCTCTTCTCCTACATGGGAAGACATTATTGAATAAGAGGATTCCATCATTGATAAGAAAGAAAATCATAGTTCTTCTCTAGATACCTACCCTACTTGCGATGACGATATCAAAGAAGACCCAACCGTTGGATGTCATAAAAATCTTGTTTCTGCCTCTCCTAAAAACTCTCCTACTAGGGAATATATCATGGTGCAAGAGGATGATATCATTGATAGATATTGTTCAAAAAATAGTAATGTGGCTTCCTTAGATGAAGATGATGAGGTGACATTAGACTCCCCTTCGCTAAAAGATCATCAAAATAAGAATAATTTTGTTGAGGTTCTAAACATTAGAACTCCCGAGAGTCCTCTAATCATTAGACCTCCTACAAGTCCTTTAATTATTGGACCTCCCAAGTCATCTCCTGAGCCAATTCTTACCATTTATCCATCCTCACATCAATATCAAGTTCAAAATAAACCCGTACTTATCCTAACGCCACCTCAACACAATGTTTCACAACAACTAAGTTATAATATCATTGCTCATACATATACAACTAGAACAATCAACAATGAAGAAAAACTATAATATCCCTTCCATTACCTCAACCATGTCTCCCACCTGTACCCAATATCTTGCAATGTAGTGGAAAAGAGTATGATCTTGGGGAACAACTCAAAAAAACCCCTACTAAGATTTCTTTATGGGATCTTATTCAAGAATCACCTATTTATCATAGCATGCTTAAAAATACTTTACAACAAGCTATTATTCCTCCTAGTGCGCAACCAATTGATGTAGCAACACTATTTCAAGGTATGAACTCGATCAACTTAGATATTACATTCCATCAACATGAGTAACCTCCATTAGAAGTGAAAAAACAAAATGTGTCTTTCATGGTAAAGGATTTCATTAATAAGTGTGGGATAAAATGAATTCTCATTGACAATGGTTTGACTCTTAATGTGTGTAGTGTAAACCTTTCAGATAATATTGGAGTGCACAAGACTATGATTGAACCTAATTGTTTATCTATTTGTGGATTTGATAATGTGGGAAAACAACCATTTGTTGTGATAAAATTTCCTATTAAAGTTGGAAAGGTCACATTGCAAACTCCTATCCATGTCATGCCTAATAATATTTCATATAATCTTCTCTTTGGTGGTGTGAATATAAAATTCTTTGAGCTCCCTCTGGGTGGTGTTGTTTTTTGCTAAGTACCAGTCCAACCCTCATATGTTCAAACATGTTGCCCTTAGCCTTTCATCGAACTTCTTTTTGATATACTTTGTTGGCTCCTTCCACATGTCTGCCCAGTGCTCCTCATAGCAAAGGATTCCTTTGATCTTCTAACGGCTCTCGCTATGCTTCCACGTGTCTACACTATGGGCTATTTATAATTGCTCCCCTTCACTTTCTCATCGGGCCCCATCCATGTCCCACATAGCTTCCATTCACATAAACTTTTGGTGGACCCCACAGTCGGCACCAATAGTAAAAATTGTTGCTATGTGTCTTCTCAGTGCAAGCTTTCAACAAAGGGAAGGGAGAATGAAACACAGGCTACGAACTGCCACCATGCATCCCTTCGGTGGGAATTATACCAAGGAGAAGGATGAAGCAAACCACGAGATGCGACATGTTGCTACATGTTTTAACTGCCTCCACTAGGAGGCGACACTTGTCTGCACAAGATTTCTTTGGACCACTGCCATCATTCGTAGGGGATGCATCTAGCTAGGAAACAACTACATGCCATGGCCTGAATATTTTCTATTACAACGGCCGAGGGAAATCATTGTTGCGGCCATCATTGCCTAAGATACAAAATCTTTTCCGTTACAAGCTCACCAGGGGGTGGATTGTTGGCTATAAATACTACTTCTCAGTTCAAAAAATGAGTTTGGAAGATGCAGAAAAATTAGAGAGAGACACTAGGCCTTTAGTATTATTTTAGATTACTATATGAAACTTTCATACTGTGCCATTGTTTGGCCTTTTTGTTTTTCTTATGTTATTTGATAAGACATTAATACTGTGCCATTATTATCTAGATTGTTCATTTGCAAGAACTTCTATGGTTTTAAATACAAATTGTTGATTTAGATCATGTCTTTGACTCCTCTTTTCAATGAATGTATGTGATAATAATTTTATGTCATTAGATTAATTGTTCATATCTTTGTCTTTGATTTCTATGATTCTGAAACATAGCAGATTGTTGATCGAGCTCTTAAATTGAATCCCAAAGGATAGATTTATTGTGCCTTTATCTACATCTTGGTGCATCGCCATAGTTAGAATTTTCATTTTATATATCTGCTTCCTTTTCCCATTCAAAACTCTGATTAGAGAATAAGTTGGCTTCTTTAAAAACTCAGAGGTTACTCAGTTTAGCACAATTGGTCCCCCCATTAACTGAGTTTCCCATAAAGGCTATTACCTTGCCAGTTTTTGGTATCAATAGTTCTATTTTTTCTAGCATGCCTAGTGGGACTTGCTTAAATGAATCTTAATTCAAAGAGGGTGTATGAGCCATCGAACTGTTACTAGCTCCCAAATAGTGAATAATCCAAGTTTTCTAGTACCGCAATTAGGAACAATACTGGCCTCAACCCAACTAGTGAGCGTTCCACTTCCTTCACCCCTACCACTAGCTATGTTGCCCACTGATAATAAAAATTATGTGGCATGGGACACCGAAAGTCTTCTTGTTGCACTAGTAGCATCCACTGTTTGGGCCCCTATCCCAGTCACCACTCTAAAAGCTATACCTAAGTTCACCGGAGATGGCTCAAGGATGCCATCCGAACATCTAAAAGATGTTGTAGATGTATGTTTGGTGAATGGAATCACCGCCTAGAATGCAACGCTAATGTTGCTTGTAGCCTCTTTTAGGGGTAAGGCACTAGATTGGTACTAGAGGCTACAAGCTAATAATATCTCCACTTGGGACCAACTTGGAGATTCGTTCTATGAAAGATTCTGAAATGACAAAGATAGGTCTTCCCAATATCATCAGTTAGAAATCATAAAGCAGGCCCCGTATGAAGCCATGATTGATTTCAACGCCCAGTTTCACATAACTTGGAAAAGGATTCAAGTTGCTATTTTCCTGCCAGCCGAGCTGGTGTTCATGTTCTACCTAAAATCTATCAACCCCAATATTTCGATGATGATCTAGTCTCTTGGCAGAACCACTCTACCAGATGCATATATCATTGCAGTTAAAGCAGAGAACAATCTAATTGATGCTAGAAAGTTGTTGCCTCAACCAACCATGCATATATTCCCCGAAGTATCAATCCCCACCCAAGCAACGCCATCTACTAGTGTGGTCATTCCTCTTTAATCCATGTATACATACACGAGTGCATCGTATAACGTTGCTTCCACATCTAGTTCTTCAAAGGTTGATATAAGTTATGTCAAGGAGATGTTGTGGGCTATGACCAATGAGATAATTGTTATCAAGCACAACCAGGCCATGCCTCTAAAGTGAACCTATCAGAATTATCAGGGAGGAAGGTCCTCTTACCAATAGAACCAGTTCCAAGGAGGTGCTTGCGCAAATCCATAGGCGCAAACAACAAATCAAATAGTACTAGTGCCTTCTCCGTTGCAAAGTTCCAACCCGAGCTTGAGCAAAGAGCTAACTGTGGGGAAAAACAATTTAGTCGATGACACCAACCCCTAGTGCTTCCCTTGTGGTGATTCACATATGCCCCAAAACTTCCTACGTGGTAATCTACAACAAAAGGTAGCAAAGTAGTGCAACCAAGGCACAATGTCAGACCATGGAGGTTATGTATATGGCTCTCTTCAAATGGAAAACGTGGTGCTCACCGCTCAAATGCAATGGATGTCTCTGGAGAAAGAAACAAATATCGCTCCTGATCACACACTCTTCTCATGGATGGAAGAGGAAGAGGCAGTGTTCACCAATGATGTATCCACATCTAAAGCACCACAAGTGCAATCCAATTACAATACTCACTCAAAGAGGAGATTCATAGGTGAACTAGATCCCACAACTAGTCAGTCTGTAGCCCAAAAGTGCTTTTGACCAGATGTTGAGTACCTTCACGGTGGTGTCATAATGTCCACCATGAAGGGAAATTGTTATAACAAGATCTATGGAATATAAGCCTCCAAATATACCACTATTCAATGTGGTGGAATAATTAAAAAATCATCCAGTAATGTGTCCCTGTGGGATATCTTAGCCATTTCAGAGTAGAAGACACTGCTACATAAAGCTCTTCAGGAGGATCCAATCATTGAACCAAAAGAGAAATCGCTCAAAGGGAAGGTTGTTGATCAATCACCTCCTACCAGAGTTCTCACAAATAGCATAGCGAGAGCCCCTGTTGAGGTTAGAGATAAGCCGAAGCCTAAACCCTTCTTCCTAACTCTCATTATAGGGGAGAAATTATTACATAATTCCATGATCGACTCTGGCGCTAGCACTACAATCATGCCCAAGCAAATAGTTGAAGCCTTAGGACTTAGCTATGAACCTTTAAAGAAGGGAGTTATGCAGCTTGATGGAAATAAAGTTGAAATTGTAGGTATCACAGTCCTGCAAGACACTGTGATCATAGACATTCCCCATATGTTATGTCCCTGCCTATCCCAGGAGTTTACATCAAAAATAGGTGGGTATCTTTCCCTTGACTGGTCATACTTGATCCTAAGAACCAAGCATGGAGCCAAAATGAAGATAAATTTTGAATCTCTGCATTTGAAACATGTGGTCGATGAAGCCAAATAAATTTTGAGGCTTCCCATACCTCTTTCACTCAAGAAGAAACATATTGCACTAAGCTTCTAGAAGATGAAAGGGTGATCAAAGATTAGACCAATCAAGAAGAGGTCCTCTTGAGTGAATACATAGATGCTAAACCTTTCGACAAATATCATGCTATTGAGCTAGGCACCTATGTTATCTACGACGAAGATCAAGTGCTTCTAAAGGTTGTGAAGGAACCCAAAAGTAACCAAGCTTCAGAACTATGGACGCTTGAATTTGATGGAGCATGATGCAAAGTGGGCACAGGAGCTAGGATATGTCTGACATCTCCAAACAATGAAAAGACACTTCAGTCCTTCCACTTCCAGTTCGCTTGTTTGAAAAATGAAGCTAAATATGAAGGCCTAGTGCAAGGTTTAAGCCTTGTAGAGCAGATGAGCATTAAGTAATTAATGGTGTTCATAGATTTTGAATTAGTGGTTAAATCCAGGTCTAAGGGATTTTTGCAGCCAAGAATGTCTGCATGAGATCCTATAGACATAGATTTTGGGACTTGATTGAGGGTTTTGAAGCCTTCAACATCTAGACAACGCCCTGAGAACAAAATGTTAAAGTGGATTGCATGGCCGCACTCATATCTCAATTCAAACTGACCTCTGAACTAATGCATAACAAACACTTTGTATGAGTGATAGTCCAACCAGTGATTCCAGATAATGATTAGAGCTAGCAAGTATTCGATAGTGATGAACACATCACCTCGTTCATGCAATAGTCAGTTGAATTTTATGACCAACTCCAACAAAATATCACTAAAGCGTACGATGGGAAAATCATTCAACTAAGGTCTAATAAGCTTCCGAAGGGGCTGGTCACTCTTGAAAACCTTTTTGATTGTGACAATGCAAGAAATGATAAAAGGAAATTTGTAGCAAACAAAAGTGACTATGTGAACCTTCAGATCAGAGATGGGAGAAAGCTCAAAGTTGGGAAAGACACCCTGCATCATGATAAAGAAAGGATCATCAACTTCTGTGAGAGGTATGGAGTAGTTGCCTAGTCATACATATGATGACCTTAAGGGATACGATCTCGACATCATCCAACATACAATAAAATAGAGGCTGATTAATTCGAAGATCAAGGCCATGATGGCACAAGAGCTAACAAGGCTAATTCAGTCTTAGATCATCTTCTCAATAAAACACAACACATGGGTGTCTAACTTGGTTTCATTCTAAAAGAAGAACAAAGATATCTTCTTGTGTGCTGACTTTTGGGACCTGAACAAAACATCCCTAAAGGACTATTACCCACTCCCTTCTATGGAGACAATCTTGCAAATAGTGGAAGTGTTAGAAATGTTCTCTCTATTGGATGAATTCTCTGGTTATAATCAGATTTGGGTGAGAGAAGAGGACCGACACAAGACAATGTTCACTACCAATTGGGGAACGTTTGCATATGCTAAATTGCTTTTGGATTTTTAAATGCGGGAACCACTTTTTAGTGGGCCATGGATGTCACTTTTAGTGAATTGATTAACAAGATTATCCTAATCTATTTGGATGATCTGACTATTTTTTCCAAACATAAGGATTATCATTTCAATCACCTTGAGATGGTTTTCAAAAAATGCCAAGAGTTCAGGGTCTCCCTGAACCCAAAAAAATGTGTTTTAGGAGTGTCACAAGGGAAGTTATTGGGAAACATAGTGTCCAAAGAAGGAATTGCAATTGATTCAGAGTAGGTGAAAGCAATCAAAGAACTTCCCCTACTAGTCAACAAAAAGGGCGTCTAATCATTCCTGGGGAAGGTAAATTTTGTGAGTAAGTTCATTTCAGATTTTGTAGGGATAATCAGACCAATCACCCTAATACTAAAAAAGGATCAATTATTTAAATGGAACAAAGAAGTGAGAGAAGCCTTCGAAAAGGTTAAGGATGTTATTTCCTCGGCTCCTATGCCAATTAATCTAGACCTATCAAAGAACTTCATAATGTATGTATTCAACAACAAGTCAAGCATTGCTACTGTCTTAATGTAGAAAGATGATGAAGGAAAGGGAGAACATTTGATAGCATTCCACTCCTAGACCTTGAAAGAATATGAGATGAACTACAACTTCATTGAGAGGTAAGCTTTCAAAATAGTTAAGGGACTCAAGAAGTTCTAAGACTAATATCTTGCAACAAGGTGGTTGTTTATGTCCCACATTCCTGTGTGCATGAATACATTATGGAAGGAGAAATCACCGAAAAAATGGCTAATTAGATCACCAAGATCCTTGAATATGACATTGAGGTCAACCTTACAAAGATCGTCTGAGGGAGAGGATTGTGTAAATATTTGGCACATGATGAAGAGATGACAGCTGAACAACAACAACTAGAGTTGGTTCTAATGAATGAGTCTGAGTCTGAAGGCTACTAGCTGGTAGACAAAGTGAGATTCATGCACACAGGAAAATATCTTCCTAGCCTTCCTTCTTAAAAAAGAAGATTCTACTAACTACAGAACAACAGATATGTGCTTATTGAAGGGGTTCTTTTCAAGAGGAACTTTAACGACGCTCTGTAGTAGTGTGTCACCACTGAGCAAGCAAAGAGGATTCTTGGCACTTTCCATAGTAGTCCTTCTGGTGGGAATTTCTCTGCAAAGACCACCACCATCAAAATTATGTGTGTTGGGTGCTTCTGACATATGCTATTTAACGACTCATATTCCCTGGTAAAATCTTGCAAGGAATTCCAATTCTTCATAGGGAGAAGAAAAAATTCCACAATGCCCCTCAACCTGATAGTAGTTGATGAGCCATTTGCACAATGGGGCCTTGATTTAATCAGGATGATTAATCTCACTTGCAATACTAGACATAAATGGATTTTAACAGTGACATACTACTTCACAAGGTGGACCAAAGCCATGCCCCTTAAGAATGCGATATAGGCAGAGTTAGTAGAATTTCTCAAAGAACTCGTGACAAGATTCGGCCCTCCTAAAACCATCATCTCTGACAACACCAAAGCTTTCCTAGGCTCTAAGGTAGGCCAATTCACACTCACAAATGAAATATTCTTGAAGACATCATCAAATTACTATTCATAGGCTAATGGCCTGGCAGAGTCAACTAATAAAAATTTAGTCCAACTCATCAAAAGAATTAGTTCAAAGCACTAGCAGGAATGGCATAAAAATCTTCGGGCAACGCTTTGGGCAGACTACATAACTCCTAATAAAGTCCTCAAGACTTCACTTTATGAGTTAGTATATGGTAAAGAGGCACTATTTCCTATCTCCATGGAGATTTCAGCACTGCAATTGCTCAAATCTCTCGAGGTAGAGAAAAATAGCACAATGGAGGTACGGTTGGCCGAGTTGCTAGCAGTGCAAGAAAGAAGTGAAAAGTACCTAATAGCCATGTCCAACCACCAGCAGGTGGTTAAAATATGGTTCAACAAGAAGGCTTCAGACCAAGGTCTAAAGTGCAGGGACCTAATGTTAAAGTTTAATGAAAGGGAAGCAAAGCCCGACAAACACGGGAAGTTTGATAGCCTCTAGGAAGGCCCTTTCAAAATAATTCGGTGCAAAGAACACAACACATTCGAATTAGAAACCATGGAGCATGAACCGTTGGAATTTCAGTCAACAGGATTCATTTAAAATTATTTAATTAAACTTCAGATTGTTCCACGAATGTAAATATGTGAATAATGTAATTATTTTTTCCCTTATGTTTTGTCGGTCAGTCTTTCAATAATTAATTCTTCAAGTGCGAGAAAGAAGAAGCGAATGGAACCCATTATCACAAAGCGTAGAGAAAGATAAAAGAACCCATGAAGCGAAGAAAAATGACACCCACATGCTAAATTGAAGTGAGCACACATATGCAGGAAAATAAATGATAACCCATACCTCTCTCAGTGACAAGGGGTTCAAATAGGTTGTCATTATGCCCAAGTTTCTTGTTTCTTTCATAGCCCATACCAAGCATCATTAGTAGTCCTTTATTTCTATCATCCATTAGAAGATCAGGCATGGGCCTTTCATCTTGATATAGGAGATTGGATATGTCTCTTTCATCTACTATTTCCCAACTTAGATCCCCCCAACATCTGAATCTAGATGATTTTTCTTTGAAGGTATGGGATAATGTTTTAGCCAATTGGGGTTGCCCTTGAGTCCTAGGAGATTGAGTTGTGTTTTGGAGTGTTGGATTTTTTCTCCTGAAAGGGCTTTCTCATGTAAATTTTGTGTTATATTTTCATTGTTTATCTACCTATGATATATATGTCAATCTAAATCTGTATCTGTTAGGGTGTTTAAGAATTTTTTGCAACTCTCTCCTTCTTAGATTGGTGTAGGAAGTATCTTCTTTGCACTTGACCTCCTTTCATAAACAACATAGCAAGGTCTTGTCACCCATTTCATATAAAATCCTCTTAATTTCATATGATTAGTAGTTAATTTTTATATCTTATTAAATTATGTTTTTAATGTAAAATAAAATAAAACATATTATTTATATTAATAATGGAAATCAATTTCTAGTAATAGTCTATTATTTCTCAATAGCTTTTTAATTTTTAAAATTCAACTAGTTAATTCAAAATAGGGAAATGGTATAATAATCTTCCCTTTCTAATTGTTAAAAAAATAAGCTTATAATTTAAATTTTGTGAGTAAATAATTATTTATAAATGTAATTTTTGGAAATAAAGTTATATTTAAATTTAAATTTTTAATTATATTTAAATTAAGTAAATTTAATTTTAAAAATATATTATATATCAATTTAAATAAAAAACAAAAGAAAATTGATAAGGAAAGTTTCAAGGTAAAAAAATAAAAATAAAAAATTATGTGGTTTGAAATAGATTCCATGAAAATATTATTTATGGATCCTTCCACCAAGGAGGAGCTTAAAGTCAAATATATAAATTTATATTTGAAACCTATTTTTTTCATTATTCAAAGATTATTAAGTAAATTTTATGAGTCATGCAAGTATCTTTTGGTGTAATTGGTAAAGTTAAATAGTTTCTAAATATCCCAGTTGAAGTGAAGTCGTGTTGAATCTATTGGCTCGATAATATAAGATATGACCTTTTTGCTTAAGACATGTGAACAAATTCATCCTTTCCAAAAAGAAACAAGAGTTGTGGGGCAACAAAGTTCCAGCCAAAGTATGTAAGAATGGTTCTAGTCTAATTTTGTTTTGTTTTTTTAGGTTAAGTTTAGAGCATTGTTAGTCTACGAGTTGCCAATTAGTTTTTAATCTAGCACCTACTTTAATCAATTAGTCTTCTCAATACAACCACACACAAAAATGAATAAAAAAACTTGCAAAAATGATGTGCATAGATGGACATAAAATATAAAGACGCTTGTGAAAGAGGAAGGAATAGCTCAAAGGATGATGGTTATCAATCTATCTGTATAAATTGGAATTTTTGATATTTTTCTACATTAAGTATTACTCGTTCGGGTATGCAATCAACTAGTCTTAACTACATGGGTCTTGACCTTGATCGCCATCACAAGAAATGTGAATTTTCCTTCCAACAGTTGCAACTGCTTTTGAAGATTGTGGATCACGTTTGTAAAAATTAGTTGAAAGTTCTTGAATTCCTGGTATTGCATGGGATAAGTTTATATCAAAACGAAAGTGAAGACCATAACACTTGATTGATAAAAAATGATTTGCATGTACTGAAAGTATCAAGTAAATCTAGTTCATCAGAGATGATTTCCATGAATTGAAATGAGCAGTTAAATCCATCGTCATACTAAGCAAATTGAATACGAAGTTCAAGAAGCCTTGAGATGTAACCTGATGGGTTCATAGCAATATGAAAGTGAAGACTTTAAATCTTAATTCCTGAAAGGTGATGAAGACTAAAATTATCAAGTTCATCAAAGATGAATTCCATTTATTGAAATGGAAAATTAAGTTGCTCATCATAATAAGCAAAGTTGAATATAAGGCAGAGTCCAAGTCCCAACATCACTTCCTAAACTCCAAGCATGTGCCAGAAAGTTTGGGTGTGTAACTATATGACATAATCCTATACGGTGTCAAAATTGAAATTGAGATAGTTTTTTCAATATGTCAAGTAACTTGTCAATTGATTGCACAGAAACCTACCTAAAATCTAAGTTAATATTGGTTAGCAACTTTTTCGAAAATATCACGATTTCTTAAAGAAAATAGTGATTTTAGAGTTCAAGACCCACTACATTGCAAGATATGAACATCCATCAAAGCATAATTGAAAATGATTTTTTCCTAGACGTTGTAATAATAAGTACCACTAGAAAACTACAACCACAAGGGATGTAAAATCAACAATAACAACTACAAGATCATGAAACATATAATTTATACACCCTTTTATTTAATTATATTACAAAAATGTTGCAACATAATGGATCTATTAGATAGGTGCTAATGTTTCAGAAAGATGAAAGCAGGTATTACAGTTCACTACTAATGCAAAATTTAGTGAATTCATCCAATTAGCAGTGCACCATATAACAATAAATCTTAACCCTATAAACTAGGCATACAAAAACTAAAAAGTAAATGTTGTTTTTTAGGTCCTGACCAAGCCAATACCAATTTGGAATATGGCAATCCCCCAACCGAGTAAAATTGTACACCCCTAGTTTTTAACCTTTATGATGAATCTCTTATGAAATCAACTATTAGGAGATTAAGAAAAAGTTAAATGATGAGAGAATGGTAAATTATTAAATTGATGGTTTACCACTATCAAGAAAATTACCCCCATAAAATGAAAATGCATTATAAGAGACAGATACATTAATTTCAAAATTTAATGTAATTCATACTTCAAATTAAGTCGACACCACCTAGATGTAAGCATAATTGAATTGCTAAATAAAAACCTGTGCATGTAAAGGCTAAACCCAAACTTTCATTCTTGTTCCACGAATAAAGTATTCTATGGATACCCTATAAGATATGCTATTACAAAAAAAATGGTATCACAAAAAAGATCAGAGGAACAAATAGAGATGCGTATGTAGATGTGCCGAAGTCAATTTCAAATTTCCAATGAATAAGAACAAGATGTTAATAACATTTTTCGTGCATCAAAAGATCCTTTAATCACAAATAAAAAATTAAACAACCATAGGAGCATGATAGCTAAGATTTGTTGGGAAAAGTAGACCCAACTACAGTGGGAAAAGAATGAAAACATGCACAACTGAAAGAAGACAATCACAAGGAGACATAAATATTTTTGTATATATTCAATTTTCTATTTCATTCCTAAAGAGATTATATTCTAAAACTCGGAGCTAAAGCTCTGTACATTCTCATGCAAGAAACTGTGCAGGTTCCGACACATCTTCTTTCTGTGTGCTGCTGCTGCGTGTTGGTAACATTCCAGAGCACTGAAGCACAACCAATATTCTATGTTGCTATAGGTTCTCCTGAACTTCTACTTTCTGTAGTTGTGAGTTCTACTGAACATTCTTTTTCTGTCTCTGTCTCCTTCTTCTCTACAGAATTAACATTCAATTCTTCTTTTGTCTTTTGTTGCCTTTCCAAAAAACTAGCACCCAATTCAAATTCAACCACCACAATTAATTTGCTGCTGTCCAGCAAGGTGGTCAGATACGACAAGGAGGGGATAGACCAAATTTTAATTCAACCAATGGGGCTTCTATGCTTCAGCAAAAGTTGATTTGTACAAAACTTTTAGAACTTGGATTCCTGCTTTGGAAAGTAACTTGTTAATAGTTTTGACTACATTTTATATTAAAGGCTTTGCAAAACAAGGGTATATATAAATGCATGTTCATAATTATTATTCCCCCAATTTATTGATAAAAAATACATCTAGCACTACCATCATTCCAGACAAAAAATGTTGACTTGATTTTGCTTCCTTGCTGCTTGGATTATTTTGATATTTGAACATAAACCATCTGTGTGTATCCATTAGGCACACTGTTGTCTAGACAACTTAGTCCAAGTTTTCCAAACAAAAACCTCTTTGATCATCTGGAACAATAGGTTCAGAGGAACAGGCAGGGTTGTATCTAGTTTGGTGGGTGAGGGATGGTCCAACAACAGGTGGAAGTGCCCAGTAGAGGTGTAGCACAGATTCAACAAACTTGCTATTCTCAACATGCTCTGCATGAGAGATTATCTCAAAGCTATGATTGAATTTGTCTCTCACATGTCCCCTGACAACCCCACCAGGCATCCCCTGAGCCACAAAGCTCTTTAATGTTTAAGGCCTTCTCCCAAAATTGCTCCCTTACGGCTCTCATCCTAGCTTCATTGCTATCTGCATTGCAGCTATGTCCACCACCTAAAATGCTACAGTGAAACATAACATTGAAAATTTGCATGGTGCCTAACTGATCAATGTATACATAATTGTAAAGGATGAACGCATGTCTCTTTATTTATTAATTATTTACAACTACATTGTACATCGTTCAATTATTTTATGCTAAATGAATTACAGAAGGGTCTGTGTCCTCTGTAAATTATATTTATTTCTGAAAATTCAGTCCATCCTAAAAGATTTAATGATTTCTATTTCTGCTAAGGACTTCTGCTATAACTATTACTAATTGGAAATCTCTTCCAAGGAGTTCCCTATGATTAATTAACACCGCACAAGGTGAGATAATATATTCGGATTATACAACTAAGTGGGTCACCGATCATACAATCAGGATAGTAAAAGTGGAGTTACAAAACTGGAATTCCCTAGAATGAAAAACCTTATATCTATCCATTGGGCTTTGGTGGAGTGGTAGGTTGGGTGCTTATTACAGATAGAACAAAGCTCAAACACACTGAATAGAACTTGGATGTGCGTGTGCCGCAATCTTGGAGACACTGTTAATACAAGAAATGTAATGGTGGCATAAAGGATTCTATTTCTTGTAATCTAGTGAATATAAGAAGAATAAAATTGGTAATTTCGTCTCAGTTTAGTGGAATTACAATACAAAATAGAAAAAATAATAATTAGGAGCTATTCAATCATAGCTTGAAATTACCTAGAGTCACAAGCATGAAATCAATTGTTATGCGCTACTCATAATTTCATAGCCCAGGATAGCAGAGGTGTGCTTTAATACATAACCAATCACACATAATGAGGCTAGGAGATTAGGGATTAAGTTACAAACCTATAATCACCTTCCATATTCATGGTCTTGTGATTCCCATTCATTATGATGAATTCCCCACCTGATCTCTATACCTGCTTTTTTAGATTTTTGAGTAGGTAAATGACTTTGAGCTCTTGCCCTCCTCTGTCGAGGAGGTCATCAACTTGAACCATGGAAAATTTCAAGGGATGTAATACATAGGATTTTTGACTAGTCTGTATAAGGATCTATATTCGATGATAATTTACACATGGTGTGATCATAAACATTGTATTAAAATCTTCAAACAATTTCTCCTCGAAAATGCAATCATTATAAGCTAATCCTGAGGAGCATCCATATAACACAAAACAAAATAAATTGAATATAAAAAGACATGCTTTCGCTCATACATGTACATAATGACACAAACGGATATAAAATTAGAAGATTGACCTAAACATAGAAAAAATAAAAACAACCCCTTCCTGAACTACCACTATGTCACCTCTAATCCAATTGTCATTGTCATCCATGACTTGGGCCACTCTAAGGGCTTACTTGGCCTTCTGTAGGTCTCCATGAATATCTCCTATTGCAATCAAACGTTCTATAGAGGGGATTCTTGTGACTACTTCTGCCGTTGTTGCTACTGCACTATTATCATTCTTATTGTCTAGTGTTGTTGAATTTGACGGTAAAAATTAAGACAAAAATCAAAGAATTTTCAGAAATCAATTACAAGAAACGTCTTATGCAAAAGAAGAGAGGCTTTATTGAAAGGGCTACAAGACCAGTGATGAACAAGTACAGGAAGTTAAAATTGGCCATATGAGGGACTTAAAAATGTCACCTTTTTCTTTTTAAATTAAGCATCTTAATGTGTTTGTGCACTTCCATGACAGACCCACATCCCCCAAACCTGCCATTTGCAAAGCCATAGAAAACACACGTGATCCCAAGGAGGGAGAGTGCAACAACACACATGATGCAGGGCTTGCAGGTGACATGGAGCTCACATGCACTATGAAGCCCTGAGCTACTTTTTGTTGCGTGAGATGGGCAACTCAGAAGAGATGAAGAAGATTATCAATGGCTTCCATCTCGGTGTGCTTCATTGTATTTATGGTGTGATTGTTGGTGTTGCTCCCTCAGGCAATGAATTGACCATTTTGAACAATCACAGCCCCCATAGGAACTTCTAGTTGGGAAAGAGCCCGCCTCGTCGCCTCCATTTCCGCCTCCAATGTCAGCTCCTTTTTTTGAAATTGTACCGTATCCCTAATGGTACTGAAGTGGAGGCAACAAAAATTGTGTATTTCCCAAATAACTGATCTTGTTGGCATGGGAATCAAGAAGAGGAACAATAAAGGGTAGCAGAGAATGAAGAATGCAAAACTTTAGCTTGTTACCCAAACCTGTAGGCTGGAACTAGCTGATGAGAGGTCATTTTTCCCAGTTCACCTGATTTCTTGATGTCTCCTCCCGTGTAAGGTACAACTCAGTTTCTCTACAAAACACTGTTACCATCACCATGTTTCCTTTGCATGCAAACTATAGGAGCCTAAATATTCAGCCTTCTCCAGTCTTTGACAATGTGTAGGAACCTAACTTGCTTTTCGTGCACTCTCTTGCTTCGTACCAAATGCAGAGCCTCTACAATATTCAAACCCATTTCACAGGCCAATCACAGGCCACCAAATCTCAGGACAGTTAACTAGTGAGCACATTTTCTTTTCTGAATAATCACTTCTCTATAAAATTTGAGAAAATCTGCATTCTGATTGGCCAATGCAACATGTTTTAATCACTGTTTAAAGTTTGAAGGGTTGAGAAGTGAAGTTTTATAGATAGTATAGTTATATAGTATAGATAAAAAAATTCTAAAACTTTCTTTCCTAAAAAGGAATTAATGTAGAAATCCTACTATTAATGTTTATATAATTAGTTTTGAATGTGCCTCAATGCAGCCCAAATAGCTAGGAATATTTAATTAGATATGGTTTAAAAGAAATATTTTTATTTGGGTTGATCTCCTCATTATTAATGTTAAAATAGTTTAATTTTATAAGATAATTTAGGAATATGAGAGTTTTAGAAATTGGAAAACAAGAATAGAGACCATGATCTAATGAATCACTTATTTTATCATTTTTTTATAAAACAACTATGAGAGGGGGACCACTACATGCAAGACCCCAAGTCATGGAGGGTCAAGACGCGAGAGGCTGCTCTAACTTACCTTAGCTAAGTGTAGTGTTTAAGGTATTAGGGATGAGAATGATGAGGATTATAGAACCCTACGACCACTCGTCAATCTCGAGCTTTAAGGTGGGGCTAGGCGAGTCAGTTTTTAGGTCCAACTCTGCACCTCAGAGAGCTATCTGCCCGAGGACGTCAGCGCGGACTTTGGACGATAGCAAGGTGCGCTGGCGTCTCGAAAGCGTGTTGTAGTCCATACAGTCATAACATAGTTGAGGCAAGGTTGAACTCATTAAAATGACTAACAACCTAGCTTAACAACTTCTAAGAGAATAAAAGAATACTATGAAATAAGATAAATACGAACAAAGGTGATAAAATAGGTATACCAAAGCTAAGGTGATGAAGACGATCTCATAGAAGAGCCTATTCGCCAGCCAGCTCCACAAAGTGCATCCACCTACACACAAGAGAGAAAATGTTGGCGGGCTGTATAGGGGCCTACCTTAGTCATACCCCCGTTTAGGTGTTTCCACCACCACAGATAGCCAAAAGAACAAGATAAAGGAGGAATGTAATGAAAACACAAACACTACAATGCAGTACTATGCTACTCACCAAATGATAGAGGAGTGGAGAGTGAAGCTTACCACCTCCACCAAGAGCAGTCAAGGTTACTTGGGGGAGAAATGAGAGGAACTCAAGCCTCTACTGCTAATGGCATGGACCCAAATGTGCTCTACCGAGTTGATGGAGTGTGATGCTGCTGCAATGGAATGCTTGGAAGTTAGTGAAAGTGAGCTTGTGAGAGTGCTAGAATGAAGCCTTGTTGTGATGAAGAGTGTTGAAGAGTTGGAATGCAAAATGGAAGAGTGAATATGAAGGAATAAGGACGAAAAATGACCATATTCAGGTCAGTTGGCCGAAGGAGACATTACAACTTTGCTACCAATGAGTAGAGTAACGCCTCTGGAAGAGTAATCCCTCTACTGGCTTAGCCGCAGGAATCTGTTAGGGACGTAAGTGCATTGCGCAAATGTCTACGCGTCGCACAGAAATCTCCATTAGGAACACCTCCATTGACACAAAAAATAGGCTCCATGTGGACTACCAACAGTGGGCTTAAGTAAATTTAAGCCTCCGACTTTGGTTTTCTAAAGTGTATAAAGATAGAAAGGGGAATTGCGCCTAGGGTCCAAATTCACTCTTATATATTTTTACTCCACTTTAGTGAGCATGAGTACTAATGAGTGCTCAGTAAAGTAGATCAAGAAGAGAGTAGGGTTAGAAAAGTATACTTGAATCGTCGAGGAAGCAATACTCAGTCTGGTGTACCTGAAGGTGTAGGAGATGTGAAGGACTCCATAGTTGCTCAAAACTATGAAGTTGGAACAAAGCATCTTATAGACCCGCAGACCTACAAGGAGGCAACCCCCAAGATCTCTTACATGGAGGAGGCCCCAATGAAATGGACTTTGCAGAGTCGGGAAGCGGTGACACATCTACCCGCAGATAGAACATGTCAAAAGTGGCGACATGTCTACCCATAGATAGAGCATTTTTGAAGCAGTGACACGTCTACCCGCAGATAGAATATGTCAAAGGCAATGAAACATCTACCCGCAGATAGAACATGTCAAAAGCGGTGACACTCTATCCCCAGATAGAGCTTGTCTAAAAGAGGTCGATCACGCAAACCAAAAAACTTTTAAAGGGCTCCCTCGAGAACGCTTCAAAAGGGGAGGGGTCCACTTAAGGGATGTGCTGTTTCAAAAGTAAGGTCTAGTTAGGTTGTAGGGCCCCCAAGCTAGACATGGAAAGGGCGAATGGAATGAGCCTAGTCGAGCTACCCCCAAGGTAGACGTGAAAAGTTCCATTCATCATAAAGGCTTTTGAAGAAACGGTCCCTAGGGAACTCACCGTGAAGAAGAAAGGGGGTCCGCTCAAGGGACACACAATTCAAAAGTAATTGTTTTCCTTAGAGTGATTCATCATCAAGGGATCCTTTTGAAAGATGTTCACTTCATCCAAGAATTTGAAAGGAAGGTCATTCCGCCACACGAGGGGAAGTCAAAGCAGTTCCCACTTCAGAGGAAGGTCTTCAAGTCCTTTCTTTACGAACCCATGATGAAGGAAACACGTTCCATTAGGGTTCCAAGTTGAGAATGCAATTCTAAGGAAATAAGTGTTGTGAAGAATTTCAAGAAAAGATTCATTTAGCAACAAATTCATTTTCTAAAAATTGAAGTGCTAAAGAGGAGAACGTTGTCACACATAGGAGGGAGAACTCAAGCAAAGAAGAGAGAAAGATAAAGGGACAACAAAAGAGAAACAGAGGACACAAGGGGATCTGGTTTAGCGGGGTTAGATCTATCCGAGCTCATATAATAATAGGTAATCACAATGCAAGGCGAAAGATCATCAATCCCCAATCAGATCAGGAAGAATGTACTAAAAGAAAAGTAGAAATAAAAAATTGGGTCAACATGGAAGGGGAGCCTAAATGCCCCCAATGCTTTGCATCATCCCCAATTTATCAAAATCCAAGCACAAACATGGAAGAATGATGGTACAAATAGAAGAAGGTTTGTGACACACAAACCACACCTGTATCCAAGCACCAACAAGGGCAACGAGGGTCATGCAGGCATACATAGCATGAGTATGGGGGAACACATCACAAAACACACACACATGCACACAAGATCAAGAAGAGGAGCCTCCTCCTAACATTGATTGGCCAAGAGGTCATCCACTTCCCAATCTAGATCCTCATAAGGGGAAGAAGGACGAGTCGGAAAGGGTGGAATGTTAAGAGGAGGAGCATTTGACCCTCCCACAAGGGCTAAGGAAGAGGGTCCTTCAAGGTCCTCTCCACTGAGCTCCTGTGGAGTCAAAGTCAAGAATTTTATGAAGATCATTGACAAGGCCGAGACTTCATCCACTAAATTAAACATATATCCCATGGGGAGCATCATGCTTATTCTTAGTGTACGGTGTAGGCTATGCCTAAGGTTCACTGCTAAGCTCATCGAATGACTTGAGAGAAATGATGAACTCAGGGGAAGCTAAGACTGGTTTTGTCACAAGGATAGAACAAGTCATCACGAGGCTCTTTCTTCGTTGGAGGAGATGAACTCCGCACAAACGAAGCTAGGGGTGTAGAAGAAGAGGAAGATAGAATTGTGGCAGACACAACTGAAGTGTTAACCATGTTCACGGGCTTAGGGAAGGGCTGAATATCTGGGACATAAATCAACAAAGGCGGCTCCACTGAAGGAGTGATAAACACCTATACCCATTTAGGGTTAGGCACATTTGTGCTCACAACAGAAGCTGGGAGCAAATCAGGTTGAAGAGAAATAACAAGAAGGGAGGAAGGAGACGTGGCAAGAGGTCTTGAAATAGGAGTAGTTGTTTCTTCCTCCTTTTGCCATGAGGTAGCCTGCTTGGCCAGGAGAGCCCTTCACTGATGCTTGCACTCACGTGTAAGGCAGTTTCTACGTCTCTTGGAGTTAGAAGCCAGATCTTGCAAAGGGAGAGGAGGTTCTTTCTTGACCATAGGAATGTCCACTATGACCGTTTCAGGTGGAGGAATGGGTTCCTATATAGGAGCAAGGGGATAATGCTGATGAGCGACAGGAAGAGTCGACTCGAGAGCCTCGGCAATGGGTCTCTTTCCCCTCACTGCCTTAGGAGTAGGAGCAGTAGGAGGCTATGAATCGAATTCTCTGCGAGAGCCTTTCTTTCTGCCGTATAAGTAGTACCATGGTCCTGGATATTCATTAGGAAGGTCCGCAATTCTAATCTTGGGCTTATGCCAAGGAGGAATCATTAGACTTAGAGGGTATCCATTGAGCTTGCTCATCCAATAATCTTCCCAGGAAAGGGGAGAGGATGGGACAATCCAGGAAAAGCCATTTTCTCTTTACCTTTACGAGGAGGAGAGAGAGCCATTATGGGCTTCTCCTCTTTCTTTAGGGAAGAGGGAGCAGATGGTATATCCATCTCTTTTCCTTTGTGGAGAGAAGGGGCTGGCGTGGACTTCTCCTTCTCTCTTGGAGAAAGAGTAGTCATAAGCGTGGGCTCCTTCTTCTCGTCTCGGGAAGAGGAGGTGACTGATTTTTCCATTGCAGGAAGGGTTAGCTTTGGCTCCCCTTTGACCCCAGTTTTTTACTTCACATAGTTCTTGTAAAGTAGGTCCATTCTCGAAGGAAGCAAACCAACTAGGGAGGGTAAAAATTGATCCAGTGAATATCCACCATGAGATACCAAAGGCTGATATCTGATATCATGCAATACATGCACGACACCCTCATGGGAAAAATTTAAACACTTATGAATAACGGATGCAAACCCCATTCATGGAAGCCAGCCAAGGAATGCATAGCTTTACTCTGAATAGGTTCGATTCTGGGATAACATCGAAGATCATTTCAACAATCCTAAGTCCAACCAGGACGAACAAAGTGATCGAGCCATAAGGTTTAAGACTCATACCATTGTGGGTACGAATGGTAGATTTTGTTTATCCACACTTTTCTTTTTGCAATGAGTTCAATACTAATTTTTCTTCGGTAATAACATTCACATAGCTCGCGGGGTCTATCAAGACTCCCGTCACAATGTTACCATTGACGCGAATGAGAATTTAAAGAGGTTAAGGCTTGTTGTTTAAGGGTAGATATTGTGCTGTAAATGTAATATTTCACGAACCGGGTGTGGATGGAACAATAGAAGTTATCATGACCATGTTCACATAGGCCTTGGGTTGAGGAACAAAATCAGTGGGATCGATAATCATGTTGGCAGAATGTGATGGAAATGGGTCCATGTATATTTGTAATTCACTGTTAGCTTTCGTCACTGATTTGTTAGGTTTTCGTTTATTCCCATTGAGACGAATGCTACCATCCTCGATGCGGTCTTGTATCTCATGATGCAACTACATACAATGTTTGGTATCATGTCCATTAACGCGATGGTACTGTCAGTAAGCATTCCCATCTTACCAATTAGGATAGGGTTCCCTAACAGGCTTAGGGGGCAACAAAGTTATGATCTTATCTTTCAACAAATTTTGCAAGACATAAGTGTAAGATTCAGACAACTTCATGAACTTCAGGTTGCGTTTGAGGCCGTTGTCATCGACAGTGGCTACTACATTTGCAACTGCTTTTCCTTTCCCAGAGATTGATACGATAGAATTTCCCCCACAACGAGAGTGCGAGGAGGGTCTCCCAAACTAAGCAACCATTTGTTGGTATTCTCGTAAGGCTGCACACAAATGCGCAAAAGAAGGGTATTTCATAATGGTGAACTTCTCTTGCCAAGGCGTTTGTAAGTTCCCTATGAACACCTTCTGCACATCAGAATCGGGCAGCTGGTATGAGATTTGTGAAAGAAGTGCTTGATAATGTGCTATAAAATCAGTAATATTCTCATTTTTTCCTTGCTTACATCGGACGAGATCCGAAAAGGTTATCTTCAGCCCGATGTTTTCTTGGAATTATCTAAGGAATTGATTAACAAGCTAGTCAAATGAGAAAATAGAATTATCAGGAAAGGAACAGTACCACTCAAGTGTTGTGTCCTTGAGGGATCGAGGAAATAGTTTAGCCATCAAGGCATCATGATGGAAGAAGTCAGTGCAGAGGGTGTTAAAGGTAGACACGTGTGTCTGTTGATCCCCCTTACCACCAAACTTCTCAAATTTAGGAATCTCCATTCCCTGAGGGAAGGGAGTGTTCAAGATGGAAACCAATAGCGGGCTATGTTGGAAGAAAGGATAAAAAATAGGTTGGGTAGAGGCTTGGGAAAGGCTCACTAATTGACTCTACATCTTACCCATATTTTGAAGTAGAGTATTCAAAATAGGGTCATTAGAAGATAAAGGGCCAGAGGAACCCCCACTAGAGCCATCACCAATTCCGCCTCCAGAACCATCACCGATATGACTTCTGCCAAAGCCACTACCAGAGCCACCGCCAATAGTAGAGCCACTTCCGGAACCACCACCACCACCTCCGCCAGAACTACCTCTACCAGCACCACCTCTGATATCGAATCCACCGCGACTACCAAAGCCTCCACCACCTATTCTACCAAGACCCTCAGCACCAGAGGTGATAGAAGGGGTAAAGCTAAAGCCCAATGGGACCTTATTCACCTTGATAGTTTCTGGTTGATTAGGGACAAAAGGGATAATAATGGAAGGGACTGCATTGGCCATGTAGATAGAGGTGGGAGGCATTGATACTCCTAGTTGTCTCTCGTGTTCTTCGAAGGTGACTCTTTGTGCAAAACTAGGGTTTCTCGAAGGGGCCCACACTTCGGCGATATCAAAGAGACTATTTAGAAGCTCTACGCCTGTTGGGTCTTTATCCATCATATGTTTTAGTTCACTAACAACCTGAGCAGCCCTAGCCATCTTCAAATTTCTTTCCAAATTATTTTCAAGGTCGCCCAACCCCCTTGTAAGGGCAGACACATATTCAACAAGGATTTGAATGGCCTCATGCTCATCCACCGATGATGGCATGGGGGAAATAGGAGGAGTGGGGATGTGATCAGTTTCATCAGTGAATCCTATCTCACCCTTCGACACCTACTCCTGCATAGCCAAACTAATGGTGGGACTAGAAAAGAGACTTGTAGAGAGACCAAGTGAGAATAGGTCTTTTCAAGAGGAACTTTAACGACGCTCTATAGTAGTGTGTCACCATTGAGCAAGCGAAGAGGATTCTCAACACTTTCCATAGTAGTCCTGCTGGTGGGAATTTCTCTACAAAGACCACCACCATAAAAATTATGTGTGTTGGGTGTTGCTGGCATATGCTATTTAACGACTCATATTCCCTGGTAAAATATTGCAAGGAATTCCAATTCTTTGTAGGGAGAAGAAAAAATTCCAAAATGCCCCTCAACCTGATAGTAGTTGATGAGCCATTTGCATAATGGGGCCTTGATTTCATCAAGATGATTAATCTCACCTCCAACACTAGACATAAATGGATTTTAATGGTGACAAGGTGGACCAAAGCCATGCCCCTGAAGAATGCGATATAGGCAGAGATAGTAGAATTTCTCAAAGAACTCGTGACGAGATTCGACCCTCCTAAAACCATCATCTCTGACAACACCAAAGCTTTCCTAGGCTCTAAGGTATGTCAAATCGCACTCACGAATGACATATTCTTGAAGACATCATCAAATTACTATCCGTAGGGTAATTGCCTGACAGAGTCAACTAATACAAATTTAGTCCAACTCATCAAAAGAATTAGTTCAGAGCACTAGCATGAATGGCATAAAAATATTCGAGCAGTGCTTTGGGCAGACTACATAACTCCTAATAAAGTCCTCAAGACTTCACTTTATGAGCTAGTATATGGTAAAGAGGCACTATTTCCTATCTCCATGGAGATTCCAGCACTGCAATTGCTCAAATCTTTCGAGGTAGAGAAAAATAGTACAATGGAGGTACAGTTGGCCGAGTTGCTGGAAGTGCAAGAAAGAAGGGAAAAGTACCTAATAGCCATGTACATTCACCAGCAGGTGGTTAAAATATGGTTCAACAAGAAGGCTTCAGACCAAGGTCTAAAGTGCGGGGACCTAATGCTAAAGTTTAATGAAAGGGAAGTAAAGCCTGACAAACATGGGAAGTTTGATAGCCTCTAGGAAGGTCCTTTCAAAATAATTCAGCGCAAAGAACACAATGCATTCGAATTAGAAACCATGGAGCATGAACCATTGGGAATTTTAGTCAACAGGATTCATTTAAAATTATTTAATTAAACTCCAGATTGTTCCACCAATGTAAATATGTGAATAATGTAATTATTTTTTCCCTTCTATTTTGTCGGCTGGTCTTTCAATAATTAATTCTTCAAGTGCGAGAAAGTAGAAGCAAATAGAGCCCATTATCACAAAGTGCAGAGAAAGATAAAAGAACCCATGAAGCAAAGAAAAATGACACCTGCATGCTAAATTGAAGTGAGAACACAAATGCAAGAAAATAAATGATAACCCACATTGTAGAGCAAGCCAAGCAGACAAAGTTTTTAACATAAGCTATATTTTCATTATATTTATATACTTTACTAAATACAATATCAAAATGGCTCAAAGGTCACGCTTTTAAAGTATATATCTATATATTTTTTCTATATCTTCTTTATGCGGCTACAATAAGGCCTTTTCAAATAATATATTCAAAAATAGACTAATGAGCTTTAGTTTTTGAAACATAAAAAAAAAATTAGTCATGAGCATGGGAAACAACAATGGAAGCATGAATGGCAGGAACAATGGTAGCATCCAAAATCATTTCATCAATAGGGGCAGCACTAGGACCAACAGTAGTAGCATCTGTGGGAGAAACGAAAAAGTGGAAGAGGGAACACCAAGTTCCTAAAGTCTATGTACCAATGAATATCATAAAATGGCACCACGTTGTATAGTAGAACAGGAAATGGCATGCACGAGTGACTCTTTGGTGGTGTTCTTCTTGTGACTGAATATGGAAGCCACTCAAGAATGAGACCCATGGCACAACTACATCTTCTTCAATGAACTTGCAGAGGTCACTCATAGTTGGAAGGCCTCCACCAAACGCAACATTTGCTACCACCTCTCCTAAACTACCCAGGTACTTATTTGGGAATATCACAATCACAAGACATAATTAATGGCTTGGGAACCTAGATGTCCAGCATGGATGCCACAAAATGAGAGTGCACATCAGTGTTAACTCTATACCTATCCTAATATTCATGGCAATCCCTCCCCATAACCCATTTTATCACTATGATGGCCAGATAATGTTTATTCTTGGTCATCCGTTTGAGGTGCCTAGTTGAAATCTCACCAAGAAAATCCATCTGAGATTTCTTACATACTAGCCTAATTGGGGTATTCATGGTGACAAAGATCTATATGATTGTCAAACACAAGCCCTATGCAAATTATATACGATTGCTAATGTCAAATGCTAAGCCAATCACCTTTTACCAATTCTACTAAAAATTGCTAAGTGTGATTTCACTATTGCCTAAAGTGCCTATTTATAGAATTGGCTAGGATAAGTGTGGTAATTTGCATACCATAAGCATGAGGTTAATCAAGTACAATATCAAAAGCTGCACTAAGGCTCACTCGATTTTCCCACCTAGTTGCATCCGCTAGGTACAATTTTCTAGGTATAGGATTAGTGGAATCTAATTAATTAGCATAAGCTAGTGGCAGTCTCCGATGGTAGTTCATACGGCCAAATGCTGAGGTGTCCTTCTATAGGCAATTATCAAACTCCAAAAAGGAATGAAAATATTTTCGGGTACTTATTGCATATTTTAGCTTAGTCATTCCGTTTGGGATATTAATTTCCATGACATACGAATGCCTAAGCTTCCTTCAAATCACCAGCTCAAGTTCCAAGAAAAATCACGCTGGAGTACATCATTGCTAAGGGTCATTATGAATTCTTGTTATTTCAAAATGGAAAGTAATTTGCTTCGCACAAGCAAATAACTGGCAATACATGTCAAATTTAATGCAAGTAGGTGAGCATTGTTGGCCACCCCAAGAAGGAAATAGCTAAGTATCGCATGCAAAAGGTTTTTATTGTGAATGATTTTAAAAAAAAGATACCTAGAGAAAAAGAAAATTTAAGTGAAACTAGAGTTGAGGTAAATTGCAGAAAATTTGAGCCAAGCAAAAATCTCTAGCAAAACAAAGATGGTAGAGAGTTCTCAAACAGAAGCATGAGCAGAGGCCCAAGGAGAATAAACACAGAGCTTGTTTAATGATATGCATAAAGCATCAGCTGTCTATGTATTTGAAGACATTACTTATGCTTCACTTGGTATACCAGAGAAGCCCAAAATTTATAGAGATCAGAGCCAAATCAAGGAGGATTGGGATAATATCTATGATCCCGTACTAGCAAAAAACCCTAAGAATTTGAGGGAGGCGACCTGTGAAATAATGAAGAAACTCACCGGCCTGAAATCATTGTCGTAGAAGCTATGGTACAATGGGCTCCCACATTATATGGTCTCATTTGTTCATTATTGCCTAGAACTAGTCGACGCAGCTATCAAACATTTCAACCCAAGCACCAACACCATTGAGGGCCAAAGGTTAAGGGTCAATATTTTCCTAGGAGCTATTTGGAATATGTTGTATGTCCTTGACCCCAACTCTAGAATAGAATAAGTAGAGCTATTCAACCCAACGAATGGAGAGGAAATATCGAGAGGTATGAAAAAGGCTCTAGAATTTTATAACAAAGAAACTAAAACGCCTAATGAAGATCATCAAAATCCACCAAAGATTCTGACGCTGCTCATTGCCTTCCTTGCAGACATGCAAGATGCATTCTCAATGTTGGTGTTTGTTTGCATCCTGGACACCGACAAGGATGTGTACGAATTTCAATTGGGTCTAGGGTTTTAGTTCCACAAGAAACATTCCTTTTTCTAGTATGATTTTGCACAATTCCTTGCTGATGAGATGCTAAGGAAAATCAAGGACTACAAAATGGAACGAAGGTTCAAGTTTCCTTTCTTCCTTGCTCACATGTTTTTGCATATGAACCTTGATTTCTTTAATAAGTATATGGGGTTGTCTATTTTTCATGATTCGAGCAAAAGAAAGTCATTTTCTATACGGACTCCTCTCCTCTCCTCTACCTATGACAATTATGCATTTTTCAGATTATTTCTTGACTCTGATTTTGCAAGATTTGAAAGGAGATGATGGTTTCAACCAACTCACCAAGGAGAAGACTACATATATGCAGAACTTCACTGCCAAGTGTGATTGGTTTCTCGAAGTGGATTTAACATTCATCTGAATGCACTGTTTCACCATAGAACCATTTCGCCTTCTAACATGTGTCACAAATCAGGTGCTAGCCCTTGAGATGTTCTGACAATTATCCCTTATTGACTACAAATTTTGCGCAGGGAAGGCCAAGAAGAGGGCATTCTTTAGCTTCCCACAAACCTTCAAAATGGTGGTCATGAACAAGAAATAGATGCACAAGTTGTTGGAGGATAAGATGGCTCACCTAGGGTTGGTAATGATTTGCAATAACTAGGATTTCAACCATAAAAATGATGCACTGAATGAATTTTTTAGGGTAATACATAGCCTGTGACCTTATTGGGAAAAGAGGCAGAACCCGCTGAAAGATATGGATGATCTACTAGTTAATTTGATCCACATTCCTATAGAGGATAGTAGGCCACCATGGCATAAGTTCTACTTCCCTAAGACGGTGTATGATGAGAAGCGCAAAATAGGAACCAACCTTCAAAACAAGTTGTTAAGGACAAAAGGTTGGAGTGAAGAGAAAATCAGAGATTTCTAGGTATACTGCCAAGAGACCAACAAACCTGAGGCTGCTTATGGAAGCGTGGCATTGGATGAGGTGTTTGAAAGATTGTGGAGTGAGGCACACATGAATTATGATGCAAGCACTGACAAGGATGATGAATTTGATGAGGAGTCTAAAAAGCATAGTAGGAAAGGAAGGGAGAAAGAATCAAAAGTGTCATTAGCCTCCACTCAACAAAAGAGAAAGGCAACAGAGCAGCCTAGCTAGGTTGTTTCAAATGTATGGCTGAACCTATCAAGAGCTTCGTGGACACTTACCTGGACCGCCACACAAACAAGAATGACTCAAAAATAGTCAGAAACCATAGAGGTGGAGGAAACCTCACCTGCCAAATGGGCAACACATAGAAGCAATTGCTAGGGAAAGTTCACAAACTCCCGCAACAAGCCAGGAGGCCGTGGTGAGCTAGGAGCCACAATCATCCAGTCCGCAGGTAACATTTGCTCCTTCTCTAACTTCGCAATCTTTAGTAGCTCCTATTTTCTCTGCGACACCCATCACTATAGGTGTAGGCCCTTCCTTCTCTATCTTTGCCACAATGGCTACAAAAGGTTTCTCCCAATTCTGCCTTGCAAGACCATTTCTCTTAATGCCTCCACAAACCCTTACACCTTCCACCGCTGCCCAATCTACTCTTGCCTCTCTTTCCTCAAGTGCAACTGCTATTGACACCCCTCCTAATACTACTATATCGAGCACAACCCAGTTCACCCAACAGTTGGAGTCTACCATGATCTCACAATCACTGTAATAGCCAATGAGTTCTCCCGCTGGTTCACAAACTAGGATCTAGCATGTCCCTCATTTCTCCCCATAGATAATCGATCTCCCTAAAAGGAAAGTGCCCAAAGCCACTACCCTCACATTCCCTTTCGGCCTACCTCCCAATGAACCTTTTATAGGTAGGCTAGTTAAGTTGCCATCCTAATTTATGGCACATGATGATGCTACAAAGGAAGCGTGGGCCCTCAAGATCCAAAAGCAAAAGGCGAAGGATGACAAAAAGCTGGCAGAGCCAAAAGTGTACACTATTTACAATGAAGATTAGAATGCAATCCATTTTACAACCATGCATCCAAACATCATCACACCGCAAGGGGAGATAAAACCCGACGATTATAGCATGTTTTCCATGGGACTTGATTTGAGTATAGCCCAGCCACAGGACAAGGTTGAGCTCATAGAGGAAATGTAGCAGGTAGTGACTATAGACTTCCTCATGTCTGGTCGCCAAATAAAAAAGAAAGAAGAGCTAAAAATTGTGAAGGATAAGGTTGAGTTCCTACAAGCAAAGGAAAAAGTGATGGAGGCAGATGTTGCACGCTTATCATAAAAAGTGCAAGTAGTGAAGGTAGAGCAGAACAAACTTGGGGAGGAACTTGCTAAGTTCCAATCTGCTAACCCCTCCCTAGTTGATGTGCTACAGAAAAGTTACCAAGACTATCAGAACCACTTAAATTTTGTAGAGCAGGTGATGCAACAAAAGGATAAAGAGTTTGGACAACAACATGCTAAATTCGAGCAAAAGATGCAAGAGAAGGATGTAGACTTTGGGGCCCAAAAGGCCCAATTGGAAAAGGAACTTCAAGAGATGAAGCTTTCTCTTGAAACAAAGTCAGTAAACAAGAGCTGGGTCGAGGAAAACTAGTCCAAAGAGCTAAGTAAAATTGAGGAACAACTTACATCTGCAAACAAGAGAATTGTGGAATTGACAGAGGATGTCGGCTCGAAGGATGCAGAGATTTCCCTTCTAAGGAGTGCTCCCTAGGCCCCTACTGCTCAGCTAAACCTCATTCCAGTGGCTTAGAAGCTATATATATTTTAATGGGAAATGGTTAAGGCATTCTACCTGACACTACAACCAACACTTCGATTCATGTTGACAAAAAAATTGAGTAGGGAAGTTCACAGAACAATTGAGCAGTTCCCATAGTTCATCACGGAAAGGGTTCCTGAGGAAAAAAGTTTGCTAAGTAAGCTATACATGGTCTTTGATGAAAACTTAACAAAGGTATGGATCAAGTATCAGAAGGTTGTTGGAAAGATGATGAAAAAATTCATCCATTGCCACTCGACCATCAATTGTGCTAACACATGCACAGCTACTTTGAACCAGACTATGGATAGCATGTGGAAAAATTTCTCTCGACTAACTAAGATGGGTCTGCCATCCCTACTTGTTGAAGATGAGTTAATTGCCACAACTGAGCAAATTGCAGTGAAGATTGAAGAGAAGGAGCAAGACACAACCACTTTCTAGAGTTTCAGCCAACCTCCTACCACAATAGATATTGAAGGTGTCTTTCATCCGATTGTGTAGCTACTCTTCCAATTTGAGTCTAGGGCCGGTTTACCTACGATGCTTCCTTATAAAGAAATGCTCGACCTAAGCGAAGTGCAAGATAATCTACGTAATGTATCAAGATCATTTGAGGCTAACCGGTTGCCTCTGCAGGAAGCTCTTTCTAAACTCTGACTCTATCACCCTATGGATGTGGCTCTGGTCTACAAGCCAGAGAAAATTTTGGGTTCCTCATTCCACAAGAAAAATGACCTTAGTAGTTTCCAAAAGTTTTGAATATAAAATTCTTTGAGCTCCCTCCAAGTGGTGTTGTTTTTTGCTAAATACCAACCTAACCCTCATATGTTCAAACATGCTGCCCTTAGCCATTCATCAGCCTTCTTTTTGCTATACTCTGTCGGCTGTTTCCACGTGTCCACCTAAATCTCCTCATAGCAAAGGCTTCCTCTGCTCTTCTACTAGCTCCCCACTATGCTTCCATGTGTCTACACCATAGGCTATTTATAACTACTCCCCTTCACTTTCTCATCAGGACCTATCCACATGCCACATAGATTCTATTCACATAAAATTTTGGCAGACCCCACAGTTACCACTGATAGTAAACATTTCTACTACTTGTCTTACTGGTGCAAGCTTTCAACAAAGGGAAAGGAGAATGAAACATGGGCTATGAAATGCTACCACGTGTCCCTTCGACGAGAGTTCTACCAAGGATAAGGATGAAGCAAACCATGGGATACGACATGTTGCCGCATGTTCTAATTGCTTCAATTGGGAGGCAACACTTGTCTATACAATATTTCTTTGGACCACTTCCATCATTCACAGGGGATGCACCTGGCTAGGAAACAACTACATGCCATGGCCCAAATATTTTCTGTTACAATGACCAAGGGGAATCATTGCTACGGCCATCATTTCCTAAGATACAAAATCTTTTATGTTACAAGATCACCAGGCAGTGGATTGTTGGCTATAAATACTACTTGGGTGGGTGCATGAAGTTGGGTACCAATTTTCTGGCCACTTTTGAAAAAAGTTTTAAAAAATGCACTCGCGTTATAACACAAGCGCGTTATAACACGCTTGTGTTATTTCACGTTAAAATAAAAGAAAAAAGTGAAAGTACTTGCCTTGGAATACCAACCCAAAGGCTTGGAGGGCATTCCCAACAAGGCTAGAGACGTGTTTTTGCAAATTCTACAATTTTTCACATAATCGGGTCCGTGCTCACCATGAAGATTGCATCTAGTTCAATATCGAAAAAATCAAAAACATGGGTAATGTAAGGTTCTCTCTTAGCTATGCAACGATGTAATTTTTTTCACTTTTTGACAATGTTAAGCCTTTCATCCATAATTTATTTTGTTTGTATGTCTATTTTTTTCCAAAAAGAAGTGTTTGTGTTTTGTTATAAATTAACCGTCATTGTACTCAAATAAATTAGATTTTTTAGAAACTAGACTCATTCTACAATTTTTTTTTGAAAAGAAAAAATCAATTATTTTCCAAAATTTGTAGGGGGAGCACGGCCAAAATTCTGCTTTTCAGGAAGTGCCCACTTAGAAAATTAATAAAAAATCAAATATTCATTAAAAAATTATCAAAAAAATTGTGCATCAACTAGATGCTGTTAGGTAACTTTTGACCATAGCGATTTTAAAAATACTACAAAAAATTTCACCATACTCAGGTCGTACAAGAGTTGCTATGTTGTGTTTTTCTGACAAAAACAACACCAATTTGTGTACATTCCTCATTTGAACCCCTTAATCTCAACCATTTTCAAAATAAATTATTAGTTTAGAAAGTAGACTCGGAGCACTTCGATCCTTGTTTTTTTTCCATCTCAAAATTTTGAGTGTAACTATTCTCAATTTCACGTCCAAGGTCAGCATTTCTTGATTTTAGAAAAAAGTGGCCACTTAAGCCCCCTTTTTGGGAACCATCTTGGTGCACTTACCCACTTCTTGCTTCAGAAAATGAGTTCAGAAGATGAAGAAAAATTATAGAGAGAAACCTGGCCTTTAGTATTGTTTTAGATTACTATATGAAACTTTCAGACTGTGCCATTGTTTAGCCTTTCTGTTTTTCTTATCTTATTTGATAAGACATTAATACTATGCCATTATTATCTAGATCATTCATTTGCAAGAACTTCTAGGGTTTTAAATACAAATTTCTGATTTAGATCATGTCTTTGACTCCTCTTTTCAGTGAATGTATGTGATAATCATTTTATGTCATTAGATGAATTGTTTAGATCTTTATCTTTGAATTTTGTGATTCTGGAACATAGCAGATTGTTGATTAGGCCCTTAAATTGAATCCCAAAGGATAGATTTACCATGCCTTTATCTACATCATGGCGCATTGCCATAGTTGGAATTTTAATTATATATATGCTTCCTTTTCCCATTCAAAACCCTAATTATAGAAGCCAACTTCTTTAAAAACCCAGAGGTTACTCAATTTAGTGCAATTGGTTCCCCCATTAACTGAGTTTCCCATAAAGGTTGTTATCTTGCCAGTTTTTGGCATCAACAGTTAGACTTTGGATTCATCAAGTGAATGGGGTACCTGTAACTATTCATCGTTTAATGAAATAATTCCTTTAATAGCAAGGTTTTTACAATCAAGGTTGAACCTCACCCTAAAAGTTATTTTCACACTGAGAAAGA
>VDFB02075321.1:165822078-166111561 GCA_007258455.2 Sequoia sempervirens | reverse complement strand
GAAGAGAGTGGGAGAGAGTGGGAGATGGTGGGAGAGAGAGTTGGGGAGAGTGGGGGTGGGAGGAAGAGACTGGGAGAGGGAGTGAGAGAGAGTGTAAGAGGGTGGGAGAGAGTGGGAAAGAGTGGTAGAGGGAGGTAGGGAGGGAGGAAGAGAGTGGGAGAGGGTGGGATAGAGTGGGAGAGAGTGGGAGAGATGGTTGAAGCAATTGGGAGAGAGTGGGAGAGGTTGGGAGAGGGTACGAGAGAGTGGGAGAGAGTGAGAGAGGGTAGGAGAGAGGCTGGATAAAGGTGGGCAAGAGTGGGAGTGAGTATAGACAAAGAGACAAAATAAATCTATAAAAAATCCAACTTTCTCATAATGCGAGCACATTTTGAAGAATTATAGACATGAACATTTTAGCAAGAATGAACGAGTTTCATTTTTTTTAACATGTAATAACGCGAGTGCATTATAATGTGCTTGCATTATGGGCTCGTTGTGGTCGAGCCCTAGGCTTGGCACACAAAGCCATAAAGCGAGAGCATTATAATGCGCTCACGTTATGGGCTTGTTGTGGCCGAGCCTTAGACTCGGCACACAAATCTATAATGCGAGCGCACTATAATGCGCTCGTGTTATAGCACATTCACGTTATAGCTTTTCAAAACTTTTTTTTTGAAAGTGGCCACAAAATTGCTACCCATCTCCATGCACCCACCCTCTTAGCTTATATTGCATTTGTATTCATCTTGCATTTAGTATCACTTGCATGAGTATTTGGTGTCCTATTACTAATACTATAGTGAGATGAAGTTCGAGACTCATGTCATCCTGCGATAGCACAATTGTCATGGATATTGGGTTGTCTAGCTCTTTCACTCCTAGTATTGACACTAGTACACTAGGAATGGACTATACCCTTAATAACCTTTTGCCTTAGGGTGATGTATGTTGAAGCAAGGATTGATAGTGTTCCACAAGAAAACATGATTCAAATTCATGAAGATTTAGAAAACCTACATCAAGTGTAAAATAACAACATTTCAACTACTTTCATCCCTACTATAGATAGCATTCATCACATGCTTGAAAGTGAAGATTGTTGGAAGAATGGAGAAGATCAGTTTTGTGTTGTCATTTATGTCGCCATATTGTGATTGCAAGTCCAAGTCAGTGATTGATCTAGTATTTTGGTCTGGCATCTAAATGATTTTTCAAGCTACACTCTCTAGTATTCTAGTCCACAATCCTTCGTAGCTAACAGTTGTTGCTTGCGGTTTTGGGAAAAAAATTATGGTTGTTGAAGGCATGTATGTTTAGAATTTATTGTGCTCTAGTGCTTGTATGGTGAATTAGCATTATTTTGTTGATTGCTTTTTTCAATGGAGTCTATTTTTGGTCGACTGCTAGGATTATTCGTGATATGGTGAATTAATTTTGTTATGTGGATATAGTTGCGACCTATCTTAGGTCTATGTCGACATGATGTAGCATACTAATGAATTGTCATTTGGAAAGATTTTGTGAATGCTTGAAGCTGACAAGTTGGTATTTTTGGTAAGCAAGGGAATGCATCTAATTAGGCCAACCTAATTGATGCTTGCAAATAGATCGAGTATATATATATATGTGTTGAATTTTTTTTGAAGACAGTAAGTGTGTGTGTGAGTGTAATCGATGAAGTAGTAGTGAATGTGAAAGTGAAGAGTGAAAATGATGAAGTGTGTTAAGTCAGTCTATTGAGCATCACCGAAATTGCATTAGCACTTGTTAGGTGCACTATTTTTAGTTCATTTTGGCCGTGAAGCCCAATTTTGTTTTGTGGATCTTTTTGTAGGCAGTGAGCCTCCCTTGTAAGTAGTGAGCTTTTGTATCTAGACAGTGAGTCCTATTTAGGGCAGTGAGCCTTATATATTCAGTTTTGAAGCTGCTTTATATTGTGAGTTAATCCTCACCGTGGTTTTTCCCTTACTAGGTTTTCCACGTAAAAATTTGGTGTTCATTATGTTTATTTTACTTTTTGTTATTTGCATTTCATGTTCATACTTAATAACAAAATAGTTTGGTTATGGAATTGATAAGTGTTGAATTTTTGAGTTTGAATTTTTGTGACAACTGCTTCACCCCCCCTCTCAGTTGTCCTACACCTTTTAACAATTGGTATTAGAGCTTTGGTTCCTTGGTTTAAAGCTTAATTGCTTGAGGTAGATCTTGAAGGTTGATCAAATGGATGATAAAGAAGAAGTTTAGACTACACTTGAGGATCTTGACAAAGTTGAAAATGAAAACATAAATCTACAAGAAAATATAGATGAGGCTAATGAATGTGTCTAGAAGTTGAAGGAACAATTAAATAAATTCAATGAAATACACAAAGAAGTGAGTGAGCAGCTAGAACAAGAAATAATTGGACTGATGGTGCTTGTAGAAGAAAAGAGGAGAATTGAAGAATGCTCAAATACAATGGTACAGAATAAGTTTGATGAATGCTCTAAACTTGAACAGGAGGTAGTAAACTTGAGAGTAGAACTGGAGAAGGAAAAAATCTATGAGAATAATTTCAAATCTAGTTTTGATAATCTTAGAGAACTACTTGCAGGACAAAAACCAAGTAAAGACAAAGGTGGCTTGGGAAATGATGCAAGTGAAATTTCTAAGGACAATCAAAATATTCAAGACAAAGGGTTCAAGTAGAAAATAAATTTTGCAAGGAGACTGTCTATGAGATAGCCTAATGGACAAAGGTATCCCTCTTTCAATGGTGTTTGTTTTTCATGTAATAAATATTGTCATAAGGAAACAAAATACAGGATTAGAATGAATCAGTTTCTTGGTTCTTTCGTTGGACAATGTTTTTCATGCAAGAAAGTTGGACATAAAGCTACTAAATGTAGATCTCATGTAAGAATGATCAGTGAGGTGATGATGAACAAGTTTAATGGAGGTAGAATGAATCAATCCTTTAATGGCTATTGCTATACCTGTAACAAATTTGGACACAAAGCAAATCAATGTAGATCGATAAGTAATGGAGGTCAGACTAATCTAAAAAGTGTTTTCTTTTATAACTGCAACAAACCAAGACATATCTCAAGAGTTTGTAGAAGCAAAAAGGATAAGTAGACCAATCCGACCATAGAAAAGAATGAATCTATGAAGAAGATCAAAAAAGAAGAGATGAAGTAAGAGATGAATAAGATATGGAAGAAGAAAGAAGAAGAAGAACCTAAAACTGTTGATGTGTCTATGACCTCATCCAGTATGAACAATTCCTTCGGGAATTATACCTAGCATGGTCTTAGGGGGGGCATTGTCAAAAATTTGAAAAAAACCCCTAACGAATGGTGTGTCAGAGGTTGGTATGAGGATGAAATGTGAAGAATGAATAATCAGAGGTTTTGGAAAAGGAACCAGAAGAAAACATGTTGACATGATAATTTGTGGACTGAATTGGGGTTTTTTGTGCTAAGAAGGATGTTTTTAGTAGCTTTTTGATGTTTGTCACATTTAATGTGAATTAGGGAAAATCGATGGTGTATAAGGTAAAATTTGTAAGCCTTTTTTATTAGTTGAGCATTCGAGGAGCTTGACAAGTGCCTTGGAGTGGTCTCAAAGAAATCTAAAGCATTTTTGAAGAAATTTAAAGAAACTATTATGAATACATAGGAATTGTCCCTGAAGGAAAAAGAGAAGTCTTGACTAAATATTAACAAGTTAAGCACTGCAATGGATAGAGGATTGAGTGGCAACATTCCACTAAAGATGAAAGGAGTTGAATTGGAAGAATTTTATCATAGGAAGATTTATTATTGTATAGAGACAAAGAGATGATGTGGTGAAAACTTTATGGCTCCTTAAGGAGATTGTTGAGGTTTGGTTAGACCATCTTTCTAAAATACTTACTAATGGAGAAGATTGTGATAGACAATGCTCATCTACAGATTGGCCATCTTCTTTTACACTGTTGGCCCTATTGGAAAGCATCTACATGAGAATGTATTTAGCTATATTTAACTAGAAGAAGTTATATCTAGTTATCAAAGAAAGATACAAGGTGTTTCAGGTGAAGAGTATCATTTTTACTTGAATTCTAAATGTTCAATTTCTACTATTTTGACAAGAAAAAAAGAAAGAGAAAAAGGGAATTTGAACACTTAGATGAAGAAAAATTGAATTTTTGTTGAAAGGTTGAATGTTTGAAAGTTTTTGGATGGCTAGAAGTTTTTGGAAAAATTGGAATCTTTTTGCAATTTTGAATGCCAACATGTTTACATCTTTTTGGTCACCCTTTGCCATTGATGTCAAAGGGGAAGAGATTTGGAATGTTGGGAGATATTGGAGGAGAGTTTTTGAATACTTTTCACATGTTGCTATGAATGAAAAAGGGGGAGATTGTTGGAAGTATGGAGAAGATTAGTTTTGTGTTGTCATTGATGTCACCATGTTGTGATTGCAAGTCCAAGTCAGTGCTTAATCTAGTATTTTGGTCTAGTATTTGAACCTGTTTTCAACCTACACTCTGGTATTCTAGTCTGCAATCCTCTGTAGTTGACAATTGTTTCTTGCAGTTTTGGGAAACTATTTATGGTTGTTGAAGGAATGTATGTTCAAAATTTCTTATGCTTTGATGCTCGTACGACGTATTGGCATTATTTTATTGATTTTTTTTTGCAATGAAGTCTATTTCTGGCCGACTTCTTGGATTAGTCGTGATATTGTGAATTAAATTTCTTATGTAGATATATGTGCAAACTATCTTAGGTCTATGCCAACATGATGTAGTGTACTTAGTGTTTGCATTGTCATTTGGGAAGATTTTGTGAATGCTTGAAGCTGACAGGTTGGTATTTTTGGTAAGGAAATGCATCTAATTAGGCCAACCTAATTGATGCTTGTAGATAGATTGAGTATATAGATGTGTTGAATAGTTTTTGAAGATAATGAGTATGTGTGTGAGTGTAATCGATGAAGCAGTAGTGAATGTGAAAGTGAAGAAGAGAAAAAATTGTGAAATGTGTTAAGTTAGTCTATTGAGCATCACTAGAATTGCATCAACACTTGTTAGGTGCACTATTTTCAGTTCATTTTGGCTATGAAGCCCAATTTTGTTTTGTGAATCTTTTTGTAGGTAGTGAGCCTCCCTTGTAAGTAGTGAGATTTTGTATCTGAATAGTGACTCATATTCAGGGTAGTGAGCCCTTGGCAATGAGCCTTATATATTCAGTTTTGGAACTACTTTATACTGTGAGTTAATCCTCATCATGGTTTTTCCCTTATTGGGTTTTCCACATAAAAATCTGGTGTTCATTGTGTTGATTTTACTTTTTGTTATTTGCATTATATGTTCATACCTAATAACAGGATAGTGTGGTTGTGGAATTGATAAATGTTGAAGTTTTGAGTTTGAATTTTTGTGACAACTGATTCACCCCCACTCTTAGTTGTCCTGCGCCTTTTAACAAAGATGGACTTGAACTTGTGAAAAAAATAGTTAAAATCTTTGGAGAACACCTCACATCAACCACTAGTTTTCCTTTACCTCTAAGGAATTTCACAAGCCAAGGAGGAACTGAAATTCCTCTTCCCACAACTATTGCCTCAATTCCTACCTATACCAACCCTCAAGTCACAACAATGCAACTGACTAGTAATGTGATTCCTTCTTTGGGTATTTCTGCTAGCATCCCTAGTACCTTTTTGGCATCACACATTATATCTCCAACCACTTTACCACCTATAATAATTACATTCACTTGTACCTTGAACACATACACCCCTCCACCTTTCTCACCTCCATCTCATAACACAAGCAATGACCCTCTCATAAATCAACTCTTCCAAACTGTTTCATCCCTTCAAAAACAAATTTCCACCATCAACCAAAATCAAAGAGGCCCACCTACATATTATTTCAAAAGCAACCCATTGTCCTTGGAGATATTGCAAACAATGATGCCACAAGTTGTAGAGGTGCCTAGATTCGATAAATATGGGGGAAAGGGAGATCATTCTAACCATGTTAATGCTTATACCACCTTATGTAGCAAATTTTTCCTTGATGATAAACTCTTGGATAAGCTTTTCCCTAGGTCCTTGAAAGTTACTACCTTGGAATGGTTCTCTTTGCTATTGAACAACTCAATTCATTCATTCACTAAGCTTGTTGAGGCAGTTTTCAACCATTTCCAAGTGCATATGACTCCTAAGATAACCTTGGCCGATTTTATGAGATGTAAGCAAAAAGAATAAGAAAAGATTATTGACTTTATCTCACATTATCAATCACTTTATTCCCAAATCGATGTCAAGGTTCTTGATCCTCACCTTCAAACTATGTTCATAGAAAATTTGCAAAGCAAGATACATGATAAGATTACCGTGATGAAATTCCCCTCCTTCATGAACTTGTGTACCACCGTCCACGATTATCAAAATTTGATTAGTAGTCATGATGCAAAGTCCACTTCTAGCCATATTGAGAAGTCTGAGTCCACAAACCAAAACAATTACCAACCTTTTCAAAAATAGAATAAACGCTTCCTTCAACTTAATCCCCCTCAAAAAAAAAAATCAAAATACCAATAACCAAGTAGATGTTGTTAAGACCACGATACCCTTTAGCTATGGGGACCCAAAAAGACAATTCACTCCCTTGCCCGATACCCTTCATAACACAATGTACCAACATTTAGAACAAGAAATGATTACCTTGCCTCCCGTCAAAACACCCAATCCCAATAAGCCTTTACCTTCAAACTTTAGACCAAATGTTTATTTTCATTATCACCAAAAAAATGGACATGATATAGAACATTGTAAGCATCTTAAACATCTTGTGCAAGACATCATTAATTTCAGTCATCTCTTCGTTGGAGGTGTTAATGATCAAGGAAATAAGTCCATTTCCCATCCTATCCAATACTTGCAAATATTTACCAATCCCATGCCAAAACACTATATTTTATTTGTCAAAGCTAGTGAAACTACAAAGACTAATGTAATGAATGTTGACATAGATGATGAGAACATAGATACAATTCAACAAAGTCCTATGGATACTAACCAACAAGAAAAAATCCTATCGATGGTTTGGCTGCATTGGTGGAAACTCAACATCGTAAGATCTGAACTAAAAATCCTCTTGAGATCGCTTTCTCTTCACAAGATATACTTAAACATACACTCGATGGTCCTCAATACATAGCTAATTGAATCTATGATAAGCCCACTAATGGGATATTAATATATATACTCTTTAGAGAGAATGTGATCACCAAAGAATTATTACTCTTGATAAACTCTATCAAGATATATATGATAAATCAAAAGCATGGATCAAGATGCATAATGGTTTCACTTTCCCTAAGATGGGATCAATCACCTTTCCTTTACAAATAGGACCAAAAACATTAGATATCTCATTCTCCATCATCCCACAGTTAGACCCTATTCATGTGAAGTTAGGCTATCAATGGCTTCACTCCATGAATGCAGTCCCCTTAGTCATGCATAAATGCTTGAAGTTTATCTTTAACATTGAAATTTTAGATGAAGATGAACCATCCATCATAGTGGCTTTAACTTGTTGTCCTCCCATGGAAATTTTTCCTTAGATTTCTTTTGGCCTGAGCCTATTGAACCTATCAAACTACGATAAGACTTCTTTTTCAAATCCTATCAAAATTTCAAGGAAAAGAAAATAGCAAAATTATCCCCCTAAAACATACCTCAATCTATGATTGAGCCTACCATCCTATACAAAACCATGATTGAGCCTAAAGAAATTCCAAAAAACTAAGACCAACTTAAGACAAAAGCTTCACCTACTCCCTACAAAAGACCAAGAGATAATGAAAAAAACCCTGTCATGCCTCCTAGAATAAAACAAGTTTACAAAGTCAAAGAGAAAGTGATTAAACAACCTTCCATGGTTCCTTTCGTTCCTCCCCTTGGGGAAGAAAATAAACCTATGGTCGATCAACCCGATCCTACACAAACACAACTTGGAAACAAAACTAAAATAAATAGAGGTGTTAAAGAGTACATAGACATAGATTCCATTCCCTTTCTCATAGGTTAAATGAAGAAATAAACAAAAAAAATCAAGATCTGAACTTGACTGAAGTAATACATGATGAGTCTACCCCTTCCCCAAAATAAAAAGATCCTATTTAATGAAACCACAACAAGAGCTAAATCATTCTTTAGTCATTATAATCCTACCTCCTATTGTGATTAATTTAGATAATGATGAGGAGGTGCATAATGAATTGAATACATTCTTTTCCTTTTCTATTAGCTTAAACGAAAATTATCCTAGGAAGAGTGTTGAACTTGGTAATGACCCTAGTTCGACACTTGCTATCATCCCTTTGGCTAGTTTCTAGCCTTAAACATATAATGAACATGATTTGGATGTAGATGACCTACTTGACTCACATGTGCCTTACTAGTTTCTTTACATTATTTCCTTTTTTTTTGTGTAATTGCATGTGCATGAAGTGATCCCATGTACTATTTTGTTTGATGTTATCTCTTTGTGACATTCCTCTATTTGTATCTTTCATTCTTCTCTATGTCATAAATATTTTATATTTCTTTCTTTTATCTTTTCATTTGTCTTGTGTTCTCCTTTTGTGGATGACACAAGGCCTTGAGACATTCATGTTGACCCAAAATCTTCTCCTTTATCTTTTCATTTTCCTTGTGTTTTCCTTTTGGGGATGATGCAAGGAGTCAAGACATTCATGTCTCTTCCATGTTGACCCAAAAAAAAATTCTTAGTTTTTGCTCTTTTTGTGTCATTCTTCCACTTCTATGAGTATTTGGGGAATGATGATAGTTCTGAGCTCTATAAAAACATTGTAGCAAGAACATACTAACCCCAACTCCATAGATCCCTCATGCATTTGGATTTTAATTTTTTGGGGAAACCTCTCTCTTGTTCTTTCTTTTTGCATGATGTAGCTTTATTTGGAAACATATGACTTGGCATAGGGCTTTCCAAGTAAGATTTTATGTCTTCTTTATTGTTAGCATTCATAATTTGATACTTTAAACTAATTTCTCACAGTATGGTGTTTAGCAATTTCATTAAAGTGGGGGCATACATTGGCATTATTCTCTTGGATTTCATTGTTCATGGTGTAGTCTTCTTACTTTATGTGATGCATTTTTTGCTTTGTGGATGACATTGGGTGTGATGTCCTTCAAGAGCATGATCTATCTTAGCATATTATATTCCTATTAGTGGATTGATGTGACACACTACATTCCCTAAGTTGCGAGTCTTCTATTCTTTGATTAGTCCTCTCTTGGAGACATTAGGCACAATGTTCCCTAAGTTAAAGGCCTCACATGAACTAAGCAAGACTCTCTTGAATGTTCCTTATTGTTGCATTTGCATTTTTAGTTATATGGCCACCTTGAATAATACACCTTGCATTCCTATGGAGCCATCCTTTTTGTTCATGAGTTCCAAGCATACAAAGTTTTGCTTGCCTCATGAAGTTTGAAGTTCATTGTTCATGAGCTCCAAGCATACAAAATTTTGTTTTTCTCATGAAGCTCAAAGGTCATTTTTTTGTGTGGTGCCTTATCAAAGTTATCGAGAGGTCTAACTTGGGTATGGTTTGATGGAAAGTTGATCCAAGGCATGACTTTAACTTAGCCACTTATGTATGAGTGTGAGTGCATATTGGCCATGTGTGTATGTGTCTCACCTCTCTCGCATCCTCACCTAGTGTATAGCCTAAAGTTTCATTTCCTTAGAGCGAGTTTGCATTTTTTGAACAAATAGCCTAGATCTGATCTAGATCATGATGGAAAAATGATCGAAGCTTGATCCACCCCTTTTTTACTTTTTCTTTTCTCTATCTTTGGCAGTGTGTGCTTGTACCTTTATGATACTACTTATATCTTTTTCATATGTGTTCTTTTCTACCTATGTTGGTTTGCCATGGGATCTTTATCTTGGGGTCTTGATCAGTCCTCTTGATTGTTGTGATCCCATTTTACCAACATTGGTGCACTTGGACCCCTCTTGAAATGAGTGTGTCTACTTTAGTGTGAGTTTGAATCAAGTTCATCCTCTCAATAAAGTAGGGGCTAAATGTAGTGTAAAAAAATGTCATCAGTGATATTTTCACACTTGTTTGGGGCCTCCAAACAAGTGTGAAAATATCACACTTAATGATTCCCTTGTGAATTAAATAAACCTAATCCAAGACTTAATCATTCCTAGACTTAGAGTTGTAATGTGTTTAACACACTCACATTATGTCTTGGTCCCTTGCAAATTAAATAAACCTAATCCAACCTTATTTAAGGTGTTGTAAAGTGTTATAACACATTTTCACACTTTTATAGGGTTTTATTAAATAATTGGGTTTATTTATATGTTATCCACAAGCCTTAACTAGTACATATTTTTTAGGACAATCCTAACACAAATCAATATCCCATCATAATTTAGGTGTTTTCAAGTTTTTTGGCCCAAATTTTGTGGTTTGGGACTCATTTTCCACCTTGGGCATATGAGTCCCATCTAGGATTTTGGGTCTTAATCCTAGTTTTACACCTTTCCAAGAATTTTTGAATTTGGTTCGATAAATTATGCCTAATGGGACTCATTCTCCACCTTGGGCATACAATTCATGTGTGGCCTAAAATTAAAATTAATTCAAATTTTTGGTGGGATTTTATCCACCTAGATCGGATGTTGGCTTGTAGTGTTGCAATTTTGGAAATTTTTGCATAATTAAGTATAAATACAAGTTTATTTCACTCATTTTACACCTTGCAAGTTGAATGAGCATCCTTATCGAAATTTTGAGTTCACAAGAGCATTCAATTGTATACAATAGCATTCAATAGTCTTCAAGAGAAGAATATCAAGAATTCTAGAGCATTATTCAAGCATCAAGCATCATGTCAAAGTCTTTATGCATCTTCTTTTTTTTTATCTAACAATTGTGATGAATGGTTTAATGATTCAAGCTAGCATACATTCAATACCTATCCTATTCAAGCAAGAGTCAAAGTCTACATCCATTGGATCCATCTCACACATGTTTGCAGCACTTCATTGCTAGGGTTTGGTGAGTTGCAACATCACATTTTGTTCGTTCATCATTCTCCATTCCTATTTCATCTTATTTCAAGGTTTGATTACCAAAATGGGGTTTGACCAAGGAAAACCCATTTTCACTAACAAAACAACATTTTAACCTCTCTTTAATGTGTGATTTGTAAGTTTAGGTTGAAGATACATTGAAGATAAAGTATGGAGAAATTTTTCAAAGTGCCTAAAGTTGTCAAAGTTTTCAACTTGCATTGGAGATACTTGGAAGACTTCTACAGGTTACAAATCAGGGTTTTGGATTTAGAAATCAATTAGGAAGCACAGAGAAGACCTTGAAGACTAGATTTAGAATTTGAAGTTCTAGAAAACACTAAGTAGACTGATTCACTAGTTCTAGCGTATAAGTCTTAGTTTAGGTTAAAATTCAAGTTTTTACAAATTCAAATACCCATTTTCCAGATTCTTGTTCTTGCACAGAAACCCAAACCTGGGACTAATTCACCTAGCTTGGCATATGATTCCCAGTCAGCATTAAAGTCACTTTTTTCAGCATTATAGAGCTCATTCTAGTCATCTTCAGATTTCTAGGTGCACAAATTTCATCTTGAAACTTTTTGTTTTGTTGTACATACATTTCTAGATCATTTAGTGAAAGATTGTATCATATCAGGGTTAAGCATTACAAATTACATTGCATTTGTCTTTCCAAGTCATAACTTAGTGGTGAACCCATCATTAGCTTATAATCAACCCCTAATAAAGCCTTATTGCCAGATTTCTTTCCCCTTTCTCCATTGGATTGAGATCTCTATGGTTATACTTGAATGAAAGAGAGTGAAGATTGGTATTCTATCTCCTAAGCATAGAAACAAAACAATTTTTCCCCTTTCAATACTATTAATCAATGTTAATGAAATTTAGTTCTTTACAATGTTAATTCCAATCAACTGAAGGGCATAAGACCAACTCCTTTTAGTTCAATCTAAAATGTTCTAAACTTGTGCAATTCAAACAAAGTAATATAAAAAATAAAGAAAAATAAAATTGTTACCAAATTTTACAACTATTAATAGACACAATAAAGAAATATAGTATGTTGATGCATCACTCTAACTTTAAGAGTGTTCATTGATGGTTGTTGTCATTTTTTGAGAAATGTTTCCTAATGTGTGTAGGTGTAATGTAAACTCGATATGAGGACCATGTCAATGAAGAAGAGAGCCACAACAAGGTGGCCTACATGTAAAAGAGGGGTTACATTACCCTTGAAGAACAAAAAGTACACATAGAGAGATTTGTGGTAATTAATTCTCTAGCAAGCAGGCAGACAACAACAAGACAACAATGAGAATTTTAAATGAATGAAGTAGTAAATCAACAATCTAATGAAATGGTGGACAACCAACCTAAGGAACTTAATGATGACCTAAGTCTTCCCTCAGCCCCTAGCCCATCGTCTTGGTTGGTAGATGGATCTATGAATCTAGGGTAATGATTTCCTATTTCTTCCCTCAACCCCTACAAACCATCTTGGTTGGTGGAGGGAGCTATGAATGTGGGTAATGGTAGTTTGAGTCTTCCCTCAGCCCCTACCCAATCATCTTGGTTGATAGAGGGAGCTATGAAATGGATTATTGACTTGTAGTGGGAAGAAGACCAAGGAAATTATTCATTTCCATCTCCACTTGCCACATTTCCCACACCAAAAATGCTAAATTACTATGTTGATTTCTATAAAGAAACTCAAGGTATTGGTGAGGAAGATGAGGATAAAATTGATAGCCAAGTGATTAAAACTATCAAATCCCAATCTATTTTGGAAATCACTAAATTTGTGAAGGAAAGAGAGCAGAAGAGGGAGAAAGATAGAGTTCAAAAGAAAAAATATAGGAAGGAAAGAGAAATCAAGGTGGCCCATAGGTCAGTGAAGCAAGAAAGATAGATAAGCAGTCCAACGGTTACTAGAGAACCATGCCTTATTTCAAGAAATATTGAACATATACATCCCTAAGTTTTTTGCTGGTGGTGTCAATTAGAGTCTTAGCCCAAATGTAAGTTGCACTCCACTTTCTGTTGGAAATAATTGTTCAACACTATTGCATGTAAGTTGCAGTCAATTTACAAATATAAATCCAAAATCATGTAACAATAACTCAAAATGTAGTAGCAGGAGACGAGAACACATCTCTAGATGTTTTTCTTGGAATGCTTGATTGAGGTTAGGAGGGACCATCCCTACAACTTTATGAATTATTGGATACCTTTTTGATATATGTTTTAAATTGCAAGATATAGTTCAATTGGTAGTTATTTGCTTTTGTTGTTGGGGACTGTTTAATATCCTATTATTAACTAGATAATTTTTTCCACCACATCACCATACCACTTCTACATCTACCAATTTTGTTTTTCTTCTAAATTTTGAGCACCTCGCCACATATCATGCACCAATTCATCCATGGTGTTCCTTACAGGCCCATTTTGGGGTTTTCCCAATAGTGCAACCCATCTACCTCCTTCGTCAGTGCAAAAATCTATGTGTGTTGGATTGGATGGATGTGTGCCTTCCAATCATCTTGCCACCCCAAATGACTAGATGAGAGCATTAATCATTTTTCGCCTCCTTCATTACCTCCACTGAGAAAATTTCCTTAGAAATCCCTCCAAAGTTACTCGACTATACAAGTTCATAATTCAAAGATCAAGGTTAATTCAATGCTCTGAATTCTTGCATATCCCACTCATTGTCATTCCTTTTGTTTGTATTCATTCTAGAGTGTTTGTTTTGTTATGCACCCATACTAGTTTGGCTCTACATTAGAGAGGATTCATTTCACCAAAGCATTCCTAGTCTTAAACCATGTTGCATATACTGTCAATTTGAAAAGTATAATGAAGCAAAGTTTAACACTAAAATGCTCTTTTAAAAAAGAAGTCTCTTCAATGCTAGACCCTCAAATGCTACTACAATTTTTTTTCCTATATTATGTAAATGTTTTTTCCAACATTATGCACATTCCTATATCATGTCTTTGTTATTAAATGGATATGTTTACTAGTTTATTAAATTGATATGGATATGGGCATACTTAGCAATCTAATGTACATGTTGGTAGTGTAGTGCAATTGCTTGTAAATGTAAGTCTGCTTAATTATTTTGAAACTTTATTTATGGTGATTGCTTGATTGGGCTGAAATGTACAAAACACTTCACATAAAAATTACTTATATACAACAAATTATGCATTAACAACCACAAACAATAACACTTAAATCCACATATAGTCATGTACACAACATTGGGAACATCGTTTACATGATATATCTAATGTATAAACAACAACAACCTCTTATGTATTATATAATGAATTTGGTGATGGGACTGTCTTGGCTCTTAGTTGTTCTCGTTGCATTGGATCTATGAAAATATTGGCGGTGATGTAATGCAAGTGATGATATTTAAGGGGAGTGTTGGTTGTACAAATTTAATATTTTGGCTACATGTTTTAATGCTATCGGCCATTAACGAGCAGTATGGGTTGTATGCTTGTGTTATCAAATGGGATTTGAATATTCTATGACATATAAGACTACAAATAACTATTCGTGTATGGGACAAATATAAACCAATTATAATATATTTTTTACAGTACAATGAATTGACTGCTTTTGTTGGATTGTATGTTTGTGGTATCACATGGGATTTAAATATTGTTCTCCTATATTATGTCATGGTGTGATATTTATATGTCACTAATAAATCTTTTATTATAGTATACCAAAAATATCATATTTAAAACTTAATGTGTGTATGTGTTTGAATTGTGATGTAATTCTTTTGCTAAGGTTTGTAGTGGACGTTGAAAGAATCTTATCTTAAATAGTCACATGAAATTCCTATTATTACATGTTTGTGTATATGGGAGAGGCTTCATTTCACCAAAAAAATTTAGTATTGAACCATGTTGTATCTACTGTCAATTTAATAAGTATAATAAAATAAATTTTAGCACAAAAAATATTTTGCAATAAACAGGTCTCTTCAACTATTATTGGTTTCCTCAAATGTTATCCCCTATTATTCAGTTATTCATTGCACAATAATTCACTCTGTACTTTGCTTTTTATATTTTATTGTTACTAAAAAATATGGAAAGGGTTTGACTGGTTCTCTTTTGTAGGGTTTAATGCCATGCACTTCTATTCATTTGTTCTTTATTGCACAATCATTCATTTCGTAGATTTATATTTCACAATTGGTTAGTGCATGTACATATATATCTATGTACATATGTATGTGCATAGATTAGTGCATGTTCATATGCATGTACATGCACTAATCTATGTACATACATGTCTACACACATATATATGTATGTGCATAATAAATTTGAACAATTGATCATATATGTTCAATTTCAAAGGTATTATGCCATGCACTTGTATTATTTTATTCTTCACTACATAATTATTCATTGTGCAGATTTGTATTTCAAAAATATTTAGTGCCCATATGTATATCTATATGTACATATGTATGTGCATATGTATGTACACACATATCTACATATTGCATATATATATGTATGTGCACACTTTTGTACATATATACATATTCATGCATATACATATGTATACGTATGTACATATATGCATATACCTATATATACATACATATATATATATATATATATATATATATATATATATGCATATATACATATTAAAAGCACAAGTGGTAGGGTCACGTGGTGGGAAATTAAATGAAGGAAAAATTTGGCTAACTAGGAGAGGAATGAAAAATGAGAAATTAAACCCATTAAAGTCACAGTGATGCTTGAATAGAACCATATTTTTCCTTGAAAAAGTGACTATGTTTAAGAACAAAAATTTGGAAGTGGTCATAAATACCCTAGATGATATACACTTCATCGAGCACATTGTGGATGCACCAAGAAAGTAAGAGAACTTTCAAACTATGGAAAACCACAAAATATTTTCAAAATCATTGACACAAAAGCATAACCCTCAACTTAGGGAGGACAAACACCCATTCCAAATCAAATAAATAGTATGAAAAAATCAATAATTGATAGGAGAGAATGGTACAACCTTAGTGAGGTTAAAAATCTCACCTTTATAGTTTGTATTTGGTCAACGACATGTTTTATTTCACTCACCTATATCTTGACTTCCTATAGGAACAAATGCAAGGAGGGATCAATCAAATACATGTCTAGCAGTGTTTAGCTTAATACACAAAGAATAGTAAATTAAATGTATTCCTTTCAATTGCAACTCACCATTAGCGAGGCTTAGATGGAAGAATGGGCTAAGCCAAACATGTATTGAATTTGTGCACCGATCAAGAAGAGTGAACAAGACACAAAATGGCTAAGTTCCAGCTGAATATACCATAATATCTATGACATACACACACACACACATATATATATACATATATATACATGCATACATGTATATATATATATATATGTATATGAGTTTAAAGAATAATTTGAAGAAGAATTTAAGATCAGATTAGACAAAAACATCCTTTAGAAGAGATAGGAATTGCTAGGCATTAGGAATTGAACATTTACATCGCATACAACAAATTGCAATTCTCAAGCATAAAGAATAAAAATAAAAATCCCAATGTAAATAGTACCAAGTTGAAACCCTAGATATCCAATTGTAAAATAGTAAAAACAAATTGTAGAGTAAATGTTTGTGCAAATGGGCCCATAATGAAAAACATGGACCAATCAGTGTGTGACAAATGGTGGGTTGGTGCAAATTTTTAAAAGAAAAATCGGTACATGCACAAGTGGCAGGGTCATGTGGCAAGAAATTATGTTTAAGGTTTTTGGTCCATCTTGCAGTCCATGTGGACCTCCAAACATAGAGTGCATAGGAGTGCTTTAATATCCAATTTTAAAAAGAATTTTATCCATAAAGTCAAAAAAGTAGTTGAATCACATGTACCATAAAAGAATATATTATAATTGGTTAATATTTGTCCTAAACAAAAATAGTTATTTGTAGTCTTACATATCATAAAATATTCAATTCCCATTTGATGCCACAAACATACAAGCCATATTGTTTGTTAATGTCCTGTAGCTATAGACACCCAAATTTGATCACTCCCGTATGATCAAATTTACCTCTTCATTCATCAATTTTGTCAATATTAATTTATTTAATTAATATTACACTTTCCACATAAGGTGCTTAAAGTATTTTTCTCCTCTCTAAATTAAATAAATACACCAATTTATTTAATTTAGTAATTTTAATCTTTTTGAATTAAAATCAATTTAAAATTCTTATTTTCTCTCTCCTTGTCACATACTCCACAATCCATCTCTAATTTGGATTAATTTAATTAATTCATAATTAGGATCTGCATCCTCTTAATCAAGGATTAATGTCACATCCTCCTACATTTTCCACTTGTCTCTAATCTTTCATTAATTATCATAATCAAGTATTTGCACAACCTTAATCAAAGTCATTAACCATTTTTAGTACCACTTTCTAGTCAATCTTTCCATTTTCCTTTCTTGGCATTGACCCTCTTTCCTATGTGAATTTTTAATTCACTTTTATTCATCCTAGGTCTCTCTCCTTCCCATGTGAATTTTTAATTCACATTTTATCCTTCCAAGGCTTTTAGAATATTTGACTTGTTACCTCATGCACATGTGACCAATTCCCACCTTTTGGACACCCTCCCTTATCCATTAGATTCTCCTAGGAATGTGAATTTTTAATTTATTTCTCCGACCACTTTCCCTTTTCCCATGGAGATTTTTGAGGAATTCCAAAATTCTTAAAATTTCATTTTCAGTCTCACTTGGGAACAAGAAGTTCCTTTTTGAGGAAATATTCTCACTCCCCAAGGTACTTGGAAGGTACTTGTCCTTCCTCCACATCATGTACCTCCCTTCCACATCACCTACACATCATCTCACCCTTAGCCACTTCACAATCCACATGTCAAGATGCGAGGGCTTCTGAGTCCTCAACTCACCTTAGCCCTTCATCTTGGCCTTGTTGGATAAATATCAACCATTGAATTCTCTAGAGAATTCAAGTTTCTCTATAAATACCCCCTCCTCTAAGGAATTTAACACACTTATCCATTCTACAACTAAATGCTGCCATTTTGTGCACTCATCTAGCCATCAATTTCATCTATTTGCATTTGCATTCAAGCACATAGTCAAATCTTTCATTTAGTCATATCAAGATCCATCAAGGAGCATACAAACCAAATCAAAATCAAGGGCCAACCAAGGAGTTTCAGCTGCAACGGGAAGGTATAACCACTTGCAATCATTTTACACTTTTCCTCTTTGCATTTACAAATTTCTTAGGCTAATCTTGAGGTGTTTCTTAATGTTTTTCCATTACTCTTTAGTTGCTTAGAAAGGGTTAAACATTTGGATATCACATTTCTGGCATACTCGATGGGACCAACAAGCAATTCCTTAATTTCATGTTTGTTGTTGTTGAGTTGTTTACAGGATTACGTCGCAAAAGGGCGACTGCGCCCTTCTAGTGACCGCAGAAGGGCGACTGTGCCCTCCTGGTGACCGCAAAAGGGCAATTGCACCCTCTTGGTGACCGCAAAAGGGCGACCATGCCTTCTTGGTAACCACAAAAGGGCAACTACGCCCTCTGTCTTTCTGCAGAAGGGCGACTGCGCCCCCTTGGCTAAACTTTCTGTACTAACGTTTTCTGCAGAAGGGTGACTACGCCCCCTAGGCTAAATTTTTTGTACTAACATTTTCTACAGAAGGGCGATTGCGCCCCCTTGTCTAAACTTTTTGTATTAACATTTTCTGCAGAAGGGCGACTACGCTCCCTTGGCTAAACTTTATGTACTAACATTTTCTGCAGAAGGGCGACTACGCCCCCTAGGCTAAATTTTTCGTACTAACGTTTTCTGTAGAAGGGCGACTACACCCCCTTGACATAACCTTTTGTATTAACATTTTCTGCAGAAGGGCAACTACGCCCATTGGATAAACTTTTTGTGCTAACTTTTTACTGTAGAAGGGCGACTGCACCCTCCTGCCACTGCAAAAGGGTGACTGCGCCCTTCCTTAGCACTGCAGAGGGGTGAACACACCCCAAAAAAACACATTTTGAAAAGTAAAATTGTCATTTTAGCTTCTTTTTTGTTCCTATTTTTTGCTATTTTTAGGTACTAACCCCGTAGCATTGTTCCTTGCAAGGATATTCGTGTTTTTGCTAACATTTTTCAGCATATTCTTGTGTAATTGGAGAAGAAAGCGAGATAATACAACTAACATTTGCTTGCAGGTTCATCCATTAGCTCAGATTTTTAAAACTATCCTTGTTGTTGTTGTTAATATAAGAACATAGTCTAATTAGGGAAAGTAATATTCATTGCTTACTATGTTTATCTTTTTGTGTTACCCAAAGGGGGCATTAGTTTATTTTCACTTTCCCCTTGCACTTCGTGTGAGCCTGGGGAGTAGTTGGAAATGATTAGTGCTTTCTTTCTAGTGGGACCTACTTGGGGATTTCATCAGCCTAAGGGATGATTCCAACCACACGTACCAACGGGGTATATAAATAGGGGAGAGAAAAATTTGTACCTCAATCCAATCACGTCGTAATTGGCAGAGCGTCGAAGCTAGGATGATACCTAGATAGATGTGAAGAGTTGGTCTGAGCCCTTCAATATCTCGCTGGGGTTCCCAACTCAAGCTTGTGATGGACTGGTGTTCATGGTTGTGCCTCACATACCGAGAGTATATCGAGGACTCCCTAGACACCTTGTGCATCCTAGATTATGACCTCATTGGCCATATCCTTAACACTAATCATAGGATTGTGTTTGCTTGAGAGTGTTTTCTTGTGAGAAACCAGTGAACGTTTTGACAAATTGGCCTTATTATTGTTATTTTAAAGTCTTTGCCATAGTCATTTTCATCAAACCAAGTCCTTGTTCACCGCAGAAGGGCGACTATGCCCTCTATTTTATCGTAGAAAGGTGACTGCGCCCTCTATTTTACCACAAAAGGGCGACTGTGCCCTTTGTTTTATCACAGAAGGGAAACAATGCCCTCTAATTTACTGTAGAAGGGCAACTACGCCCTTCTGGTTACTGCAGAAGGGCAAATTTTCCCTCCTGAATAGCCAAAATCACCTTGTTTAGATCTGTTTGGCCTCTAAACCAGCATTTAATCATTCCCAACCTTTATCTCATGATCTCAAGCCTCTGTTTTGTCATTCTAAACCTCCAAGAACCTCCATTTGATCATTCTAAACCTCCATTTTATCATTCCAAACCTCCGTTTAGCCCCCAAAACCCTCGTTTAACCACTCTAAATCTCCATTTATTCTCCCCAAACATCCTCAATCCATCTGTTCATTTTAAATCTTCTGATAATCCATTCAAAAGCCCATATCACCACCTAGTGAACTTGATTCATAAAAAAATTACCTTTTACATCTCCAAACCCGCACCTCATAATCAAATCGCATCAATCTTGTGATAAAAGTGGCTACCCAAATTGACCTTAGCACTTGAATTTGATTATTAGTCATTAACTTTGACCCAAGTCAATTTACTTCCATCTTGAGGTGAATTCGGTGTCCTAAGTTATCATCCTCGGCCCAAATCAATCCATTTCTATCTTGGGGTGGATTCGGTGCCGTGATTATCCACTTAATTAATCAATGCTCTAGGTCACTAAGGGTCACTTTCTTTGACTAAATTCAAGGTCCCTCACATCTTTCATCATCTAATCATACCCTTCCAATCATCCAAATCTATCAAACCCAACCATTTGATCAGATTGGTCACACCTATCCAATTACCTAATCAATCAAATCACATTCGTTTAATCAACACAATCCTATCAATCTTAACAATCCAATCCAATTCAACCTATCCAATTAAAGTCTGATCCAATCAAAATCCAATCCAATCCAATCTATCTAATCAAAACCCGATCCAATCAAAATCCAATCCAATCCGATCTATCCAAACAATACGGTCTAAGTCCCATCTCGTTCAATCCAAATCCCATCTCATCTCATCAAAATAAAATCTCATCCAATCACAATCAAATCATTTGTCAAAGACAGAATTTTCCTATAGCACATTTGCATGCCCATTCAAACTAGGTCACAAGTTAAAATGGCACAACAACAAGGTCAAAGTTCCCAAGCAAATATGTCTCAAGACCTTGATAACAATACAAATCCCACCAATGGTGAAAATATTGCTCAAGATCCTAACAATATCCCCCAAGATCCTCATAATGGTACTTCATTGCACTCCAACACTGAAAATCAGAACAACTCACCACATGGTGAAGAGAGTATGGCTAATCAACCTGAACTCACGCTTGAGGAACATTTTAGTAATCTCGCCAATGTGCAAATGACTGACCGTTTGTTCGAAAAACATGGGGAAGAAATTTTGGCCCACCTAATTGAAAAGGGTGTCAAGCCTCCATCAGGTGTTGACTTATCCAAATATAGGATCCCCACATCTAATATACCCTGGGTGATCCCACAAAGCTAGTTTACAATTTCTAGGAGGAACTAATTTTTGTTGAAATCACATATTTTTAGAAAATATAATGATTCAAGCCTTAAAAGGTTCCATTTAAAGGATTCCAATTGAAGAGGGTTTGATCAAACTACCTTAAATCAAACCCCCTTGGATAGAACCCCGCTAGTTTTAAACCATACCTATAATGGAGTCTCCTTTACACCTATCAAAATGCTGATAAAACCACTTTTGATTTACCTTTTGGGGAATCAAATGAATTCATTTAAAATTTATTTTTGTAAGTATGAAGTCCTTATTATAAGCTTCCCAAAAAGTATAATTTTAAATAAATTTAATTTAATTATTATATTTATTTTTATTTCTTTGAATTTAGGTTTTCACGAAAATCAAGCTCTCTGTTCTACACATGTGGAAAAATAGCATATTATTAAAAAAAAATTTAAAATATTAGTGCACCAAATATTGAAGTCCTTGATCCAACAAAGAAAAACAAATTGAATTTTGATACATACAAAAAAAGTTACGCGTTATACAGTCACACTATATCTGAATTATAATTGGTTTGAATTCGAAACTTAATTAAAGAAAAAATATTCAATAAAAAACTATCTAACCAAGTGGAAGCACTAGATATCAAAGTTATGAATCTAAATTCAAAAGAATTAGAATTTTATCCTTCATGGAAAAAAATTTATGCATTATAGGGTGAGCGTCACTTTTTAAAAATGTTGTTTTCTGAAGAAAAAAACTAGTTTTCGAGGGAGATGGGAAAAAAAAAGTGCAATCTGATTCCAAATTTTTTGAAAAAAATACATTTAGAATCTATAGACAAAATGTAACAAAACTCTAGTTTGCATCATCTTCAAATTCCTCATGGTTTAGCCGCTATAGGTGCTCGAAAGTGAAGATTTAACTTTAAAAAATTATTTCAGTGTCTAGTTTGGCCAAAAATTGTAAACCACTATTGTGGGATCACCCCCCAAGCTTCACAAAATGCACCAGAGGGTTAGTACATCTCCAATGTTCCTCCAGTGGAGGGTTGGCATCAACCTGAATTTGGTAATGTTGTTCTTTATCATGTTAACCATCCCCTACATGCTCCAATCTCAGTTATGGGGGGTTCTCAAGTGTCTAATCCCAATAATCATTTCGCCTATGGTATGCCACAAAATATTCCACAACCTGTGCCATTAATGTTAACAACACCACCTCTTTCGAATCAACCTCCCATCAACACTGGGGGCACTCCCTTTATCACATTGCTTCCACCTCCTGGGGCCACAAATCCACCATCACTTTCATATACATCTCAGCAGCTTCATCAATCCAACCTTCCACCTCAATTACCTCCACAAGGCACATCCCAACCGAATGTTCCGAGTGGTACCCAACAACCCCCTTTACAAAACACCTCTACGCTATCTCAGCCATCTCATCAGCAACAACCCATGCATAATGCTTTGGTCTCTTCACAACAACCACCATACCAACCACAAGGTAATCCATCCCGACCTATCGCTTAGACCATATCCCTGATCCTTGCATCCATTTTATGTCTGCAAGCTCAACCACAACACAACATCCCATCTCGTCCCACACAAAAATTGACATCACAACAACAACCCCCTCAACACTACTACTATCATAGTCAGCAGCAATTTCATCAACAACCACCTTATGTGGCCTCCCAACAATCACAACAGTACCTTCAACACCAACAAACAAATTCGCAACATCCTATCCAAGCTCCTCAAAAACCTATCCCACACTTTTATCAAACAAATCCGTATTATGCCCCACAACAACAGCCCCCATATTAACAAAATCTCCCGGCATACCAACAAGGGATGTCATCATCCAACCATCAAAATTCATACCTCAACAATCTGACACTCTCCCAATAGGATCCTTTATCGTCCTACTATCCATATCCACCCAACTCACCACCCGTCAACTCCGATCTGTTTGAAATCAAAGTCACTCTGAAGGATCTTCAAGCTGGGGCTGGAAAACAATCATTCAAATTTGAAGACATATGCCTGTATCCATTTGATCCCTCCATCTCATTGATCCCCTTTCCTAAACATTTTGAAATGCCAAAGTTTGACAAATACAGGGGGAACAAAGATCCTAAGGCCCACTTGCAGGAATTTTACTTCCAGTGTCAAGAGGTCATCCACAATGACAACTATCTCTTGCACCTATTCCCATGAAGCCTGGCAAGCAACACCCTGGAGTGGTTCATGACCCTCGAAAAAGGGTTCATAAAATCTTTTGCAGAACTGTCAGAAAAATTTGTCTCCTACTTCTCCTTCAATTTGGAGAAGGACACTGACACCTGAGATCTCCTCAAAGAGAAACAATGTGAGGGGGAAACCTTTACTAGCTACCTCCAAAGGTGGCATGTGCTAGCAAGCCGAATGAAAACCCCTATGAAAGAAAAGGACATGATCACTCTCTTCGTGGAGAACTCTCATCCCGACATGGCTCATAATTTTAGGTTACATTGTGTCACCACTTTCACAGAGATAGTGGAAAAGGGACCCATCCTTGAGTGTGCCCTTGTTGCCAAGGGGCACATCAAAATACACAACCATGATAAAGAAAGTTTATTTGGAGATAAGCCACATTTTTGGAACAAGAACAAGAACGCAGTGAATGATAGCGTGACTGATACTAAACACGTCCAAGTGGCTAATACATCCTAGAGACAACAACCATCCGTACCTAATGCCATATCTGTACCACAGGGGGCACCTCATCCTTCTCAACAGTCAAGTCAGAATAGCCAGGGGTTTCATTAAATGCCAGTATGCTCAATTAGGAGAACCTTTGAGTGTCGTCTTCAATAAGTTGTTGCAGATTAACTATCCAATCACGTATCCTGTCACCAAGCCACTTGACGAGTCCAAACCCAAGCCTGCATGGTTTAGGGAAAATGAGTATTGTGAGTTCCATAAAATCAAAGAACACTCTTTAAATAAGTGTCAAGGTCTGGAAAACTATGTCCAAGATCTTATTGATCAAGGGGATATCAAAGTTGACACCAGTCAAGCTCCGTCGTCCAATGCTCAATTGCAGATATATCAAAATTCCTTTCCAAACCATAATCAAGGTGCAAGCACCTCCAACAACAATCCCCAAGACAGCATCACAAATAACGTAAGCTACAAGAATGTAACCCTCAATTACGAGGGTGTTATCCATTACATTAAGAAGGTAGAACCCCATGTATCTATGATACATGCCAAAGCCAAAGACCCTCATTGTGTAGTTACTACAGGACGAGCCCACATTACTGTCCCTGTGGCCTCCGCACCCACCCAATCAACTCCTGTAAGCTCTCAGTACAAAATTATTGATCACCTAGGAGAGACCCCTGCCTATATCTCCATTTTGGATTTGCTTAAGTCTTCTCCTGTACATCAAGAAATCCTCAACAGAGCCCTACAGGAAACCCATGTGCCTAATGCCATTGATCCTGCATGCTTCCAAGCTTTGGTAGGGCACCTGGCTTTATCTTATCAGTTACACTTCAGCCAAAATGACATGCCAAACATCGATGGCAATCATAATCGCCCCTTGCATATCGAAGTCGTGGTTTCCCGTCATAAAATAAAAAGGGTCTTGGTAGATAATGGCTTTGTCCTCAATCTATGTACTCTAAAATTCATAAAACAGTTGGGGTATACTCAAGTAGATTTAAGCAATCAGATCATCATGATCAAGGCCTATGATAATGCAGAAAGGAATTCAGAGGGAATTATCAGTCTTCTTATCCAAGTGGGACCTGTGGTTCAGTACACTACCTGTCATGTCCTTGATCTGGACTTACCATATAATCTCCTCCTTGGCCGCCCATGGCTCCATGCTATGCAAGTTGTCCCCTCTACATACCATCAATGTCTAAAATTCCCAGTTAATGGACAAGAGGTCACCATCTATGCTAAACCCCAACCATTTGAATACTACCACACTTTAGAAGTGTCATTTCCCCATTTACATTATTGTCTTGGGGTTGAAATGGGGGCATCCCAGTAATCATCTGCTAATCCACCCTCCACGATGATAACCACTCCATCTTCTACCACTGATCGTACAGTCACAAAAGTCCAGATCATTGACAAAGGGTGTGGGGAATAAGAAATGCATACTGCCCTTAATGTAGCAACCATGCCCCCATCACCACACGAGTATGGTCAACCTTCACATGCTACTCCAACGGAAGACAAGACTGTCACCTTTCGTGGTAAGAACATCCCTACCACCACTTTCAGGTCTCCTAGTATCAAGATAGATGCGCCAAAAGAGGATATAATTCAATGGGTATACCGAGAAGAACCCAAACTAGATCCCCCTCTAAAGGAATATTTTCAAGAAGCATATCCTTGGTCAGCTAACTTTTCATAAAAGTATAACTACCAAGGCAGAGGCCTAAGAAAGGAAGAGCAGGGGCGGTTGCAACCTATTGATACATCAAAGTTGCTAAAGAACATAGGCATCAGATACGACAAAAAGTAGAAAGGCCCTACAACATCATCAAATACCTCCAATAGTGTCGCTGTGCACAATGGATCATTAGAAGATATACCCGAGGAGGAATCCATCATACAGGCATATGATGACATTGATCACACTGACCTATCATCCATGTTCGAATGCTTATCCGTTTGTACCATTAGCCTATCCCTTCATCACCCTAAGCTTATTGATTGGGACCTATGTGACAGCACACCATTCAATATGTTCGCGGATACATATGTCAACCTCATGGGATTGGGGGAGGATGAACACTCCAGTCACAAAAATAGGAATAAGAAAAATAAATAGCAACCATCTAGTGAAAACCTCCCAGAGGCACTTCCTGACCTTGAAAAAGTAAAAATAAAGGATGCGTCCGATGGAAAAAACCTCGAAGAGGTGCTGGAAGATGGAGATTTTCATCTTCCCCTCGTAGGGACTTAGTTATCTGCTCGATCATCCATTCTAATTGAAGAAACTCAAGAAGTTAATCTGGGTACTGCTGAAAATCCTAAGATCACCTATGTAGCCAAGTCACTTTCAGAGCAAGAGTATCCAGTCATCGTGCAACTACTCCAAGAGGGTCTCATTAACTTTGCTTGGTCATATTTAGACATGCCAGGCTTGGACCCTGATTTAGTGGTTCATCATCTAGATGTTTGCCCTGATGCCAAGCCTGTCAAATAGAAGCTCCGCAAGATGCATCCACAGGTAGCCTTATTAGTCAAGAAGGAATTGGAGAAATTACTAGATGCAGGTTTTATCAGACCAATTGACTACTCTGAGTGGATCTCCAATATAGTACTAGTTGCCAAACCAAATGGAAACATTCAGATCTATACAGATTTTAGGGATCTTAACAAGGCTTGCCCTAAAGACGATTTCCCCCTACCTAATATTGACATGTTGGTCGACCTCATAGTAGGACATGAGATGTTATCCTTTATGGATAGTTTCTCTAGTTATAATTAGATTCGAATTTCACCTGAAGATCAACACAAGACCGCCTTCACGACACCTTGGGGTACCTTCTATTACAATGTTATGCCCTTTAGTCTCAAAAATGCAGGGGCAACATATCAAAGGGTGACAATAGTCATCCTCCATGACCTCATCCATATCATCATGGAGGATTATGTTGACGACTTGTTAGGAAAATCTAGACCCCAAGTTGAACATCCTACTGTCCTAAAAAAGATCTTTGAACGGTTGGAACATTACAAGTTATGGCTAAATCCAAAAAAGTGTCTTTGGTGTTACGTCAGGAAAACTGTTGGGTTTTATAGTCTCTCAAAGGGGTATTGAAGTTGATCCCACCAAGGTAAAAGCTATTCTGGACATGCCACCTCCACGCAATCTGAAGCAGTTAAGAAGCCTCCAAGGGAAGATGCAATCCATTCGTTGGTTCATAGCCCAACTCGTGGATAAGTGTCAGCCATTCACTCATCTTCTGAAGAAAGACTCCACCTTCTGATGGAACCAACAGTGTCAGACAGGTTTTGATAAGATCAAAGAATACCTAGCTCATCCACTGATCTTGATGCCACCTATCCCAGGGAAACCCCTCTTATTGTATATCTCTGCCACTTCAGTCGTACTAGGGGCATTGTTGGCACAACATGATGAATTATCAAAAGAAAGAGCAATCTACTGCATCAGTCAGACATTGGTTGGCTATGAATTAAACTACTCTCCCATGGAAAAATCATGTCTCATAGTAGTCTTCAGCACACAGAAACTTCGACATTACATGCTTAGCCATCTGGTCAAATTAATTGCTAAGATTGATCCATTAAAGTATTTGTTATCCAGAACAACTCTAACTGGTCGCATGGCCAAGTGGGTCATGCTCCTAAGTGAATTTGACGTAGAGTATGTGGAGCGAAAAGCCATAAAGGGATAGGTCATAGCTAACCAGTTGGTTGAGGCACCATTAGTAGATGTTTACCCTCTAAACACTGAATTCCCAGACGAAGAAGTTTACACAGTTACGGAAGCACCAGCTTGGACACTGTATTTTGATAGTTCATATACTCATAATGGATCAGGTGTAGGAATTCTATTAGTTACCCCTCAGGGTGAGTACATTCCAAAGTCATTCAGAATAGCATTCCTATGTACCAACAATATGGCAGAATATGAAGCTCTCCTCACCAGCCTCCGAATTACAAAGTAGTGGCACATAACTCATTTGAAAGTCTTTGGTGATTCTTTGCTAGTCATTAAGCAGGTTAACGATGAATTCCTAACCAAATATGATAAGCTGTTACCCTATAAACGCATGGTGGATGATTTCAAGAAATACTTCACCTTCATACAATTTGACCAAATTCCTAGAGCACAGAACAAAGCAGCTGATGCAATGGCTACCATTGGCTCCCTGATTGACATACCTAAAGAATGAATAGAATGTGAGTTCCTCGTGGAACAACTTTTAATCCCAGCATATAATATCCCTGAGACTGACATGGTGTGCGACATTATGGGTCCCACTTCCCCATGGTACCAGGACATATACACCTATCTCCATGATAATATTCTACCCCCAGATCTTACACGCAATCAACGCAAATCCTTTGTTCATCACTCTTCCTGATACATTATCATCGGTGATACGCTTTATCATTGCGGGTATGATGGAAACCTCCTTAGATGTCTGAATGAGACTGAGGCCCATACTGCACTAATAGAAGTACATGGTGGTGTTTGTGGGGCTCACTCAAATGGTATGGCTTTGGCCAAAAGGATTCTCCGAGCAGGATATTACTGGCCTACACTAGAACATGATGCTTGTGAATTTGTGAAGAAATGTCTTCCCTATCAACAACATGCAGATTTAATTCATGCTCCAACACAGGATCTCCATCCCCTTTTAGTACCATGGCCATTCTCTCAATGGGGTTTCGACTTGATTGGCAAGATTTACCCACCATCATCTGATGGACATATATTCATAATTACCACCACTGAATACTTCACTAAGTGGGTGGAAGCAATACCACTCTCACAGATCACCGGTATTCAAATCTCAAAATTCATCCTTTACCATATTCTCTGCAGATATGGTATCCCATCCATCATCCTCTCCGATAACGAAAAACCCTTGAAAAACCAAGCCATGAAACACCTCTGCGACACCTTTCATATCCAGTATCATTAGTCAACACCTTATTACCCCCAGGGTAATGGTCAGGCAAAAGCAATGAACAAGACCATTATCCACATCCTCGAAAAGGTTGCCAATAACACTAGTCAAGATTGGCACATCCATATTCATCCCTCCCTCTAGGCATATCGCACATCCATCTGCACCCCTACAAGCACCACCGCCTATTCTTTAGTGTATGGTTCTGAAGTCGTCTTGCCAATTGAAGTTGAGCTCCCATCACTAAGGATTTCTCTAAAGAATCTTATCAGCGAGGAAGATGCTCGTGTTGGAAAGCTTGCACAACTGGAGTTACTTGATGAATGAAGAATCATAACCTATGATCATTTTCAAGCATACCAAAACCGCCTCAAACGTAATTACAATAAAAGGGTTCATCCTCATCAGTTCCAGGAGGGCGATCTTGTCCTTAAAGAGAATCAACTTACTCAACAAGAACGAGACAAGAAAGGAAAATTTGATGCAAACTAGTTGGGGCCTTACGTCATAGCCGCCAAATATGGATCTGGGGCATACAGGTTGACTACTCTTGAAGGAGATCCCCTTGAAGAATCTATCAATATCATGCATCTGAAAAATTTCTACACCTAAGTCCACTCAATAACTCCACCTAATCAAAAAAATAAAAAATAATAAAAAATCAGAAAAATCCAAAAATAGTAAAAAGAAATAAGTTCGTCCTATGGTGAAAACCACTTTTTGGTGGCACCTTGGATAAGTATGGATGGTGAAAACTTGGTAACAGGCATCATCCGTAGAAGGCTTAATCATTATCTACCTGGTATCCTAGTTATTTTATGCTTACACCCGCACTATCGTCCTCACCCATTCCATCATTGGCCGTTTGGTATATTTTGATTGAGCATTGGATGACCCATCTAGTCTATCTTCCATCCTGAGCTTTTCTTTGCACTTATGTCATTCATCTCCTTGTCGGTCAGTTTGTGTCATCACATAGGATCATCCATCGTGTCGGTCTTCATCTAGATCTCATCCTGTCATGCTGAGTTTCTTAGTCCTTAGTTGAACTACGTTGCCCCTGCGCTGTCACGTAGGCAAGGCTGATCATTTGATCTGCCCCCAGGGTATTCTGACCATCACATGTTGGTCATCTATCATCTTTCTTCACCGTCCTCTTTCTGCTTTATCCATAGTCTTTTCATGAACTACGAGGGCTCTACACTTTCATGTAGGCAAGGCTAATTTTTTATCAGCCCTCGAGCCCCTAGGTCTGTAGGATATGCCAATCCGTGTCCTTTTCTGGCTCGTTATTCTCAAATAAAGTCCCTTATTATCAGAAAATTTGGTTAATGAAAAACATCTGGTGTCAAACTGGGTCATTCTAGTTTGGTATCCATCATCGGTCTCAATAGGATGCATCTTTCCTAGCAAACCTCATCAATCCCATCCCTCCCTTTGATCCTATGGCAAAGGATGTTTTGTAATGGATTGTGATATTTTTGATGTCTTGGAATTTATTTGGAATTAGAGCTCACTATTAGCACTTGTCATGGTGCACTTTGACTCGTCTACATAGGGACTTATCTTGGTCTTTTCTTTGTTGTTGTCTTCTCGGTTGTCCCACGTAGTACCCACCAAGATCCCTAAGGTCTTGTGTTACACTGAGGCATCCTTGTGTGTTTGAGATTATCCCAATACCTGGCCCGACCAAAGTCATCATGACCTTGGGGTGTTGGGGTAGCCTTTTTGTTTGTTGTGTTTGTTTTATGCGTTGGATGCCAAATTTCCTTGGTCTTACATATCAAGGTATTCAATATCTTATGCTATAACAAGAATCAGTGCTCCAAAGATGGCAACTCATATTAGGATTGCATTTCCTCATCTGTTGCATTACATTCACCCTATGATTTTTGTTGTTCAAATACTTTATCCCACTCTCTCCCATTCTTCTCAAGATACTAAAATTTTTTGACAGGTGACAAATTACACCCTTTTTTCACAATCACTACATACCCATCTTCCATTATCATGCCAGTTCTTATGACCATGTTTTATTTCCTTTCATCATTAATTCACTATAGATTACAAAATAATTATTGCATATTAGGTTCATGCTATTAACCACACATACATTGCCACCTGCATCACAAAGTGTCAAGACTCATAACACATCACAATCCTGCATATATAAAATATTCATACCAAATCCATCATACACATATACATACATGTCAATAAGTCAACTAGGCATCCATACACATAATTCATCATAGATACAACATGTGCATACATCATATCACCATACGAATATCTTCATTAATAAAATCATCGATATTCCACAAGTAGATAAACCCAATCATCCACATAAGCATCAAGTATCATAAACATGTGCATAAATAAACCAAAGTATTCATCCACATAAGCATCTAGTATCATAAACTTGTGCATAAATAAACTAAATTATCCATCCACATAAGCATCTAGTGTCATAAACATGTGCATAAATAAACCAAAGTATCCATCCACATAAGTAGGAAATATCATATACATGTGCATACATAAACTGAATCACCCATCACAAAAGAAAACATACTACATAGTGTCAATAAGAACTATTCCATATCATAATCAAAGTAATACAATGTGCATTATATGTCCATCATACATCAAAATCTATCATGTATCCATCACATAATAAGCTACAAAATCTAGAGATGTAGAGCATCTCTGATCTCTGTCGATAAATACTACACGCTCCACCCTGCATCTGTCAAAAACTCAGTAACCTGTCATCTCCCAAATGAGCTACCCACATCTTATTTCTATGGTGAATCTGGTACTGATCTCCTTCCTAGTGTAACACTTGATGAATCACTATAACCTTAGGTTCCTATCCCCAATGACTGAGATGGCACTGGCATCTGTGGTGTCTATCGAGTATACTGGAATATCCATCAGGTCGGGTCTAGAACTGCATGGTAGTAAGCGGCCATCCAAAATCCTGCCTCCCTTGCATTCTCCTCTCACTCTACAACCTGAACCTAAGCGGAATTCTACTCCTGACGATATCTATCCTGATCTCTCATGATCACTCTCCTCTCCTGCTCCCAGGCCTCCTGGAATAGGTGTAACTACGCCATCTCTACCTGAACCCGATCTCTCATCTCCTCGACAACTACTTCCCTAGCCACTGTTGCATCCCTCTTCCCCTATAACCCCTGTATATCTATCCCTATCCCACCACTGACCTGCATCGACTGCAACTGAGCCACTACTACATCTCGCTCTCCCTATAGCATCTGCATCCGTATCTCTGCAACATCTCTCTCCCTCTTTGTGGCCTGTAATTGAACCACTGCTACATCCTGCTCTCCCTGCAACGTCTGCATCTGTATCTCTGTAGCATCTCTCTCCCTCTGTGTAGCCTGTGACTGAGCCACCACTCCATCATGGTCCCTCTAAAGATCTTGCACTCTCAAAATTGATGCATCGCGCTCTCTCTATAGCGGTGATAACTCTGAAACTACCTCCTCTATCCTCCTCTGGAGAGACTGTATCCGTGCCTCTGCCAACTCTCTCTCACTCTGAAGCACTTAAACCCACGTCTGCACCACATCCCTCTCTTCCTCCACTTCTTGTACCCGCGCCTACCCTACATCTCTCTCTCCCTACATAATACGGGCCTGCTCCCTCGCTTGCCTCTCTCTCTCCTACATCAACCCCATATCTCCAATCGTCTGCTTTAAGCAATGCACTCTATCCTGCAGCTCATCTCGCTCCTATCGAAGATCACCCACCTGCTACCCACTGCCTACTGACACATGATCTGTCATCCCCGTTGGCTCCCCTCTAGCCTAAAATATAACAGTCTCCACTTGTAGTCTGTCACGGTTCCAACTAATAGCAACTAACTCAACTCGTATCCCATGTATGATAGCCTGTAGTCTCTCTCTCCCTCCCCATCACCTCTACCTATGTGGTTAAGAGGTCAACCATAATTCCATAATCTCTCTGACCTACTACCGGTACTCTCGATAGCTCAACTCTGAGTCTGATCACCTCTGCCTCCACTACCCTCAACCTCTGATCTGTACTCTGAAGCCTCCCTACAGTGTCTCTTGGCTGAGCAATAGGATCTCCTGAGGTAATAATAGGAACCACTGCCAATGGTTCTACATCCAAAATCTCCATACTAGCACATCTCCATCTATCTCTGTAGCATCATCATCCCCCCTGCCCTCCTACTCCTGCTGAACCTCCAAGTCCTCCATGGTAGGGAAAACTAAAACTTTCCGCGGCTGACCATGCCTCCCCATTCTCATCAGTCTCCTCAGCTCTCCTATCTCTGGCTGCTCCTCATCCTCACTCTCCCCTATCTCTATAATAGGAAGCCCTTGCCCTGACGCAATCTGCCCCCCTCTGTCGTCTCCTACTCTCCAGCCTCCCTGACTAACTCCTAGCCTCAATATCCTCTTGGGCTCCATCTTGTTGTCCACCCCCCCCATCCCCTCCTGCTCTGTCATGGTCTGCACCCTCCTCAGTCGTCTCCTACTCGATATGATCTCTGGCTGACTCCTGGCCTCCATCTCCTCCTAGCCTCCATCCTGCTATCTATCCTCTCCCCACTCCCCCTGCTTAGCTCATCCTAACACTCTCCTCTGTGGTACCCTACCCCCTATACCAATCTACCGAATAGCTCCACTCTCTACTGTGTCTATCATCTCCACCTCTGACTCATCCTAACCTCCAACATCCAGCTCTAGACATCTCCCACCCTCTTGATGGCCTGCCTCTTTCTCATCCCTGAGTCCTACTATGACCACCTCTGCCCTAGCCCTCCTCTACTGTCTCCTCCTCCTCCTCGCTGGCTATCCAGCTCCCTCAATCCCCTCTCCTCCCCTCTGTGCCTATCTCCTCCTCTCTCCCGCCCCCCGATGCTCGTCCTCTAATCCAAATCCTACAGCTCCTACAATAGGCACCAGTGGTGTAATCCTCTCCCATCGATGATTGTGTGACCACTGGTCATATCGTACTGTCACCCCAACACATCTCCTAGGGTAGGGTACCTTCTCTATCACCACCCACGCCGCTCTGGCCTCCCTCAGTCTAAACACGGGCCCCCATGGTCACTCTCTAGTAAGTCGACAAAACCTCCTCGGCGCACCAGGAATATCCTGTGTTAGCCCAAACTGTCTCACCACCCTGTCTGGTCGATGCATCTCCACTATGCGCGAAAAACTCCCAATCAGGACACACTGGCTCATAAAGTACCCTCTTTGTCTGTCAATTTTCTCCCTCCACCCCCTGAAGTTTTGATACATATAGGGTCACCATACTATGTCTCTCTCCTGCAAATCATCCATCATCCTCCTCCATCCCTCCATATCTCCTAACCTCCTATACCAAAAAATCTAGCCCCTTGCCTCTCCATACCCCCATGCCACCAGCTCCCTATCATCCTCCTCTCCCTCCCTAACTACAATCGGTCTCGTCACCATAATATGCTCCCATGCCCACACCTGTAGAAGGGTCGTGTGTGTCAAACTCACTATATTCCGGTAGCAAATCATATGCATATCCCTATACAACTGGGCTAAGACATGGGTACCCCACTAGATCTGTCCCTCACGCCACTCGACAATATGTCGAATCACCTCCATGAACCGAAGACTGCATAACTGCTTGCTATGATCCGGTAGCAATTTCCCATTGATCATACCTCCTAGAAATAAAGGTAGAGGTGGTACCCCCACTGTCAAGCATCTATCTAGATCCAACTGCGGACCCTGTAAAGGTAGGTCGATGTCCCCAAATAACACCATCATAGTGTGATATAACTCATCCCCTCTCAATACCACATCACTAAGCAATATCCCTGCTATCGGTAGCTTCAGGATGCGCCATACATCCTCCAGTGTCACTGTCATCTCCCCCGTCAGCAGACGAAATGTCGATGTCTCTGAGCTCCATCTCTCTATCAAGGCCGTCAGCATCGCTCGATGTGCCCTCATCACTGGCACCTGTAGAAAGTGCAATAAACTTGCATGCTCTAAAGCCGCATGATCAACATCGGACATCATTGCTATAGTCACTATCAATACCTCCGACTGTCACTCATGTGTACGTAACCGCACAAAAACCTGCATCCACACCACCTGATTATCAGTACACAGTCTTCCTGGCCCCGGGACATCTTTTACTTGCCTCTTTCCTTTTCTTTTCTCTCTTTTATCCTCATCCTACCCTCATCAGGGCGATCTCATCTTTTTGGCTTACACAGTCGACCCTCCTCCCCAACAGACTATCTTGGGGAAAACTTCCCCACGTTGGGGCGACTCCGCCCCCCACGCCGGGGTGAGCCCGCCCTAGCTCAGGGCAGCTCTACCCCCTACCGAGGCGACTCTGCCCCCTGCTGAGGTGAGCTAGCCCCAACTCGGGTGGCTCTGCCCCCTTCCAGGGCGACTCCGTCCCCCCATGCCGGGGTGGCCCGCCCTATTTCACCCCCCCAAATCCCCCCTTTCCTCCCCTTTTTTTGACTAACTAAAACTACCCATTTTTCTATTCCACCCCACCCACAAAACCCACATTTTACTTTTTTCATTAACTATTTTAAAACATGTTAAATGTTTAAAATACATCAGGGGGCTTTTATTACTCACCTACCGAGGCACCTCGAAGTGGGTATGGCGTCTCTGTATCATAATCTTGTGGCATCGTTGCTTCGTCTCCTCTCCCTCTTCTCTCATTTTCTCTCAACTGCTACAGTAACAATGAGACAAGGTAATTCTTCAAATTACCTTTTAACCCTCCTTTTCCCCCCTTATTTTAAAAAGGTATTTTTAACCTTTTATTTAACCTTCTTTTTCCCCCACTAATCCCCTTCTTCCCCCGAAGCCGCCATTTGAAAACCGTGCGTCCAATCGACTCCATTCAAAAGTCAAAACTGTTTAGTTTTTTGAGCTCTATCCAATGGTGTCTTCCATTTATTTCTATCGATAATTCATCCAGGGCCCCCTTTTTCTTCCCCAACCGCCCTCTCGAGGGGGCATACCCTATCATTTTCCCTCCATCCCTTTGAGGCAGTCACTGGGGCATCCCTCTCATTTTTTCCTCCGCTTGGGCAGCTCATTTAACATCTTTCATGTTGGGGCATCAGGCCCTACCACTTTCTTCATCACCGACATTTTATTTTTCTTCAAAACACTGTTATTCTAACAATATTTCGAAGAGGGGCAAAATGTAGACACGCAAATTTGATCACTCCCGTATGATCAAATTTACCTCTTTATTCATCAATTCTGTCAATATTAATTTATTTAATTAATATTACACTTCCCACATAAGGTGCTTAAAGTATTTTTCTCCTCTCTAAATTAAATAAATACACCAATTTATTTAATTTAGTCATTTTAATCTTTTTGAATTAAAACCAATTTAAAATTCTTCTTTTCTTTCTCCTTGTCACATCCTCCATAATCCATCTCTAATTTGGATTAATTTAATTAATTCATAATTAGGATGTGCATCCTCTTAATCAAGGATTAATGTCACATCTTCCTACATTTTCCACTTGTCTCTAATCTTCCATTAATTATCATAATCAAGTATTTGCACAACCTTAATCAAAGTCATTAACCATTTTTAGTACCACTTTCTAGTCAATCTTTCCATTTTCCTTTCTTGGCATTGACCCTCTTTCCTATGTGAATTTTTAATTCACTTTTATTCATCCTAGGTCTCTCTCCTCCCCATGTGAATTTTTAATTCACATTTTATCCTTCCAAGGCTTTTAGAATATTTGACTTGTTACCTCATGCACATGTGACCAATTCCCACCTTGTGGACACCCTCCCTTATCCATTAGATTCTCCTAGGAATGTGAATTTTCAATTTATTTCTCCGACCACTTTCCCTTTTCCCATGGAGATTTTTGAGGAGTTCCAAAATTCTTAAAATGTCATTTTCAGTCTCACTTGGGAACAAGAAGTTCCTTTTTGAGGAAATATTCTCACTCCCCAAGGTACTTGGAAGGTACTTGTCCTTCCTCCACATCATGTACCTCCCTTCCACATCACCTACACATCATCTCACCCTTAGCCACTTCACAATCCACATGTCAAGATGCGAGGGCTTCTGAGTCCTCAACTCACCTTAGCCCTTCATCTTGGCCTTGTTGGATAAATATCAACCATTGAATTCTCTAGAGAATTCAAGTTTCTCTATAAATACCCCCTCCTCTAAGGAATTTAACACACTTAGCCATTCTACAACTAAATGCTGCCATTTTGTGCACTCATCTAGCCATCAATTTCATCTATTTGCATTTGCATTCAAGCACATAGTCAAATCTTTCATTTAGTCATATCAAGAGCCATCAAGGAGCATACAAACGAAATCAAAATCAAGGGCCAACCAAGGAGTTTCAGCTACAAAGGGAAGGTATAACCACTTGCAATCATTTTACACTTTTCCTCTTTGCATTTACAAATTCCTTAGGCTAATCTTGAGGTGTTTCTTAATTTTTTTCCATTACTCTTTAGGTGCTTAGAAAAGGTTAAACATTTGGATATCGCAGTAGTATTAAAACATGTAGTCAAAATATAAAATTAGTATAACCCACACTCCCCTTAAATATCACCATTTGCATTACATCACCACCAATATTTTCATAGATCCAATGGAACGAGAAAAACTAAGAGCCAAGACTATTCCATCACGTCAAGGTTTTTTCCCATTAACACATCAAGGTTTCCTATTAACATGTCAAATGAAATAAAATGACTTTGTAAAACCTAATTATATACGCTTCCCAAAATATTGTTATAAGTGGTTGGGATGTATGTTGCAATATGGAATTCAAGAAGTTGTAATATGTTTTTCACTAAATTATAAAATCGTTGGATGATAAAGTTTCTATGGATGTAGCCCTTATTAGGTGAACCATGTTAAAAAAAATTGTTGAACCCTTTTGTGTTATTCTTCATTGCTATTTTCGGGTTATTTAATCTACATATAATTGTTAATTTGTATTGCTCTGAATTTCTTGAATCCTAACAATTGGTATCAAATCCACATGTATTTTGGTTGATTGGCAGGAAACCTCTAGATTTGAGTGGGAGCAATGGAAGAAGGAAAATTCAAGGTTGAGAAGTTCAACAACTAGAATTATCAATTATGGAAGATGTAGATGGAAGATTATTTATATCATAAGGATCTATGGTGGCCATTGCAAGGAAAAGCAAAGAGAGATGATACGATGTTTGATGAAGAATGGGATATTATAGATAGAAAGGTACTAGGAACCATTCAGTTGTTCCTAGCACCATCTATGGAATTCAATGTAACAAAAGAAAAAATAAAAAAGAATATGATGGAAGCTTTGGCTAAATTGTATGAAAAACTAGTAGGCTTAAATAAGGTATTTTTCATGAAGCATTTGTTTAATATGAAAATGATTGAAGGTGGATTTGCAACAAATCATTTAAATGAGTTTAATATGATTACTAGTTAGTTAACTTCTATAAAAGTGAATTTTGATGAACAGGTGATGGCTCTCTTGGTTTTATGTTATTTGCTAGAAGTTGGAATAGCTTGGCAATGGCTATAAGTAACTCTATGTCTGGCTCAAATACATTGAAATTTGATGATGTTAGTGTTATCCTTAGCGAGGAAATGCAATGGAAAAGCACAAGTGAGAGTTCAACATCAAGTAATGCTTTGACTGTAGAGAATATGGGAAGAAAAAAGGAAAGAGGAAAAATTCCAAAAAATTGTGGGAAGTCACAAGGTAATTTGAAGAAAGGAAGATATAAATCCAAAGGAAAAATGAATTGTTGGCATTGTGGAAAGACAAGACACTCAAAGATGGATTGTTGGTCTCAAAAGGGAAAACAAGGAGACAAACAACATGATGACAAAAAGGAAGCTAATGTTGCAAGTAATAAATTATAGGATGTTTTCATTCTATGTTTAGATAATTCTAATGATTCTTGGATAATAGATTCAAGGACTTCATTCCATGCCACACCCCATATGAAATATTTTGTAGATTATGTTCAAGGTGATTTTGGATAGGTATATTTGGGTGATGATGAACCCTGCCAGATTGTTGGGGAAGGAAAGATAAAAATAAATTTGCGGAATGGAAATGAATGGTTTCTATAGGAGGTAAGACATGTTCTAAATTTGAGAAGGAATTTAATTTATGCAGGACAACTGGGTAGTGAAGTTTGCACAATTACCTTTTTAGAAAAAAGTATGGAAGGTCAGTAAAGGTGCATTAGTAGTAGTTAAAGGTTAAAAGGTAGGCACATTGTATTTGTGTACTAGTAGTACTCCTTCTACCTTAGTGATGCAATGTAGCATCTATCAACAACAACAATTCATCAGGGGTACATCTGACCTGAACTCAACTGAGAAGATCAAATTGAACAAATCACCAAAATCCACTATACATTTTACCAATTTCACTTATCTACTCAAAAAAATCCATCAAATTCTTTGACCATTCACAAGGTATCAATAAGCCAAATCACTCTTCATCAGTATTCCATATCATGATTAGAATTAAAAACAACTTTTCCATCATTAATCTTGACAAAAACAAAGCAATAATCTGCTTAGACTCTTAACCAAAACACCAAAACATGAACCATATCACTCTTCTTTCCAATTTTCTTCAAGGAAAAATGACTTCAGATAATCACACTTGCTTTCACACTATTACTAGACTTCTTTTGTACACCATACAACATCAGTATTTGACGAAAACAAACCATTTATGCTACTACATAACTCTATCATATTAGGACTTCATTTTCATGCACTTAAAACACTATCTTTCACCATAGTTCCACTTTGTCCATGCACCAAAACATCATATTATTTTTCCTAATCTCTATCTAGGTATTGAGACATCTTTAACACCCTTATTTTGACAGATTCAAGGCAACTCTTATCACCCATATCACTGCTTTATCAGAATAATAGTTTATAGCATTCAAACCCTAAAACCATAGTAGCACAACAACATTACAAAAATGGGTATATCAAGCAACCCTTATAGAAACTCCACAATCCATTCAATTATTCTCCTTAACCTTTGCCTCAAAATTATTTCAAATAGTTTTCCAAAATTTTAGGGACCTTTCTCCAACCTCTTTGAATACCTTTTCAATAGATTCCAATTTGAAACCATCATATTTCATGATGGAACTCAGAATCTCATGGACGATAGCAACCAAACTTTGCATCTCAACTTTCCTTGCTCCTATTCAACACACACAATATTCAAAACATGCTAAAAACCCCCTAAACAATCCATCCCACCATTCTACTAACCCTACATTGGTGGGATGGAATATATATACCTTACAAGACTCTCAAACCCTTGACTGGGTTTTCTAACAAATCATAGAAATTTAGACTTTAAGTCTAATGGAATCTTTTCCAAACTACTTTAATGGATTGCTAACACTAATCACTAATGAAACAATATAAATATATGGCCTCTAGACTATTGTACAGTTAGTACAAGAACTGATAAAAGAGAGAAAACTCAAAAAATTGGAAAACTAGGAATTTTATTACCAAAATTTGTTTCATGAATATAAGGTACTACCTTTTCTTGCCTTCCCAAGGCTTAAATAGATGCTTACATCATGTAGACCAACTATCCCTTCATCTTCAACTGTTTAACTACCTCTTACAATGAGATGAATTTTTCATATTCTTGTTATTTTGTGCACTTTTACATTTTTACATCTTTTGTATTTTTGACAAATGTTCTTTTGTATCCTAGACACCTATAATGACTAAATTGCAATTGAATTGGCCCTCACATGGCCATTTACAATGCTTTACATCTATAAATTCAAAAAATTCAAAAATGTTTGATGGAGACATAAAAGCATAAGGTGCTCCTGCACCATACAACCAAACAACAAAACTTTCCAAGTCCCTTGGAAACATATTGCATCAACTTTGCTTGTATGTGCAAAACAACTTCAAATCTACCTTGGACTGCTTCCTCTCTCTTTCTCTTCTCTTGTTTTTGTCTTTTCCTTCAAATCTATCTTCATCTCTAACTCTTTTTGTCTTCATTTGTCTTTTTCCTTCTCTCTTTTTTTCCATTAGGTTCTTCTCTTTCAAAAGGACACATGACTGTCCTTTCACAACTCTCATCTTCCACTGACTCTTGCTTTACCAAAGGACACAGGACTGTCCTTTCACTCTACTTTTTTTAGCAAAATTTCCTCTTTTTCATAATTCATCCTTGACCTTCTCTAACCAATCATCTCTTCATCTTCTCATCTACTCCCATTCATGGAGTACTCTTCAACATGGCTGCAAACTCAAGTGCTTCTTAGTTAGGTATATATCTCCTTCACTGCCTCACCACACAACTCAACAAACTTCTTTGCCTCACCTAGGTGTCTCTAATTTTCTCTCCCTAGTCTATTGGCAACCAACAACCAGGTTTTCTCTTAACCTGCACAAACAAACGAACTCTCTCTCTCTCTGTAACTAGATGAATCAAGCACCTACAACCAAACTCAACTCAAGAAACCAACTATCAAAAGCTTAACCAACTTATCAAAATCAACTAGCTCTGATACCAATTGATGCAATGTAGCATCTATCAACAACAACAATTCATTAGGGGTACTTCTAACCCGAACTCAATTGAGAATATCAAATTGAACAAATCACCAAAATCCACTATACATTTCACCAATTTCACTTATCTACTCAACAAAATCCAACAAATTATTTGACCATTCACAAGGAATCAACAAGCCAAATCACTCTTCATCAGTATTCCATATCACAATTAAACTTCAAAACAACTTTTCCATCATTAATATTGATAGAAACAAAGCAATAATCTGCTTAGACTCTTAACCAAAACACCAAAACATGCACCATATCACTCTTCTTTCTAATTTTCTTCTTCAGGGTAAAAGGACAACAAATCATCACACTTGCTTTCAAACTATTACTAGAATTCTTTTGTACGCCATACAACATAATTATTTGATAAAAAACAAACCATTGGTGCTGCTACATAACTCTATCTTATCAGGACTTCATTTTCATGCGCTCAAAACACTATCTTTCACCATATTTCCACTTTGTCCATGCACCAAAACATCATATTATGCTTCCTAAACTCTATCCAAGTATTGAGACATCTTTAACATCCTTATTTTGATAGATTCAAGGCAACTCTTATCACCCATATCATTTTTTTATTAGAATCATAGTTTATAGCATGCAAACCCCAAAACCCTAGTAGCATAGTAACATTACAAAAATGGGTATATCAAGCAACCCTTATAGAAACTCTATAATCCATTCACTTATTCTGCTTAACCTCTGCCTCAAACATCTTTCAAATGGTTTTCCAAAATTGTAGGGACCTTTTTCTAACTTGCTTGAATACCTTTTCAATATATTCCACTTTGAAACCATCATATTTTATGATAGAACTCAGAATTTCATGGAGGATAACAACCAAACTTTTCATCTCGACTTCACCTACTCCTATTCAACACACACAATATTCAAAGCATAATAAAAACACCCTAAACAATCCATCCCACCATTCTACTAACCCTACAATGGTGGGATGAAATATATATACCCTACACGACTCTCAAACCTTTGATTGGGATTTTTGACAAATCACAGAGATTTAGCCATTAAATCTGATGGAATATTTTCCAAACTACTTTAATGGATTGCTAACACCAAACACTAATAAAACAATATAAATATATGGCCGCTCGACTGTTGTACAGTCCATACAAGGACTGATAAAAGAGAGAAAACTCAAAAAAATGGAAAACAAGGAACTTTATTACCAAAATTTGTTTCAAGAATACAAATCATGTAGACTAATTGTCCCTTCATCTTCAACTGTTTAACTACCTCTTACAACGAGATGAATTTTCATATTCTTGTCATTTTGTGCACTTTTACATTTTTACATATTTTGCATTTTTTACATTTTTTTTGCAAACTTTCCTTTTTTTGACCTCCTAGAAACCTATAGTGACTAAATTACAATTGAATGGACCCTCATATGACCATTTACAATGATTTACATCTGAAAATTCAAATTTTGCAAAAAAATTTGATGGAGACATAAAAGCATAAGGTGCTCCTGCACCACTTAGCTGCTACAGAAAGTTGCTACTAGGTTTGAAGTAGATTGACTTGGAGTTCTACAAAAAATGTGTTTAATGTGTTGCCAAATATTGAAGGAAAATTGTAGAGTTAATGTTTGTGCAATGATGAACATATGAATAGAAGTTCATTGCAGGAAACCCACAAAATGATAACCAACTAAACCCTTTTCTTATTTTGTAGTAACACTCAAATATAAAAAGAAAATTATAGAGTGGATTATTGTGCAAGGAAGAATATAATAATACATATACATGAACACACACACACACACACACACACATATGTGTGAATAATCCTAACGAACATAGTGCATCTAATTTCAATCAATTATCATCAAATTCTTCTATTAATCAAATAAAGTAGCTTATTAGAATAATTCACTAGTGTTCAACTAATTTAATTAAATAAATCAATTTATCCCCAAAGTCCTCTTATTTGATTAGATAAATCAAATGATTTAGATCAAATATCATAAATCCACTAACCCACTCAAAGTTAATTAAATTCTATATTAATTAACTTTAATCACTTTCTAGTCATCCTCTAGCTTTTAATTACCCAAGAGTTAAATCAACCCATAATTAACTAACCCACTTGAACATGAAAATAAATTCTTTTAATTATCTAACTATCCCATTTTCCCTCACAAAGACATATTCTAGGGAATATTCCTTCATGAACTCCCTTTATTCGACTTTCTTACCCAAACATTAACCCCTCTTACACCTCAACCACATTTGTTTAATGTCTCTTACAAATGCATTAATCTCTCCTACACCCCTCTTACATCTCAACCACATGCATTAACTATGCACATTCTCCAAAATGTGCTCCACCTTCATCCAATAGCCATGTGACAAATGTCACAATCTCATTGACTCTCTTTTAGTCCCACATTCTTCCCATCTCTCCATTCTTCAATCCTTCAACCTATAAATAGAAGCCGCTTATACTTGAAATCCATCCACAATCATCCACAATCATCTACAGTCATCTACAATCTTAGCATTCTCACTATAGGCACATTTCATCTTGCATTGTATCACTTTTTGTTCATACATTTTGGAAGCTTATCAAGGGGGTGGGAAAGGGAATCCTTTTCACATTAAAGGAGAACCACTCCCACTTGGGATAGGGTATGGACATGCTTGTATATGTTTACATTTATCTACTTTATTTTTTTTTCATTGTTTGCATATGCACCATGTGTTAGGTATTTAATAGGAATGTTAGATTTTCTTGTTTTGAATTGACTAACAATACTAATGGTGGTCATTGTTTGAAGCTTATGCGGATTTAGTGTTTACACATACATAAGAACAAGATAATACAATTTCATGGTAGAATATCTTCCAAATGAAAACTAGTGAAACCATTTTCATATTTGGGAATAATAAACAAATATTAAAGGAAAATAGCATAGTTAAAGTTTGTGCAATGATGAACACACAAATACAAGTGCATGGTAGAAAACCCTCTAATTGACAACTAGTGAAACCCTTTCCATAATTGGTAGTAATAATCAAATATAAAAACATTTTGCATAGTGAACTATTGTGTAAGGAAGAATCAAATAATACATTTGCATGAAAAAATTTCTTCAAAATGAAAACTAATGAAATCATTTTCATATTTCAAAATAACAAATGAATATTAAAAGCAAATTGCTGAGTTAAAATTTGTGCAATGACAAACACACAAATAGAAGTGCATGGAAAAAAACCTTCGAAATGAGAAACAATAAAACCTTTTCTATATTTCGTAGTAATAGTCAAATATAAAAAGGAATTTGCAATGTGAATCATTGTGCAATGAAGAACACATTAATACAAGTGCATGCAATAATATATTCAAAATTAAAACTACTAAAACCATTTTTCATATTTCAGAATAACAAACAAATATTTAAAGAAAATTGGAGAGTTAAAGTTTATGCAATGACGAACACACGAATTGAAGAGCATGGTAGAAAACCCTTTCCATATTTTTTTGTAACAATGTAATAAAAATGAAAAGCCAGTTAAACCCTTATCATATTTGATGTCAAAACAATGGAACCATTTTTTGTATTTCATAATAGGAAGCAAACATGAAAAGCACAATGCAGAGTAAAACATCATGCATGAAGAATAGAAGGTTATGAGTGCATTGACAGATATAGATGAAATGAAAAATAGTGAAACCCTCCCCATATTTTGTACTATTAATATTTTTCAAAGAGAAATTTGCACAATGAATATTTGTGCAAAAAATAACAGAATGACATAAGTGCATGGAAAAATACCGTCGAAATGAAAGACACTGGTATAGGCTGAGTGACCTGTTAAAAACCTCATCTAAAAGAGAAAGGGAGATTTTGAGGGTGCAGAGTCAAACAAAAAAGTGTGCAAATCCAAACAATGAATCTTGGAGAGCCAAACTAGTATGAGTGCATAACCAAACAAACACTCTAGAATAAATGCAAACAAAAGGAATGACAATGAGCGAGATATGTAAGAATTTGGACCATTGAATGTTCCTTTATCTTTGATTTACATGCTTTGTATTCTGAGTAAATGCGGAGGGATGTGTAAAGCAAGTTGCTCAGTGGAGGTAACGAAGGAGGTGACGAGTGATTAATGCTCTCAACTAGTTGTTTAGGGTGGCAAAGCGGTTGGAAGCCACACATCCATCCTATCCAATGCACTCATATTTTTGAACTGACGAAGGAGGCAGGTGGGCTCCACTGTTGGGCGGAGGGAAAAATGGGCCCGTAAGGGAATTATGGACGAATTGATGTGTGATAGATGATGAGATGCTAGAAATTAAAAAAAAATTGATAGATACAAAAGTGGCAAGGTGATGTGGTGAAAATATTTTTATTTTTTTGGTTCATGTGGCAATCCACATGGACCTTCAAAGTTAGGGTGACCTATTATAAACCCTTCTCCCTTAATGAATTTTAATGCACACTGATTTGAGTGTAGAAGACTTTTTATAACGAAAATGGCAAGCAAGTTCAATGTGATGGGGTAATGATTTGACACAATATCATCAGTGAAAATTGTGTCATATCATTACCCCGTCACATTGAGTTGCTTCCCATTTTCATTGTAAAATAGTCTTCTCGACCCAAATCGGTGCAGGCACTACTACATAAAGCCTTAGTTTAAGAAAAATATTTAAGACAAAATAGTAATTTTGTCTTAAATATATTTTAAATTTTTTAATTATCTTAAATTAAGACAATAAAAAAGATATCTTTGTAAAATAATTTTTTTATTTCCCTCTTCTTTTTCATTTGACCTCCCTCAATATTGGGCATGCATTTTTGACATGCATTTTTCTTGTTTATGAAGCTTCTTCCTTTGAATAACTCGCACAGTATCCAAAAGGCACATAACACATGAGAAGAATAAAAAAATAGGAATAGAAGAACAGAGGCACGTGGAACAGAAGCACGACACTGCGGTTATAGAGAACAGTGAACAACACAGGGAGCACAAAAAATGGGGGTTTTCCAATATTGACAAGGGTCTTTTTATCAGAAACACAAGGGGCGTGCAAAGTTCTGAGCAAATCGATGGTATCATTTATATTCATAGCCAATTGACAATTGCATCACCTTGCTAAGTATAATTTCTCAAATTTTAATCATTTTATTTATTTTTCCTGTTGAAATTCTAGGTTTTGAAACCCTTCTACAATGTCCCCCATCTACAATGTCCCCCAATGGAATCATGCTGGAATAATTGCATTTAAATATTTATTAAATCTTTGTATTTTGACTTGAATTCTTTGACAGTTTAATATATTTAGGGCCATGAACTATCTGGAATAGTTAATTGGAGTGTATTGTCTTCCCACTGTTAATGTTAAAAAAAATTAAGTAAAGGAGGATTAAAGCTCTAACAAGCAAACAAATTTCAAAAGGAGTTAAAACCCACAACTCACTGGCAAAGTCCCTTTGGCCGAAATAGACTGCTTTTTGAGATTGATCCCTTGAGTTCATCTCTGACTTGAAACATCTAATCTGAGAAACCAATTGGTTCATTCCTTCATTCATTGTCGGAAAACCTCAACTTATAAATACTACTATAAGATCAAATTCCATTTACGATTGATTTCAAGGGGTAGATCTCACATTAGAACAAACCTCTTCACCCCTTCGTAGGCCTTCCAACCCTTATGCTATCATTCAGAACACTCTCTCCTATTTTTCGGGAATAGAAAATAGTTGGTTAGGGGAATTGGTGGTATAGCCCCTAAAGATAGTTCAAAAGGAAGGAGAAGTCAGTCTTTTGGTTAGGACCCTATCCCAATCCCTGAAGCAAGATCGAGCCATCTCTTATAATTGGAATATCAACTGTGCCAGAATAAAGCTTCCTTTTAGAACTTGTATTTGGCAATCAATCTTGTTTGTTGGTTTCATCTAGAATTCCCCCTGCCAGTTGGTGGAGTCATAGTTGTTTGAGAAACATGTTCAAAATGTGTTTGTTGAAAAGGCTTTAAAAACTTTTAAACAAATGCAAATCAACATCCTGCCTACTTTCCCTCAAATTGGAGCTTTGGAATAGGGTTTGGACATCTATCAAAGCATAATTGAAAATGGATTTTTTTCAGATGTAATAATAAGTGCGAATCCAATCACCACAACCTTCACAAAAATACCAACACAGCGAACCTAACATAAACAAATACTATAGTTGGAAACAAACAGTATGAAGAACATATTACTATTGACTACCGATAATGCAACTTCAACCAATAAAATAGTTTTAAATTATCTTTAGATTAAAAAATGGAAATCGTTTAAAAAAGATCTCCAACATAGAGTTGTGTATAATAATGCTTTTGATATTATTTTGTTTTTTTTGTCCAATAACTTATCTTTTATTTTGCAATTCTCTTCAGATAGAACTTTATCTACATGCTTTAATTTGTGTCAATTCTCAATTTATAGTTATTTGTTACAAACCACATCCTCTACATTCAAAGCATTGTTGAAGAAATGATTATCAATTTTACTGTAAAATATCTGATATGAAATGCCCCATCTTGGATTTTGGGCAGTCAGTCAAAACTATCAATAGTATGGTTTTGGATACAAGTAGGAGCAGAAATTATCCGTGTCTCTATTGAAAAAATTTTAGTGTGCAATTTTTATTTTTTTAAGTTAATGAAGTGCATTATTCTTTTCCTTTGAGCCCTCGATTCCTCTAATTGTATCCCAAAATTTATAAAATTAGAGTACAATGAACAATAAATGCACTAATGCTTGCTCAAGATAATCACTATACCCATTTACCCATAGGAGTCTGATAACTTTGCATCTTCCAGGAAAGCAACTTCATGGTTTCCAAATTAGTGACTTTTCTCTCAAATGAATCCATTTTGCTTCACCAAAAACCATTTACAGACCTCAACTGTATGCAACCACTTTGCCCCCACAAAACCATCAATGATATGAGAGGCTACTCTACATTATGAGAGATTGCTCCGAACAATGAGGGTCTCCACTTGACAAAATATTTATCTTCAAAGTTAGCAGTGGGTTTTAGCTTCTCATCTAACTTCTCATCTAAAAGATGAAGTAACTCTTTCAAACCTATACCCGTGATAGTAGATGCTTTTGCATATGAAAATCCTTTGGGTGAAAAATTAGCATTTATATTTGCAATAAGAATGTTATTGGTTTTTGCATCTCCTTTTTTAATGCTTATGGTAGCCCCATTAATAGATTCTTTTGCAGCTTCTATTTCATGCAATAAAAAATCTTTTCCAGAACTATTCAAAGGAATTTCATCGTTGCAAGCCTCTAGCCTTTCATGATCAAGATGGTCCATAGTCAAATTATTTTCATAATCACACTCTAAAAGGTCCACCTTATTCTATGTTATTTCAATAAAAATAGGGGTGGTACATTTGAGAGATCATCTTCCCACAAAAAAATAGAGCTATCATCTCTAATTTTGTAGCTATTTGCAATGCTTCAATATCCTTTTAGAAGCAGTTCTAGAATGTCTGGCATGGTATATATCCTTAAAGTATCATTTTTTTATAATTGCAAAGAAGAATTATATCTAAAAAAATTATTCAAGTCCTCTATATGTGAAAAATTGCATAGCTTGCCATTTGTTTGACAACAGTAAATTGTCATAACTACTAATGAGCATACTTGTTACACAGGTAATTGGTAAAATATTCGATGATATTTTTGAGAGCAATGTGCTCAATAAATAGATTACAAAATGTACAAGGATAAGATCGAACACAATCTTATCTCAAGAAAAAATAGGAAGTTTCTAAAAGATCTCAAACAACAGTGATGATCTTATCCATATATTTTACAATATTTTACATAGTTGAGCATTAATAAATAAATAAAGAATATTATTTTAATACCCTCCCTTAATGCTCAATCTATCAACTACACCAAGATGCCCTCTGAATTTGAAAAATTTGTTTGGACTGAGCAACTTGGTAAGAATGTCTATTGTCTGCTCCTCTGTTGGAACATACAGCAACTGAACTGATCCATCTTCAACCAAATTCTGAATGAAATGAAAATGAGTTTCCACATGCTTGGTTCATTCATGGAAGACCAGATTCTTGCCAAGTTTGAGAACTCCCTGATTATCACAAAACAATGGAGTCAGACCTACTTGAGATATTTGCATATCCTCAAGCATTCGACGAAGCCAAATTGCCTCACATGCTACTTTCCTATTCCCCAATACTTTGCTTCTGTCGAGGAGAGAGCCACTACCTGCTGCTTCTTACTAGTCCATGTGACTGCACCAGATCCCAAACTAAACACATACCTAGATGTTGATTTCCTATCATCAACTGAATCTGTGAACCCACTGAGTTTAGGATTGTGACTTCGAGTGTACAAGAGTCCAAAAATCAGTAGTGCCCTTCACATAACTCAGCACATGCTTCACTACTACCCAATGATCAGCCTTGGGGGCTGTCATGAAGTGTGATATGTAGCTCATGAAAAAAATCAAGTTAGGTCTAGTGGTAGTGAGATAGATGAGGTTGCCCACTAGTTTCCTGAACAATGTTTCATCTACCACAGGTGAATTGGACTTAGGTGATAACTTAAGCCCTTTTTCCATGGGTGTGGAGACAGGTTTACAACCTTGCATTTAGAACTTATCTAGAAGACTTCGAGCATACTTGAACTGGGAGATGAAAATACTACTCTCAGTTTGCCAAACCTCAACACCTAAACAATAATGTAGGAGGCCCAAGTCTGTCATATCAAATTTTTTACACAAATCCTATTTGATCTCAACGATCAAATGTGTCAAACTGCCAGTAATGATCAAGTCATCCACATAGACAACAACAATGACGATCTCATTACCAGTATTCTTGACATATAGGTTAGAGTCAAATGGACTACTCTGAAAGCCATGATCTATGAGGTACTTATCAATCTTTATGTACCAAGCCCGAGGAGCCAATTTCAAGTTGTAGAGTGCTTTGACCAGTTTGCACACCTTCTATTCTTGACCAACAACTTTGAAACCTGGAGGCTGCGTCATGTACACTTCTTCCTTCAACTCACCATTGAGTAAAGCACTCTACACATCCATTTGATGGACCTTCCAACCAAATTGGGCTGCTAAGGCAAGGACAAGTTGTATGGTACTCATTTTGGCTATAGGAGCAAAGGTCTCCTCATAGTCAATGCCTTCTTTTTGTGAGAACCCTCATGCGACCAGACAAGCTTTGTACTTGTGAAGAGTTCTGTCAACTTTGTACTTCACCTTGTACACCCATTTGCAAGTAATGGGCTTCTTCCCTAGAGGAAGATCAGAAATGACCCAAGTGTGATTCTTTTGAAGATTGTGGTATTAAGATTCCATCACCTTTTCCCACACAGGAATTCCTTTAGCCTCTAAATATGTCTGAGGCTCATAAACACTATGGATGTTGGCCATGAGAGAAAAAATCATTGTAGACTATTGTTTTCTCTTGTTTCTGAATGATCTACCCTCAATGAGCTCATTAGCACGAAGATCACTAATAGTCTTAGCCCACCATTTCGGCTGGAGAGTAGAAGTACCAACATCAAAAGTAACAGGAGGAGTTGGATCTAGTTGTTGTTCTAAAACAAGTTCAACAGGGGGATTTTCACTATCATTTGGAGGAAACTCAGGTTGAGCATCATCAAAGAATAAGTCTTCATCATCCCTCCCATCAACTGAACCTAACGGAAGTCAGATGCCCACATCAAGAGCCGACAGGGGCTGATCCTCTAAATGATGAACAGGTGAGGAGAGTTGGAAAGGTCCTCGTTCCTCATCAAAGGCATCATCCTAACTGAAGATAAGATGATAAGTGTCTATATCAATCAGCCGGTATTCCTTGTGGTTGTCACTATACCCTGTGAACATGAGTTGCTAGCTCTTGGAATCTAGCTTAGAGTGCTTGGCCTCTGGAATCCAAACATATGCAAGAGAGTCGAAAACCTTCAAATGATTGATCCTGGGTTTGCAACCAGTCCAGACTTCCTCAGGAGTCTTCCCCTTAATGGCATGAGTGGGTGACCGATTAAGGAGATAGATTGCAATATTGACTACTTTTGCCCAAAAATTGGTAGGAACACTCCTGTGTTGCAACATGGAGCAAGCCATCTCAACAATCGTACAACTGCGCCACTCTACAACACCATTTTGCTGAGGAGTGTAGGGTGTGGTCAAATGACGTTTTATCCCATGGGTATCACAGAAGTTGGAGAATGCACTAGAACAGAATTCCCCCCCATTATTTGACCTAAGAGTTATGAGACAAGAACTGGACTCTTTTTCTACCAAGGGCTTAAACTTCTGAAATACATTAAAAACTTTTGATTTCTACTTAAGAAAGTACACCCACATCTTCCTACTATAATCATCAACAAAGAGTAGAAAGTACTTGCAACCAATTATAGAAGAAGTAGACATAGGCCCACAAATACTAGCATGAACTAATTGAAGTACCTTAGAAGCTCGCCAAGAGTCACCATCCTTGAATGGTGTCTGATGCTACTTTTTGGCTTAACAAGCACCACAAACACCTTGATGCTGAGTTTGAATGTCAGGTAAGCTAGCTACAAGTCCCTCCTAAGCAAGCTGAGAGAGATAGTACACATTAAAGTGCCCATATCACTAGTGCCAAAGACTGGTGACAACTAAATTTTTGGCTACCAAGGCTAACTCTGAAGAATCACCTGTGTCCACAAGCCTGTAGAGGCCATGATCCTTTATCCCAATGACCACCGTTGTGCGAGTCTTGTGATCTATAATATAACATTTGTGCGAGCTAAACACCACATCCATCTAGGGAGAATGTCGCATTATTTGACTGACTAAGAGAAGGTTAAGCTCCATATCAAGTACATAATACACATTGAGGAATATGAGATCCCTCCTACCAGACCAAACTTGAATAGTGCCTGTTCCAACAACTGTGTATTCCTCGCCTCCTCCAAAAATTGCCAAGTTAGTGCAAGGGGAAAAGTCTGTGAACCAGTCACGCCTATGTGAGAAATGATGCGAGACACCAAAATAAATGTCCCAAGTAGAGGATTTGACATGGTCTACAGGCCTTTTTTCCATGAGTACATAAAAGGAAGATTCCTTCTGCTCGAAGTGCTCGGCGACATTCACTTTCTGCTGAGACCCTCCTTGCTTCTTTTGTTCAGAAGCCAAACATGCACGACAATCCTTCTTGATGTGGCCAAATTTATGACAATAGTTGCATTGAATATTTTTCTTCTTCGGGCTGGTGGAGGTCTAACTTGAGCCTTTCTATTGTGAAGGCTGACCTTTCCCTTTTTGCTTCTGCTGGGTTTTAGCTACAAAGGCTTGCTCCATGGAGGATAATGATGCACTGGTACCAAACTGTTGTCTCCAATGATCCTACTGCAAGAGGATAGTGCAAAGTTTTTAAAACTTGAGATCAACATTAGCAAATGTAGTGTTGAGAGTCTCTATGAAGTGTTCATAGGACTTTGGTAGACTCTTCAAGGTGATCACAACCATGTCCTCCATTTTCTGACTGATCACCTCCAATTGATCTCTAATCTCCTGGATTTTATACAGGTGCGCTTACAGAGTTTTTTTCTCATCCATCATGATGGAAAACAACATATTCTTCAGAAAAATGCATGGTATTTGTCAAAAGTTTCATGCAAACCCTTCAAATGATCCCAAATCTCTATTGCTGATTTTCCAAACGGAATCTGGGGGAGCTGATCATCCATGACTAAAAGCTTGATAAGCATTATCACCTCACAATTCTGGTGATCGAACTTCTCCTGATCCTTACCCATCGATGTGGGATGAGTAACTTTGTCGAGGATCATCTGATCGAGGCAGTGGTATTCAAATATTGTCATCATCCGCTACTTCTAGGTGTTGTCATTTTTTCCATTGAATCTTTGACTGCCCTCCAGTATTAGGTTATTTAAACTAGCCATCTTCATGCTTTCAAGGCACAAAAAACTAGGTATTGAGAAGAGGTTGATGCATGAAACTCGAGGCACAAATTCCAATGCAAAAATAGAGGAAAATTTAGGTATAGTCTGTAGAAAATACAATGTATGAATGGCACAAAATTTGAGGCACAAAAATGATGCACCCAGAAAATTCGGAGACCAACTTAGTTGAGATCTCGAAAAACCCACCAAGAATTTGCAATCAGAACTTTTTTTTGACTTGATCTGAACAAAACCCTAGCTGAAAGCGTGCCATTGATGACTAGAAATATTGTAGAAAACTAGCTCTAAATTCCACAAAAATGTGGCAAGAAGAATCTAAAGGTCGTGTTTGATTGTGTAGAGAGAAAAAAATACAAGAAAGGCCAGAAGGATACTTAAATTTGCATCCCAAGAGAATGAAATCATGCCAGGAGTAGGTCGCACCACACAGCAGAAAAATGTCACAAAACACAATGATATAGGGCACAAAGAATGGAGGTTGCATCATTTTGACTGAGCCTAAAGATTGTAGAAAGAAATAGCGCTGAAACACATCCAAAAACAATGCAGAGAGACACAAACAGGGATCTATAAAGAACACGCAATCAAAGATTCAAGAAGAAAATGCAACTCAAACATTGTAGAAAGACGTGACTTCAATTCGGCAAAAAATTGCGTTTCAAAAATTACGATTCTAGGGCATGATGTGGGATTGTAGAGAAACGTGCGCCCAGTTTGAAAAAAAAAAAGAAAATTCATGTCTTCAGACTCATGAAAAAATATAGACTAAAAACCCTTAGTCTTCCAAACTGCAGAACCAGGAGAAAATTAATTTTTAAAAAACTATTTTTTTTTTCAATATTCAGAAAAATTCCATATGAATTTTTATTTGAATTTTTTTTTTTCGAAAAAAATAAATTTCGGCTCTGATACCATATTACACCAGTAATTGGTAAAATATTCGATGATATTTTTGAGAGCAATGTGCTCAATAAATAGATTACAAAATGTACAAGGATAAGATCGATCATGATCTTATCTCAAGAAAAAGCAAGAAGTTTCTAAAAGATCTCAAACAACAGTTATGATCTTATCCAGATATTTTACAATATTTTACATAGTTGAGCATTAATAAATAAATAAAGAATATTATTTTAATAAGAACCTCATATTTTCACTATTATAACAGTCCTGGTATAGATGACTTGTCAATGGTGACCCAGTCAGCAAAGGGGTAGTGTCTAGGGTCTGAAATGACTAATTTCTCCTTGAATGATGAACTCATTCTTCCACACTCAGCCTCAAACCCTCCAAATAGAAGATGTGAAATTTATAGATGACATCCAATTCAATGGCAAGTGTCCCTCTATAAGGGATTGTTAGTGATGTGGTTGAAATCCTATTACTCAGTACAATGATCAATATTTGTGTGTTGAGCATGAGTACATTTCCATGGTTTTGGACTTTGTTTAAAAAATTATTATCATGTATTTCAGTAGACAACATGATTCGTGGACTTAGTATTTAAAGCTAAGATTCAATTATGTGGTTGTTCTTCCTCTATATGAGGCTATAGCCTACAAGATTATAGGTTCATTCAGTTAGAAATTTAGAATTCGCTTTCAAAGGTTAAACTATTTGGGTGATGGCCACGGGTCTACCCTTGCTAGTTGGCTGGAATCTTTTATTGTGCTATTAGTTTGTATCTTTTCTTATTTTGTCTCTTTTACAATAGGTCTTTATCTTTGGTTCCCACTTGCTATTGTTATTGCATATAGAAAACTTTTGTATCTGCTACTGATGTCTCTTATCCATCAAGTCCATGCTTCATTGTTTTTTTTAGGGATCCTTGCTTCACAAGACTATATATATTTAGATAGGGGAGAGGGGCCCATAGTGGAGTGTTAAATTTAGTGATCAGATTTAATGCACAAAAAATTAATTCAAATCACATACAATAACACAACAGATACCCTGGGAAAACCCTCCTCTTGAGAGAGAAAAACCTAGCAACAATATATCACCTATATATTGAATCACCAAAAACAAGAATCTTCTTACAAGAGGCCGATATGATGGCCTACATATAAGCACCACAGAATAGTGCAACATAGAAATACAATGCTGCAAGTAGACTCAACCTTCTACAGATCTCCAACTACTCTTGACACAATTCACACTTGATGAAATGGAAAAATGAATAGAAATGAATGATCAACAAATGAATAGAAATGAATGATCAACAAATGAAACACCATCGGTTCTATATATACAATGCAAAGGGAGATGTGACTATTCAAGATAATAAGTCGGCCTCATCCAAGAGGTGTGTTTTTTTAATGCAAGAGGTTGGCCATATAAAAGTCACAACTCTTCATAACAAATATTTCCCATATGAAACATGATGTTGGCCTTAATAAGGAGATCGTACCTTGTAATTAAATCGCACCTTCATAAGAAATTGTGCCTCTACAATATTTGAATCAAGGTCGGCCTTGATAGAAAGTCGTGCCACTTCATTAAAAGATAATATCACAATTTAAATAGTTGTTTAAAGCTATCATTTAAATTGCCTTCAACTGTGCACAGATTTGGAAGGAGCAGCCTGACGCTACTAAGTAACATCAACATGGAGCACCCTAACTTCATGTTTCTCAAAATCCTACGTGGAAATTTCTAATCACTTCCAATTTTGTATAATATTTTATTTGACAACTCATGTGCTTCTATATTTCGTTTTAGGGCCACATCAACATGATTTTTGTTTGGTTGTCCAAAAAAGGCCCAAAAAAAAAAGTGAGACCGATAGTGGTGCACTAAGTCATGTTTTATTGGTGTGCTGATGTGGCATCACGTGATTTTTCAATTTGTGTACGTTATGGATAAAAAGTGTTTTGCAATTGGATATTAAGGTGTTTCACTATGGGACCCATTGATTGAGGACTACTTCTATCCCCACTATTGGACCCTGCTCCATTATAGGCCCCTCTCCCCTAGTTTGGTTTGAGGTTCAATTGCTTTTCCCACTCTTGTTATACAAAGATTCAAGATCTTGCTTTACCCATTTGGGGAACAATCCTTTTAGTATAGGAATAAGAATGTGGGTGACAGTCTGTAAGATATAGGGACTCTATCTGGACATTAGATAACAATTTTATATATTTAGCATTGTTATCGTAGGTACCTTGTGAGGAAAATCAGTGTTGTATCACCAAAACATGAATAACATAACAAAATAAGATTAATGCTGGTAACTTAAGATATGAAAGATCAAATAGTAGAGTAAATTTTGCCAATGAAATTTTTTTGTTGCTGGAAGCTAGAAAATTTAACCAGTCTTGAGAGACTAGATAGCCTTCAATCAACATTTTGAACTCTATTGTAACAAAATAAATTTGGGTGGCTATGTAATCTGCTTGCAAGGCATATGGAATTTGATGGCCTTATAACAGGAAGCCTAATTCAAAATAGATGAGCCTAGCTTTTTGAGAAAGGGTTGGTCTAAGAATTGGATATGAAGGTAGCCACCCAAAATCTAGAGGCCTAATAGAAAGCACAAGCATAAGAGAGATAGAAACAAGATGACAAGAATAAATTGTATTCTACCAATAATGCAAATATGATGGAATGAGCCAAAGTACATAGAAGACCCCTTGGTTATATAGCCAAGGTGAGAACATAGAAGGGCATAAGATTATGACAAGTGTCGTAATCTTATGACATGAGACAACTATGAAAAGCTATCACTCCACCTAAAGTGGAAAAGTGATAATGTGATAATCACCACAAAAGGTGGATCACCCACAAAAGGTGGAGAGATAATCACATGATGTGTCCACAAAGGTGGAAGTGATAAAGTAATGACATGTCAAGTCCACCAAAAGTGGAAAATCTCCAACAACCTCCTATGTGGTCCCTAAGTAAACTTAACTAAGGTGTAATCATGACCTAGGACAAGGTACAACACATTTAATTACACCAACACCCCTTAAGTGCAACTTAGGAGAATGTACAAAAATGAAAACAATGCAAGATGGGTCCCGACTACTAGCCATGTTAGGTACCCATGTACAAATGCAATGAAATCTCTCACAAGTGGAGTAAAGATAGAAAAACCCAATGGGAAAAAACTACCCCCCAAAAGAGAGATGAGATACAAAATCCTATGAATATGGCATGAGAAGGAAAAAACCCCATGTGAGGAAAAAGTCCCCCCCATACAAGAGAAGAAGAAGAGAAACAAGGTAGCCCCCCCTCAATGTACAATGATCACCCATGGAAGATGCTCAAGAAGAAATGAAGAAGCTGCTCCAAAATCGTCCAACAATGTTCCTCCCCTTAGGAAGAAATAATACCAAAGGTGCATGAATGAAGTCTCCCCAATCCACAAGTGAAGAAGGAAGAACCCTCAAAATGTAAGAAGGCTCTGAAATCTGCTCAAAGTTCCATGTATTGATGTTGAAAGATGCCTTTCCCAAACCATGTGAAGCTGCAATAGTGTAGTCACTTCCTGGAACCTGTGAGAACCCCTTTGCAACAACACTCTCATCCACTGAAAAAGACAACTCAAGATTTAGCAAGGATGAAGGTAGAACATACTCCAAAGATGATGTCTCCTCAAAAGAGAAAGTGGCCTCCTCCAACTGTTGTACATATGCATCCACAATCACATCAACCTCAAAAGACTGATCATGTAGAGGAGGGTCAGAGTGTTCCCTCGCAACAATTGAAGAAGAATCACCTTCATCAAAGAGAAGATGTAAGTAATCAAATGTGTCTCCCAAATCTGCAATGTAGGATTCCACAAATAGGCTGCTAATGTTCGACAAGTAGTCATCCCATGAAGTTGTTGTTGGAAGACAAGGTATGCATTGTTTCACTGAATCACAAGGCACTGAAACTGTCGGAACACAAGTATCATCAGGTGCATCAGTCAATGTAGGAGATGGAATATCAGCAATAGGCTCAAGAACCTCAGGACTAGTGAGCACTCCAAGATTCAAGTAACCATACTCAATCTCCTCAAGTGTGTCCACACTAGGGTGAACTGAATCATCAATAGGAGAAAAATATGAGAAGGTGTAGAACCGAGAACAATGATCAACCTCCCCAACTGCAACAAGAGCCCTACTATGCAAATCCTGAACAATGACAGAATCTGGTGTGAACTCTACACTCTTTCCCATACCACTATGTGTAATATGATAGATGGAAAGGATGTTCCTTGACAAAGTAGGCACACATAGAACATCATTAAATGTTCCACCTTCAATGTCAATAGACCCCTTCCCACAAACTGCCAAAGAAGTGTTGTTGGCCATCAAAATGGGTGGTGATGAACAAGAATCAAATGAAGAGAACATATCCTTGGACGAAGTCATATGATGTGAAGCTCCTAAATCAAGGATCCACCTATCTGAATTGGAATCTGCAAAAGAAAGAAATGCTTGCCCCTTATGTTTCTCATGTTGAGATGAAGAAGAAGGAGATGGGCTTGATGTTGTTTCCATGAGAGTTGTACTTTTTTCCTTAGAAGAAGTGGAAGGGGATGAGTCCTTCTCTTGATATGTAGCTAGAAAGTTGATGTTGTTCTTCTTAAGGATATGTTTCAACTCATCAATTTGCTTAACATGACAATGATGTTCCTCATGACCAAAATTTTTGCAATATGCACATGTCGGTTGCTCCCTCTTGCTTGAATTGTTGTACTTCTTTGAAGAAGATGAATTTGAGCTTTGTTGTGGAGGAGTGGATTGTTTGTTCTCTCCTTGTGGCTTTGGTGAAGATTGCTTTTGGTCCTTTCCTTTCCTTTTCTTATTGTTTCCATGATTGACCACCAATGCTTTTGAAGTTGAAGACTTGAGAATTCCCATTTTCATCAACTTATTTCACTCAAGAATCAAAAGATCTGTGAGACCCTCAAAAGATGGTGATGTGAAGTTACTAATTGTCAATCTTTGAGTCTGAAAACTTGAAACAAAGGCTGCATACTCAACTAGAAGTTTGTCCAACAAGTTGAAGACCAATTGATAATCCTCTTTCTCAATACCATAATCTTTTAGTTGCGCTCTTAGCTCATTTTCCTTAGTGACATAATCCTGAATTGTATCAAAATCCTTGGGATCAAGGCTTAGGAGATCATGTTCAAGCTTATACCCCTTAACCTTATCAACCTTGCCATACAAAGCAGCAAGCTTATCCCAAGCTTCCTTGGCTGTAGTACATTTATCAACATGAAAAATGAGATCTAAAATAAACTGTCTTAGTTTACCCAATGCCATAGAAGTTTTAGTAAGCCAATCCATATATGCTATTGGATTTTCCTTAGGATCTGAAGGTGCAGTTATGGTTCCATCAATGTAGTAAATTAAACCTTTTTCCATTAGTTTACTCCATGCATGTACTTTCCATGTACCATAATTATGTGCAGTTAAGAGTGGAACTTTCGATGAACCCATGATGGAATGAAAGAGCACAAGAGAGAAAATAGGAACAATCACACAAGAGACACCCCCCCAAATTCACTCAATCAAAGTACCCCCCCAAAGAGATGATTTTGGCACTTTATAATTTAGTGCATGTACAATATGCCACTTGCAACTTGGCTAAGTGGACTTCTAATTTCTGATTTACAACTTGCCACAATTAGGCTGAGAACAAACTAGAAAAAATAAGAAAAGACCTGAATTGAGATCTATGCAATACAAGTGCCAAATAGGCCAAAAAAGACCATATGCTAAAAGTACAAAATCCACTCAAGATCGCTTCAATTGATTGCATATTCAAGAAGTAGATGAAAAATCATGCACTTTCAAAAAAAAATGGCACCTGAAAAGGAGTTCATATGAGCCTGAACGAAGCCTCAGAAGTTGCAAAAATGGTGACTGGACAGGTATAGTGTTGAGAAACTAGAAATTCTGGAAACTCTATCCACCAAAATCAAAAACCAAGTACACCAATGTGAAGTACATGAAAAATTATCCCAAATAAAAAAAAAATTGCTCAGAAAAAGGAGCTAAAATGAGCAAGATATGAGCCTTCAAAGTCGAACTGCAAAATTGAAAACTCCATTGGTGAGGGGGGAAATTTATTTTCAGAAAATTCTGACATCATGCTGATGTCAAGATGATGTCATTCATTTAGATGCTTAAATTTGACAGCCTATGACCCATCAAACAAGAATATTCATCACCCCTGAGCTTAAATTTGACATTTATTTAGACATAGCCGAAATCTTCGCTGCTGGTAGAATCTTTCCAAAATTCCGCTGGAATATTTCTACTTCGACTGCTGGAAATTTCTCTCTTGCTGACGTTATTTGGATGATGAAATATTCTTCTAAATATTCTTCAGCCACCGTTGATTGATGTCGTCCGCCGGTAGAAATTTGCAAACCACCAGAGTTTTTATGTTGACTGCCGCAAAATTCTTGATCGCCGGTAAAGAGAAATAGGGGGCGGCAAGGGGCCACGACCTATAGCCGCATGGCGCCCGGATATTCTTCCAGCGGGTACTGCGGGTACAGGGTATGCTGAGTACCCTGTCCTGCGTACTCCGCAGAAAATAAACACAATTTTTTTTTATTATTTTTACAATAAAAACTTTACAATATACAAAATAAAAACTGCAAAATATTTTTTGTTTTGAATGATTATTATTATTTTTTTGAAAAATAATTCACAGAAAACATATAAAATATATATATATTTTCGAAATAAAATCGTACTAACGCAATAATGGTTGGGCCGTAAGGCTCGGCCAGCAAAAAATTTTTGCCTCGACAGACAACTTGCTCCGATTTGGACGATTTGGCAATCGATTTATGGGTTTTTGGCCCTTATGAGCATGATGGCGATGTCCTTTTCATCTAAAAATGCTCCGAAGTGGTAGCTAGCTCCTGGATCTGGCAACCACCTCCAATCTTCAACCCTTTTCATATTTGGCCTCCAATGTCCAACTGAGACGAAACAAAAGGAAAATCTGACTATCTCTGACACTCTGGACACAATGGCAAGCTCAGATCTGATGCAACAAGCTCCCAATACGCACCTGCAATACAAGGCCAAAAATGGAACCCTCCAAGAATCTCTCTAAATGACTAACTAAAGGCACTCCAATAGCTCTAATACCATGTAAGAATTGGCTATGAAGGTAGCCACCCAAGATCTAGAGGCGTAATAGAAAGCACAAGCATAAGAGAGATAAAAACAAGATGACAAGAATAAACTGTATTCTGCCAATAATGCAAATATGATGGAATGAGCCAAATTACATAGGAGACCCCTTGGTTATATAGCCAAGGTGAGAACATAGAAGGGCATAAGATTATGACAAGTATCGTAATCTTATGACATATGACAACTATGAAAAGCTATCACTCCACCTAAAGTGGAAAAGTGATAATGTGATAATCACCACAAAAGGTGGATCACCCACAAAAGGTGGAGAGATAATCACATGATGTGTCCACAAAAGGTGGAAGTGATAAAGTAATGACATGTCAAGTCCACCAAAAGTGGAAAATCTCCAACAACCTCCTATGTGGTCCCTAAGTAAACTTAACTAAGGTGTAATCATGACCTAGGACAAGGTACAACACATTTAATTACACCAACAGTTGGCAATGAATGATGATGAAATTTCATCAAGGGCTAGGTGGTTGTTAGTGATTGGAGACCATTCATGGAGGGTTGTAAATCTGAATTTCTACGTGACTATCCAATTTGATTTACATGTGTTACTACTATTATTGTATTGTTTCATTCATTCTTGTGGAGAGACAAGAAGATTTAAAGGGTTTTATAATGTACTGGGGGTATTAGGCACATGCTTGCTCCACTCTTTCCATTTTACTTTCACTTAAGTGAAGAAAATTTTCATCTCAACCATGTTCGAAGTGCAAATGAATTTTGCAACCACATGGCCACTTTTTCCTTTGGCAAAGATTTGGGTAGAGCAGACCATCATTGTCTCTATTTCCTTGTATAGTCTTCATGCCTTAACCATCTCCATACTTTCCTTACTTTTTTTTATCATTGTCATCATCAATATCAAATCCTTTCATTTAAATCTTGGAACAACTGCAACCTCGAACATCCTGCAAGAGTTGTTAGCCAAAGAACAAGGCAAAGACATGGAAATACTTACAACCTGATGGGGTAACACTATGACTGATATTGAGTAACACACAAAGGATGATTGATTGATGAGAAAATGGACAAGAAGCAATATGAAATTTGAATTTTTTATGGGTACAACAATTTTGACAACTCTTACTTTGATTAATATATGGTGTATTTAAGGAAATAAGTTTATCTCTTCCTCTCCAAGGAAAGGATTTTTTCTTCTATGATGGTTCTAATAGCATTTTTGTAATAAAAAATTCTATATGTAGTTGATCTTTGAAAACCCTGGATTCCTTGTACTTATGTTTTTGTTAATAAAATGCCATTGTTGATGTTTTGATAAATTTTCTGATGTGTTTTGTGCTTCTAGTCTTTCTATTCCTTGCAATTATGATCTTTTAAATGCTCTATGATTACATCACCATTTGGTTTTAATTTCTCACTAAATTTGCACTTGGGAAAAATCTATGCTTGTGTCTCAACACTGTTGTCAATTTTGACACTTCACTGTAGGGGAGTTGCTATGGCTTATAATGGTAACTGTATTGAACACGAAACATTATTAGACTACATGCACCATTAAATGTCATTACCACATGCACTCACCACATCCATGATCAACTGATCCCAGAGATACGACAAACAAATAATCTTAAAGAAGATGGCTATGTGCCAATCAGAATGTTGTTATATTTTGGAGCATGGTAGATTCTACTATTCAAAGTGTTATACAGTAGCATAACTCTACAATTATTGAGTGGAATGCATATATATTATACACAGTATCTTTCAGGGGTTAGTTATTTCTATAAATGTAGAAAAGTTATGGGTAAATGAATCAATCTCTTCTTTAATCCTGTTGTAGTATTTTTATTTCTAGAACCAACCTCAAAAAAATGATGCCATTCATTAAGTGCATATCTGATCTCTCCTATTGAACTTGCCAGTTCCCAAAGCATTTTTGCAATTACAGGTTTATTTAAATGCCAGTTCACTTCATTGTAGCTAGTTGGGTTCACGATTGAGCAACCCCAAAGAGGTTGTATTAATGGAGAAGAGTTAACTTTTGCATATGATTTTCGATTGACCTAAATTTTGGTATGGGTGTGATAGATTGATTTGTTAAGGTGAGCACCAAGTTTAGTTTGAACATTTGTTTGTTTGACAAGATAAACAGCCTCAAGAAGTAAACTCAAAGGATCCAATCTTTAAATCAATGGGATTGTTCTGATAAGCAGTTGAGTTGGTTCTATGTGCAAATAGAAGCAACAAGTATGTTATTACACTTGGGTTGGATCACATTATTTGAATCTTGGCCTTTTTATAAATTATATTGAAACTTGTGTTAAATTAATAAATTATAATGCCTTTTTTTTCTGTTCAAGTATCCATGTGCCTTGATTTACTTTCTTATTGTTTTTATGGAGGTGCTTGTAATGTCCCCAATAGGGATTATACTAATTTTAACTTAAATTACCAATTTCCCAAGCAAACAATAGATTTAGAGAGTACCATGGCTTGATTTAATCAAATACAAGCTAAATCCTTTGCTGCCAGCAGATCCTTTATGTTTATTTCCTTTATTTTCTTCTCATATCCTTTCCAATCTGCTCTTAGGTGATGTATGTTTGATTTATCCTTTTATTCCATACGTATTTGAGTAAGCCTCCTTAATATTTTATTATTCATCTATCTCCTATATTGTCTTATATATATTTTTGCTTTTATTCCAAGCTGCAGGTTTTATCCAGATTTCTAATTCGCCCCCCCAAATTGATTCCTTTCTCCTATAAATGGCTTCTCTTTAATATCTTCCCTCAAGGAGAAAAGTCACATCCTTTCATAAGTCATATCCCTTGCAAAGAGACATGCCTTTCCTCAATGGAGCGCTACCTTTTTTGATTAATTATTATTATTTTTGTTATTTAATTTACTAGCTTCTTTCCAATGTAGAGTGTTTCCTTTTAGGCTCTTCATTTTATTTTCTATTCATACCTTTAAGGCTAAATAGCCTTCTTTTACCTTGATTAATGATTCATAAGAGGTTGTGATTTATTATAGCTGTGATTCATTTTTATAATTTAATAAAGGACTGTATTAAATTCAAAGAGGGAATCACTGCTATTATTACAGGTTGTGGGGTTTGGGGGGATGACATATATGTGTACAAATATATCTAAGAATTTCTTAAAGTTGCTCAAATTTCTTGTATTATGTATATTTATTATTTTATATTATATGTTTCTTAAAATATATTTGTTATTATTACTATTTAATATACATTTTAGTATTTATATTATGATAATTATAATAATAATATTGTCTTTGGCAATTATAATTATATCGAATGGTTAATATCCATTATGTATTTTTATCTTTAGCATCACTATTTCAGGGACATGATAGTGTTCTAACTTGTGTACTAGGTATTTACTATTACAAGTGTTCATGTGCTTGGATTTCATCATTTTTGAATTGGTTTATATATCACACTTGTTCTTCTCAATTTCTTCAGTGTCCCATATTTGTCCTTTTCTATAGTTGTGATCCTCAAGTAAAAGATTTGTGGAGACCATTTTTTCCTTAAATTCTCAAATTCACAGTTCCTTTGGTTAGATTTCAAGAGTAATATAGTGAGTATAGCTTTAAGTGCATTCAATTTCCTTTTTGTAGGTGGCAACAACTTCTTATAAAAACTTTCACTAGTTATGACACAATTCTCATGAATAGCTTGTTGAATGGTCATGGGCAAGGTAATGATTCTTCAAATTACCTTGTATATGCATTTCTAAGGAATGATTATCTCTTTGAGATTACAGAGAGGCAGTATCATAGCTCTTTATATGTCTCGTTATACGAAGGAAGTGTTAAGTTGTTACAATATTAACATCTATGAACTTTTGTGTGTCAATGGGGTTGATTTTATGGCTAATTTTGGCATTCAATTGAATGTTTTCATATACACATATAGTTATACATCACTAGCCTACTGAATAATAAATGCCATAAACAATTTAAGGCACTTGTTGTGGGAAGTTTTATTGTGTTGATAAAATCTATGGTAACATCTCATCTCAATTGTTGTTAAAATCTCTTATATTATGTTGCAATTCTTCTTTCTAACGTGTTCATTCTAGTGCTATATTTTCTCAACATTGTATTTATTATTGAGAAATTTTATAGGTCCAAAACTTATATTTGTTCTTCTTTTGCCTCTTTGTTGCTTTGAAAGGTTCATTGTTGGAATGCTTGTTTTGAGATACTTTTGTTGCATATATAACTTTACCACTTTAATATGCAGGTTATCTTTACAATTTCCAAACAAAGGAGCTCTATGATCTTAATTATCCACAAGAGTCTATAGAAGCGCCTTTCAGAATTGAAGGTGTGCAAATCTAGTGTAATCCTGCACTTTAGTTATAGTTTATCACCATATTTCATTGAAATCCAGTAAATTATATTGATTATATTATGTTTAATTAATCTCATTAAATAATTGGTGATGCATGCACTCAACAATGCTAGGCTATTTGGGGACAATTAATGAATTGAAATATTAGATCTAAACTTGTTATATATCATTGAAGTGATAAAGCGTTTTAAACAACCTTTTTGTTAGGACTAACCCTTTGTAATATTAAAATGATGAAGGGGGCATTATTAAATAGATAGAATTTAGTTATATATTTGATATGAATGTGTATAGTTTCTAAAACCCTATGAGATACAAAATGTTTGTTTTTAAAGAAAATGGAGATACAAAAGGCTTGTTTCTAAAGGAAATGTATCTAGTAGTAGTAATAATACCTCCCTTGGATGTTATATTAAATCAGACATCTAAAGATAATTTTTTCCTAGGTCTCCACCACTTGCAAATAAAGAAATTTGCAGTTCTGGTTCTCTATCCATGGTGATAACAGCTATGGTTTTCCTCAAGACAGTTGAAGCCCAATTGACTTGTGGGGTGGGACATAATTAGACCCAATACTAACTATGTATGTAATCTAGAGAACATGTTTCAAATAGAAGACCGAATTGGGACTAAAGTGCTAGAGGTGTAGCTTGAATATTTGACTGAAGTTCCTAAAATTATATCCCTGATCATATACTTCTCTCTAAGAGAGAAGAGGATAGAGAGTAGTTATCACATAAATTTTATGATGGAAAAGAGATTGCAGAGAAATACTACAAGTATGAAGGTGGTCAAAAGATATAATTGTTGTTTACAAGAGCAAGAGGACCTCAAAAACCAACATCGTTTTACTGCTTAGCTGGTTCAAGAAAGAAGAAATTAGAAATAAATTATATTAATGTCCACAAATGACCCAAAGTAGGTCAATGAGGCTCAAAATCTACTCCATAAATTATATTGTTTAGTGATTGAATTACGTTGTAAATTTTTTTATCATATTTTGTATATTTGACTATGGTTTAGGTGCAGGTTTGGTTTGTTGCTCATGCTATAATCATGAGGGGACATGTGATTGCTAGCATAAACAACTCTAATAGAATTCAGACTATTAAGCCAAACCAATCAAGAATTAGAAGTGTTTGTCAGGAAAAGGATCCCTTAGATGTTATATCTGTATTGCTTCCACAAGATGTGGGACAGGAGCAAGCATCAAACTCATATCAACCAGGATCAGGAATGGCTGACTTAGTTTTCTTCCATATAAGACAATTGGGGATGAGATTCTGATTACTCTCACTAGAGAAATTGCAGAATGCTTTAGTGATCGGACAAAAAAGTTTAAATTCCTTTTTGAGTAAGTGTTTTATGCATTTTCTGAGTGGGACAGTGATTATGTTACCACTGAAAAAATCTCTTTTGTTATTTCTCATACTCTCATTTCTTTGTAATGTGCTTTTCAAATTTATGAAAGTTTGTCATTGCAATTTAAGTTTTTAGAGCCTTGGTAAAAGTGGATATTTGGTTGTGTTGATATTGATATAAAAGAGGTTGGCTGATTGGTTCAAGCCAAGTAAAACCAAGGCATTTACAAATAGCTATAATCTTTTGATCATCATTTATTCTAGATATGAAAACATAGAAGTAGCATGGAGACAAAATCTATCAGGAAAATTTAGTACAAGGATCTATGAATTTCTCTACTTAAAATCCACAACTTTTCAATGTTTTTTTAAATTAGTCAAGTTTTGTCAAGTCTGCATCAAGATTTGGTACTGAGTCAAAGATGTGAGGCCCTATAGATGGTATGGGTGGTCAGTCCTCTTGCCCCTCAGGAAATGCTCACTAAATGATAATTTTCCTTACCTTTATAGTGGTTGTGGTACAATGACTTTTTGTGGTTTTTGGATAGGGCTTTATATAGGCTCTGAGGTAGAAAGCCTCCACATTATGGAGCTTGCTATCTGATTGATGGTAGAGTATGTGAGTTTTAGAGAGGACAAGCAATCTTATTATTTGGATTGATGCCTTCTTCCTAGAAGTAGTGTATGTGAATTTTAGAGAGGTGAAACAATGTAATATTTTTTTTGATTTGTGTCCTATGCCTAGAAGTATCTATTTTAAAAATTAGCGTATAGTACTTGTATCTAATACTACTCTCTTGGAAACAAAATTGGTATTATTAGATGTCCTTTGGTTTGGATTATTTTGCATGATTTATTTATTTCTTTAAAATGGAATAGTTCACCATATATTTTGGTATGGTTTAGCATTTTTAGTTTACCAAAGGTCCTCATCTTCTCATGCATCTTATAAATTTTCAAAGCTTTTCTAACAAAATTGTGCTTCCATGTTTCTATGTTTCATTATTCATGGTTATCTACCAATATGTTGGATGTAGATATTTGTTAATGAAGGAAATATATTTATCTAATATGTTGAATACATTTGGTGAAATTCTACATATGTGCATAAGTAAGACATGGCTAGGAATGGAGCATTGTGCAAGATGATGGAATTTGTGTTTTTTTGTGAGGTATATTAAAAAAATTATTTTCTTGAATGATGTGTTCTTAGGTATGGTGCACTCTCCTAAACGATAAAGTACCTTTTAGGATGCATTGGCCACAAAATATTGATCTTTGAGTAAATGGTATGATCTGACCCACCAATGCTGACTTTTTTTTTTTTGAAAACTTTGATTGTTCAACTTTCACGCATATTGAATTGATGTCTTTTTGTTATTACAAGTTCATTATGATTTCCATATAGATGGGGGCTTCTAGGATTTTTTTTTTTGTCAATTTTTCTTGCAATCTTTGTTTTCAACTTTTACAATTAATGTAAAATCAAAATTGATCTTTGTGTGTAACTATTTTTACTTCACTGATCTTCTTAACTTGCATGTTTGGAAATGTATTTATTTTATTATTAGTAGTATAAACTATTAATCTTATTGCCAATAATTGCAAAGATAATTAGAGGAAATTGTTTGTATTCATAACTCTTGGAATGGATGGTGGGTCTAGGCTATTATGGAGATAGTTTTGTGGGTGTGTGGAGTAATATTTGGTTTGATTTGGTTTATTAGGTATTGGGAAAAGGGTGCATTAGAATTGTTTTTAATTTTGTTTTCCATCAAAAATTTGGCATGGTCATTTGTATGGTATATAGTCTTTGGAGGTCATGTGGTTTTGTGTTGAGGGGAACAATATTAACTGATTTGGATTGGAATTTGAAAATGATTGTGAGAGTGAATAATACAATTTTGCACTTACTATATATATTGTGGGAAAAGATGAAAACATTGTATAGGCAGAAAAATATCCTACCTACAGGGATTATCTAAAGTAGTACTGCTATCTTGCTTTAAAATTTAGATACATGTAGCAGATTTTGTATTTGGATACATGTGCCCATGTGTGAGATTATTTTGTGGAATCCTTCCTTTTGGTGAAGATGATCCATGCTTTTCAGAGAGCTTTAGTTTATTGTCATTGTGCCTTTACATATATGTGAGAAGATGCAGAGTTATGATATTTTTGTTTTCTATTCTTATATGGCCATGCCAAAGTCTTAAATGAGTTTTGTCTTTTAGTACAGGAATATCAATTAAAGTTACAAACAAACTGAGTCCTCAATTACTAGGAACCAATGGCCATGGCAATGGTCCTGGGGTGGGTTCTTTTTAACCTCTTAAGATGCTACATTGTACTAATTATTTTTTGCTCATTTCATTTTCTAACACTCTTAGCAATTAAAGCTCTGAGCAGTTTCTGTCCATTTTGCATATTCTTCATGGTGGTGCATTGTCTTATTCTTTGTAGTCATTTTGTGTACATTCTTAGCATAATTCTTGAAATTCCCAGTGCCTTACTGTTTAATGTTCATATCAATTTTTTTTGTTCTTTTCCATTTGTAACCTACTTTATTTTAACCTATCGTAGATTACAACATGCATCAAAGAAGGAACAACTAGAATATCATTGCAAGCAGTGTTGCTGATGCTGCACCTTTTAGTTTTATCACCATTGAATCCGTTACTGAGCAACTTCAATCATATTGCAAATTAGTGTTCTACCATAGTCACTATGTTTTGAGCCTTAATTTGCATGGAGAGGCATTGTTAGGAGGCTCATTGAAGGAAAGGGATAAATGCATTATTCAATAACCAATATCTTCATGTAAGTACAATGCCAATGCTAGCCTTGCTTAATGCAGACCTATTGTAAAGAAAAACATAGTCACAACGTTCCTTAGGCTCATCATGCAAGTGGGATCATAGAAATAAGTTGCAGTGATTGTTGTAGTAATGGAAGGGATAATAGATTTGTTTGATGAAAGTGCTTTCGAGTTTTATAATTCTGAGTTTCATAGCTTTGTCTCATAGAAGCATGATTGAGCAAGCCAAAGATTGCAATGTTATTCTTCAAAAGAGGGCAATGATGAGTGAAAACTGTTACAGTCATTATGATGCCTTTAGTGTGTGCAAATGTTATCTCTAGACTGAAAATGCATGGTTTCCATTATCTCTAAGATACCAAGAATATGAAGGCACAAAGGTGAATTTCTAACAGTGGCAAGATTTCTTAGATTTGAAACACTATTCAAGAGTCTTGATTTTTGGGGAATTTTGTACCAATTTTGGAAAGGGCGGAATTTAGAAATGAAATTAGAAACACATCAATTGTTTGCAACAGTAGAGGAAAGTGTCCAGATTAGCAAGTCAATTATTTCCTTCAGTTTGAAAGCTAATTTCAAGGTGTTTACAATAGTTTATTAGAATTAGCAGCCCTTTCTTCAATGAAAGTTTTTGATTTGAGGATTTCTCTTTATAAAGGCTTCTCTCAAGACTTTTATTTTTTAGTTCTTTCTTCTTTTTGCTCAAGAAAAAGCTTATCTTGTAACTCTTTTCAAAGAAAATCATTGTAACAACAAAACTCCTTTCCAAATCAATAAAATGGTTGTAGGGTTCCTTCTTAGTTCTCTTGTTTCATTTTTGCAAGGCGTCATTTGATGTAGAAATTGTGATTTCATTTATGAATCCTTTGTATGTCTCATTCATGCAATCTTGGAGTAGAATCTCATGTTAAATGCAGATCATATGATGTGTTGAGTTGTTTTGAGTGGGATGTAGTTGTGAAGAATTTGTTTTCCTTCCAACAAATAGGATGACGACGAGAATCTAGAAACATTGAATGTTGAAAACTACGTTAAAAAATAATCTAAAATAAATTGTTTATTTTTTTTAATACATTTTTTCAAATAGTTGGGATTAAAGACATATTGTCTCTAGACAACTATTGTCTCTAAAGAGACAAAAACACTTCTCTTTCATATTGTCTTTAGAGAGACAATTTGTTAAGACATTAACTTGAGACAATCGCTGAAAGACATTGTTTGAAACAATAAGCAATTTTTTTTTGTCTCAACCTAAAACAATTTACTAAAAAAATATTTTAAAAATTGTCTTAAATCTCCCCCATATGTAGTAGTGGGGGTAAAATTAAGTACCTGTAGCCACTCTCCTTTTTTCACGTTTCCACTAATATTAAAAACTCATCAAATTTGTGACTCTGATTTTCTTAATTCTGGTGGATGTCTGTGTCAAGACTATTTTTGCCTCATATCTTAGGATGTTGTAGTCATGTTGTCTTATACAGCTGTCTGCTAAAAATAAAATTGGCAATGAATTACGCACTGCACAACAACCTTATCAATGGTTCTTATTTTTATCCATACTGGCTCAAAAAGGTTTTGTAGGGGGGACAGTTATACATGTACTCGAGATATTGAGAATCTATACAGAGGTGACACTCGATGAATCACTTAACAGATGGCAGCTATCCAGCACACCCATATGAACCCATGCCATTTCATATTTTGATGCACTCTTTAAAGAATTATAATGGATTTGTCAGTATTCTCCTGTCAAGCTATCCAACAGGACCTCTAATGCAATGTATTGAGAAAATTCCTCAAATTTCCTTCTCATAAAGATTGTGCTATTTGCTTTTGGAATGCACTCCAAAACACTTAGATTTTCATTTTCATTAAGAACTTTCGTTGAGAACTTTGAATTCAATCTGCACCTTTCACATTTGGAATTTTGAACACTTTTAATGAGTTGATTATAGGAATAGGTATTAATAAAATATATTAAAAAGTATTAATATTTATTATAATGAACATAAATAATAAAATTAATATTATCAATAAATATTAATAATATAATTAATATAAATATTTGTTTTTAATTATTAATTATAATAAGTTTTAAAATTGTATAAATATAATTAGTGGTTTTTTTTCTTTACAACAAGGGTGTCCTTGCAACCCAATTCAGTGGCCCACTAGCCCATACCTTGGGTACCTAGGGCGAGCTAGGGTGAGACTAGCTCCTTGCAGGTGAGATCCCCCACCCGCAAGAAGTCCCACCTCTTAAATTCGAGAGAGAGTCGAACCCGAGACCAATGGGGAGAAAACCCACTGCCCAAGCCAACTCTGCTACCCATGCAAGCTTAATATAATTAGTGTTATAATATTATATAATATAAATTATGTCATTATAAATTATAATTTATTCATGTTCTATTTAATGAGTAAAAAAGATAATTTTGGCAAGGGTGGGGAAAATGCTAAACCAAAAGATGTGAATTATTATATTGGTCACTATTGTATCAGGTCTATCAATGGTTGTATTGTGGCAAGTGGTAGTGCTACTTCCCAACATTTATCAATAAGATCGAAAGATAGTATTCAAGGATAAGGAAGAATATTCAACAAGAATGTGAGGAACTAGTACATGATGAAGTGATAGTTGTAGCCAAGGCTAGTTTCAAGTGAATTTCAATCAACAATGTTTACATTGAGGTGGATCATGGTGTTCAAGGATTGAGCATTTTAGATAACTTTCTAAATTGAAAGGTGGATATTTTGAGGAAAAATGCAATCATAGATAAGTTCATTAGTATCTACCTTTTCATGGATTGACTTAAACATCCAATCTCTGAAAAATGGTTATGCCCCTTCTAGAGGATAGTTTTTTTATCATTAGTGTTTTTTCAAGTCATTTTTTAGTTTGAAATTGAGCAAGACAATATTCTAAATTGGGCCCTTGGTTCATGGGAATGATAGCCTTTATATTCAAGTATGGTCATTAAGATTTGATCATCATGCTAAATTGATCTAACAAGCTTCACTTTGGATGAGGTCATATAATCTTTTTAAGAGTTATGGGCAAAAGAGATGTTTAGAATGATAGGTGATGCCCTAGGTTCTTATGATAGTAATTCTAATGCCACTAGTTGTATGCAATTGGACTCTTATGTCAATATTTATGTCAAAATAAATTTGAGCAAGCCAATAAGGAATGCAATAAAATTATTCTCAATTATTGGTGAGTGGTAGCAAGATTTAGACTATGAATGCCTCCCTATTAGGAATTTTCATTGAGTTGAATGATGTGGCATTTAGCTATAAATTATTTTGTTTAGCATGAGATCCCAAAAGGTGGACCAATGTTGAAAGAATCAAAGACTATGCATTATTCTTCTACCCCCATAAAATGTGGCATGAGCTACTATGGCTTCCCCTACCAAAATTCCAATCATGAAGGATGTTAGGAATTCAATTCCCAAGAGGAAGTAATTAGAACCTAGGGATTTCATAGATCCTACCACCATAAATATGGAGCTATTGCAAGAGGAAAGTAAAAAATGTTTGGGAGTGGTGATGAATCCATAAAGGACTTGATCGAAGATTAGAAAAATGTAACGAAATGTTGTATCATAAATTGAAGAGGTAAAAAGATGGGATAAATTATATTGTGATACCTTGATATTTGCACTTCTCTAAATGAGAAAAACAACTAAAAAAATATGAAAAACAAAATATCAAGGACACCTCAAGATTAGCCAAAAGAGAGATAGAATAAGAAAGGAAATGGATAAACAAAATATAAACAATATCACCTTCCTTGCTGTTGATTTCTCCTTGATTGGCCCTTGATTGGAATGGATTGTGTGCTCCTTAGATGATGGATTGAGTGACTAAGATGCAAGATTCTATATGCGAGATGATTAACAAAGATGGTTGAATGATTGAAAAGGCTTGAGGATTCAAATGGACAGCATGTAGTTATCAAAGTGCAAAGTGTTTGAGAAGGAAAATTAGCAGCATAAGGTTGCTCAAAATGAAGAAGTGTTGAAAATGCCCTTGAGGAGGGGGTATTTATAGGAGATTTTGAATTCTCTAGAGAATTCAAGGGTCAAGATTGATCCAACAAGGTCAAGATGAAGGGCTATGGTGGGTTGAGAACCCACAAGCCCTCACATCTTGACATGTGGAGGGTGAAGTGGACAAGAGGATATGAGGTGGAGGTGAGTTGTCAAAAAGGTACATGAGGTGGAAAAGGACATGCACCTTGGGGGATGAGAGGATTTCCACAAAAAGGGATTTCTTGTCCCCAAGTGGGAGTGAAAGGACTTTTGAAGAATTTTGGAATTCCTCAAAAATCTACATGGGAAAAGGAAAGGTGGTTGGGGATATAAATGTGAATTAAAAATTCACATTCATAGGATGGTCTAGAGGATAAAAGGTGGGCTCCAAAAAGGTGGGACTTGGTCACATGTGGAGATTGTGACAAGTCCAAGGTTGGTCACATGTGGGATTGTGACAAGTCCAAGGTTCTAGAAGCCTTGGAAGGATGGAATGTGAATTAAAAATTCACATATAAAAGAGGGGAATCTAGGAAGAATAAAAAGGAATTAAAAATTCCTTGGAGAATGATTAGGCTTAATTAATCAGTAATTAGAGGATAATTAGGGGCTAATTAGGATTAAAAGCCAACTTGCAAAAGTTGGAGGATGTGACACATCCTAATCAAGGATTAGGCATGTGCACATCCTTAATGAAGAGATTAGGAAATAGATTAGGATTAGATGAAAATGACATGTGAGGAATTAAATAAATGTAATATTTATTTAATTTATTTGATGAAAAGGGGATTAAGGAGGGTAAGGTATTTAATAATTATTTAAATACCTTAGGGATTTGGCAGAATTAAAGATATTAATTAAATAATAGTAATATTATTTAATTAACTCGGATAAGAGGATGTTTAGATAAAAGTGATAAATTTGGATAAATTAAGTGTCCAAATTTGGATGTCTACATATATATATATATAAAATTGATGTGAGAGGCAATAATGTTAAAGGAATGAAGATAGAGGTGAGCAGAGCCAAGCTAAAGGCTTTAGAGGATTTGGAAAAGAAAACGCAAGAATCAATGAAGAAGTTTGTTAAAGTGTAGTGTAGGAAAAATATCCCTTTTTCACACTTAATTAGAAATTAATATTAAAATGAACTTAATGATGCCTTAATTTAGTGTTATAATATGCATTTTACATATTCACATTAGGTTTAGGGCCCTATTAATTAAAATAGACTTAATTATGCCTCATTTTTAGTGTTTAGAGTATATTTATTTACACTTTCACACTTTTTTAGGGCTCTTTTAATTAATTGACTTTAATTTACCATAATTGGACCCTTTAATTCAAATCCAAGCCTAACTAATCACATTTTATGAAAATGAAACTTGGCATTCATTAATGCCTTAACATAACACTCTTCAGTGAGCAATGTGCATGTCCTAGGTAAGTGACCTAGGACCCATTCGCCCATGGGTGAATCAGTCCTCACTTACACCTAGGACCTAAATTTTAATTATGTTTTTGGCAGTATTTCAATGATTTCAAATCCATATTCACATAATGGATTGTGTTATTTGAATTTTGAGAAATTAATATTACATAATTATAAATATAAGGTCATTTCACTTTCACCTAAGACTTTTAGGAAATCTAAGAAATGTTTCTAAGAGCATTATTAGAGAAATTTAAGAGAATTTCAAGGCATTCAAGAGAAAATTTACTGAAGAATTATTGTAGAAATCGAGATCCTATTGTCATATCAAAGTCTTCTTCCATCATGCATGTTATTGGAGCGAATATGTTGATGTAGTGTTCATGATCCATTCAAACATTCAAGGCATTATTTCAAATCAAGTTTCAAGATCAAAGATCTACATCCATTGAATGCATTTCATGCAAGTTGCAAATCTACATTCCAAGGTTCATTCAAGGGTTTGGTGAGTTGTGACATAGAATTTTTCATTCATCATTCCTTTCAGGCTATTTCATTTCATCTCAAGGTTTAATTACCAAAATAGTGTTTGACAAGGGAAAACCCCCATTCACCCAAAACAAAACATTTTTCCCTCTTGATTTGTGTATGTAGGTTTAGGTGGAAGATATCTTGAAGATCTTTTGAAGAGAAAAATTGGAGAACTTGTCAAAGTTGCAAAAGTTGTCATCTCATGATAAATTAATTATAGAATTTATTTCCAACACTCCGAACCTGAAACCTCAACAAATTAAGAGATTAAAATCTATAGCAGATGCTCTAGAAATTTATACAAAAACCCTAAACCAAGACACATTCGCTCGTGAATGAATGAGTCCCAGGTCAGCTTTAGCAGAGCTCTTTTGGTGACTGGTAAACACCATCTTCCCTCTCTTTGATCTTCAATTTGATTTTTGGATCCATTAGTTTTGAGATTGATATTCAAGATCCAAGTTGTAGATAGCATTTTGGAGTTAGTTTGTTATTTCTAATCTTTCTCCCTAAAGATTTTTTTAATTAGGACCCTCATCCTTGCAGAAAAAAGAAAACACTAGATTCACACTTTGAATTGATTCACCTCAAGGTTGTTAGTCATTTCATTGTGTGGATATCATTTCCTAATGAAATAAAAGAGAATAGGTCTATCTATTATCATTTTTGCGAGCCCCACATTGACACACCTATTTTTTGTTGTTTCATTCTGGTGAACCTAACATTTGATCATTGCAATTTTTTAATTTTGGAGTCCACTTTCACCCTAGATCTAGATTTTGTATTCATTCGCATTGTGTTGAATATAGTTGAGTCTCATTTAGGGTTGCTTAACTTTCATGTACTTTGCATTTCCTTTAGGAGTTTTAAGACTGCATCTTTGCATTCTTGAAATATGAAAAATATAAAAAAAAGTCATTTTTCAAATCATTTACATAACATTACATCATCATTCATTTACATTTGGAAATTGAAACAAAATTTCACATCAAATTAGGTCTCCTAGTTTTTCCTTTTCTCATATTTTGAATTTGTATTCAACCTTAATTTTACAAGAAATTCAAACCATATCCCACTATTTTAGATTGAAATGTGGAAACCATTAGAATCAACTCAAAAACAAAAATATTTTTAAAAAACCTAACCTAGGACCCATTCGTGCCTGGGAGAATGAGTCCCTGATCAGGATCATTTCTTGCTTTTCTTGACATCAAAACATCTATTTTTGCATTATATTTTGTTGTTTTTAATTTTTTGTTTTAGTTTACAAAAATTTTGTTACTTGAAATTGATCATATTTAGCTTTATTTTATAGGTTTAGTGCATTGTGCATTTCAAATTTTCATTTACAAAACATCATTTTTAGGTTTTTACATAGCATAATAAAAAAATTATCTTGTTTGAAATCTTAAAATTCCATTTACATATTTGCATTACACTTTACATCCTAGGTTACTTATTGCATTTCACCTTCTTTCCATTTTGGGTGCATACCAAGTTTTTGAAAATTGTATGACTTTTACAACTTGGTGTCTTATTATCAATATTGTTGTATGACGTAGTTTGAGACTCATGTCATCCCGTGATACACCACTCATCGTGGATATTGGGTTCTCCAACTCTTTCACTAATAGTGTTGATAATCAACCCTCTATGGATCATCATCTTCATACCTCATTTACAATGACTTCCCTACCCAAAACTAATGTGGACGATGTTGCTAGTGTCCTGCAAGAGAATATAAGAAGGATAGATGAAGAAATAGAGAAATTGCAAAAATTTGTAAGTTTCAAAAACATTGATAGTAGTGTCATTCCTGCTTTAGATAATGTGAGGAAAAATCTTGAAAATGAACATGGAATAGAGATTGTGCAAATTCTAGCTCATATTGTTGATCAAAGCATCCCTACCATGACTAGTTGTGCTCAAAATTTGGGGTATACTCAAAGACAAGGTGGAAATTCAATTCCTACATACACTGGTACTCATATTACCACAACCATCCAAACTACTAGCAATGTCAACACTTCCTTAGGTATTTCCACTGGGAATCCTTCTAGCTTTGTGAATTCAACTCTCATATCTCCTCAACCATTCCCCCTCACAAATTTACAAGTCGCATTCCCTCCACAATGATTCCATCCTTAACACACTTTTGCAAAACATGTCATCCCTTGAACAAAAAATCGCCACCCTAAATCAAAACAACAATGGAAAACCTTCACAATACACAAAAACCATCCTGTTATGCTTGGAGATATTGAGAACACAAATGCCACAAGGTATAGAGGTTCCTAGGTTTGAGAAATTTGGTGGGAAAGGAGATCTTGTTAGCCATGTTTCCACTTACATAGCGTTATGTAGCGACTTCATTTTTTATAAACTATAGCTAAAATCTTCCCTTGATCTTTGAAAGATGTTGCTTTAGAGTGGCTTTTCTCCCTACCGAATAATTCAATCAGTTAATTCAATGAACTTATTGATGCCTTTTATAACCACTTCCAAATTCATATGGGTCCCAAGATGACTAGCTAATTTGATGACATGTAAACAACATGTTGATGAAAAATTCAATGACATCATAGCGTGATACCAAATGCTTTATTCACAAATGAGCATTAAGATTCCTAATGCCAACCTTCAAAGAATATTTATTTCCAATTCACAAGACAAAATCCAAACTAAGCTTGAGATGTTGAGATTTCCTTCCTTCACATAGTTGTGTACAACCCTATGTGATTATTAGAATTTAGTTAATAGTTGTGAAGTGAAAACTCTCTCTAACCATCCTAAAAATTTTGAACCCACACCTCAAACCAAATACCAACCTTTAAAAATAAAAAGGGCTTCATACAACTTAAGGGTTATCCCACAATACTGGTTTACAATTTTTGGCCAAATTGGACACTGAACTAATTTTTTCTAACTAAATCTTCACTTTCGGGCGACTATAGTGGCTAAACTGTGAGGAATTTGAAGATGATGAAAACTAGCGATTTGTGACATTTTTCTATAGATTCTAAATATATTATTTTTAAAATTTTTGGAATCATATTGTACTTCTTTTTCCATCTCCTTTGAAAACTAGTTTTTATCAATAAACACAATTTTTAAGGAGTGATGCTCACTGTATACAACATAATTTTTTTCTATGAAGGATAAAATTCTATTTTTTTAAATTGAGATTTGTAACTATGATATCTAACCCTTTTATTTGGTTTCATAGTGTTTTATTGAATATTTTTTCCTTAATCAAGTTTCGAAGTGAAACCAATTACAATTTAGACATAGGCGGACCAAATACAACATAACTTTTTTTGTATGTATTATAGTTCATTTTTTTTATTGGATCAAGGACATCAATACCTAGCCTACACATATTTTTTAGAATTTTATTTTGATAATCTACTAATTTTCCACATGTACAGAATAGAGAGATTGATTTTTAGTGTAAAATCTATGTTTAATCAAACTAAAAAATCAAATACATAATAAAACCAAAACATATTAAAATTATATTTGTTAGATAGCTTGTTCCAAGGATGAACATCATCTAATTCGGTCTGTGAAGTCTCCATTTTCATCCTTAACTCAAGCTTTGAAGGGAAATTTTTTGGAGATTTTTGGTGCTAGAGTGGGAGAAGGGGGAAAAGGTGGGTTTAGATGAAACCAGGTTCGAGTGAACCCCCCTTGGAGGTTCGCTCGAACCTAGGTTCCTTCGAACCAGGGTTCGAGCAAACCCCCCTTTCTACAAAGTTTCTCTTTGTTTTCTATTTCAGGAAATGAGAAATATGTGGAACCCAACATTTAATAGGGTTCGCTTGAAGGGGGGTTCAAGCGAACCCTTATTGGGTTCATTTGGACCCTAAGTTTGTTCGAACCCCCCAAAACCCAATTTTTTTTCATGATAGAACTTTTTGCAATTCTACTTCCTCAACAAAATTGTAAACTAGTTTTGTGGGATCACCGTTAATCCACCTCAATAAAATCAAAATGTTGACACCTAAGTGGCTACTATAAAGATGACAAAAACATATGCCTTTGCAGATAGAAATAGATAATTCACACCTCTACTTGATACCCTTCATAATACCATGTTGCGGGTCTTAGAAAAGAATTTTATTTCCTTACCTCTTAGTAGAGCTTGTGATTGTACTAAGCCTTTACCATCAAACTATATAGACCAAATGCTTATTTCCATTTCCATTGAAAAAATGGACATGATATGGAATATTGTAAGTATCATAAACATCTTCTGCAATACCTCATTAATTCCAATCATATCATAATTGTAGGTGTTAATGATCAAGCTAATAAGTTTGTAGCTCGTCCTAATCAAAACATGCAAATCTATACCAATCCTATGCTTAATCACAACATTTCCTTTGCCAAAGCTAGTGAAACAAAGAATGGTGTGATGTTCATGTGGACATGGATGATGAAAATACTAAAGACAATAAGAACAATCTATGGATTATTTGATTGCATTTATCAATGCTAAAACTAAGATGTCACTTGATATTTCTTTCTCACAACAAGACATACTTAAACATGCACTCGATGGTCCTGTTTACATATCAATGACAAGCCTGCTAATGGAATATTAATTGATTCCATCTATGTAGAGAGATCACTGAAGAATTCCTATTTGTGCATAACTCTATCAAGAAACATATGAAAGACCGAAAGCATGTATAAAAATGCATAATGGGTTTTCTTTCCCTACGATTGGCTCAATAATCTCCCTCTAAAGGTTGGACTGAAAGAATTAAATGTCTCATTCACCATCGTTCTATCATCAGAACAATTTCATGTGAAGCTAGGCTATCACTAGCTTTTCTCCATGAATGTCATTCTATCAGTTGTACATAAATGTTTAAAGTTTCCATTTGGAAAATAAATATTTATTGTGCATCATAATGGCTTTAATCCTGTGTCTTCTCATGGGAACATTTCATTGGATTTCTTTTGGCCTAAGCCTACTGAAGCTATTAGACCCCATGAAGTTTTCTTTTTCAAATCCTATAAATTTTTTAAGGTAAAGTGTATGGCAGAATTATCCCTTAGTAATATGCCTCAACCCATTATTGAGCCTCCTATCCTTGATGAAACCATGATTAAACCAAAATCCCTTCCAAGTATTTGCTCCTACATAATCGCAAATTGAAAATAGAGTGAAAAGAAATCACAATGCTAGAGAGCATAGGCATAGAAGTCATGCTATTGCTCAGTTGTTACAATCGAAAGAAGAAAATAATAACATATAAAATTAAAATCCAAACTTGTTTGAAGCAATGCCTGATGCCTCTACACCTTCACCGCAACATAAAAAACAAAAAACTTCTATGGATATTTTCATTAGACCTTCTATTGTGATTAACTTGGATGATGATACTAAAATTACTAAGATTATTGAGGAATTGAATAATGAGATAAATCTAATGTTTTCCTCTTTTATGAGCTTAAATGATGATTCTACTAATAATAATGTTGAACTTGGTGCTTGTCCTAGTTCATCACTTGATCTTGTCCCTTTGGGTAGTTTTCCGCCTTCTGCATATACTAAACAAGATTGGGATATAGATAACCTGCTATAGGTTGACTCACATGTGCCTTACTAGTCTTTTTCTTTATTGTGTGATTGCATGTGTGTAACATGTTCCCCCTATTGTTCTATTTGATGTATCTCTCTCTTCATGTGCATTCCTCTATTTGTATCTTCCTTCTTTTATATGTCATAAATATTTAATATTTTCTTTTGTCTTGTGTTTTCATTTTGGGGATGATGCAAGGCATCGAGACATTTAGGTCTCTTCCATTTGACCCAAAAAAAAAAAAAAATCGATCTTTGTGTGTCATTCTTCATGTTCTATGAGTATTTGGGCAATGATGGTGTTTCTAAGCTCTATAGCATCATTGTAGCAAAGACATATTGACCCTAAATCTATGGATCCCTTATGCAATTTTTGGGGGCAACCCCTTCCTCTCTTCTTCATGACGTAGCTTCATTAAGGAACTTATGACTTAGAATGGGTATTTATGAATAAGCTCTCATGTCTTCTTCATTGGCTACTTTAAAGAAAATTTCTTATAACAATGGTGTAGCAATTTCTTAGCATTAATTTTTACATCCTCACGTTTCATTGTGTGATTTTCTTTATTCTTGTGATGTGTATTTTTCTTGGTGATGTCATTTGGTTTGATGTCCTTTGAGAGCATGATATTTCTTAGCGTATGACTTTCCTCTTAGTGGTGATGCTATGCATTGCATTCCATAAGTTGTGAATCTTTTACTCTTGAATTGTTAAACTTGTAAATCCTAAAGTCCTTGTTTCATTTTTTGGTGCCCTATCAAAATTATCAGAGTGATAGCTTTGGTATAGTTAGTACAATGAGAGCATTTAAAACCGGCACAAATTTTTCACTAAGCTAGTTTCTTAGGGGCTCACCTAGTTGATGGGTTGAGGTTCCATTAGCCCGGAGTGAGCGAGCATGTTGTTTGCATAGTGGACATCGATTTATACTTGTGAATGTTCTTGGACAAATAGTGAAGACATGTTCCACATTGTATTGGATAATTAAGGCTTGATCCACCCCCTTTCACCTAGAAAAACAACTGAGGTGTGTTCCACATCACATTGGATAGTCGAAGCTTGATCCGCCTCCTTGATTTTTCTTTAGGTCTTTGATGTTGCATGATTGAATATATTTGTCATTATTGCATACATGTGTCTTGAATTTCTTATTTAGTGTGAATTTGATGTGAGGTCATCCTCTCACTAAAGTGGGGGCTAAATATAGTGTAGGAAAAAGTATCCCTTTTTCACATTTAATTAAGAATTAATATTTAAATAAACTTAATGATGTCATAATTTAATGTTGTAATATGTATTTTATATATTCACATTAGTTTTAGGAACCTATGAATTAAAATGGACTTAATTATGCCTTATTTTTAGTGTTGTAGAGCATATTTATTTACACTTTCACACTTATTTAGGGCTCCTTTAATTAATTGAGGTTTATTTTCCTTAATTGACCCCTTTAATTCAAATCCAAGCCTAATTAATCACATTTTAGAAAAAAGAAACCCAACATTCATTAATTCCTTAACATAACACTTCTCATTGAGCAATATTTGTCCTAGGTAAGTGACCTAGGACCCACTCGTCCATGGGTGAATGGGTCCTCACTTATACATTGTGTAGAGACAAATTGTTCTAGGCCTATGACTTTATTAAATCCCCTTTCATTGTTGATAAATTAAATAATTTTAATTATTTAATTGTTTTCCAAAGTCATAAAATATTCTATTAATTAAATAACTTGAATTATTTAATTAAGTCATTTCCATCATTTTATTTCATCTCTTTGACTAATTAAATTTTATTTAATTATGTCATTAATTTCCTTGTCTTTTATAATTGAATAAATTATTTTTATTTAATTATTTATCACTTTCTACTAAAATTAATTAGTTTAATTATTTATCCCACATGAGTAACACAGTTGGCTTGGGCAGTGGGTTTGCTCCCCATTAGTCTTGGGTTCAACTCGACTCCTAGGTTTGAGAGGTGGGACTTCTTGTGGGTGGGGGATCTCACTTGCAAGGGACTAGTTTTGTCCTAGGTACTAGTTTCACCCTAGGTACCCAAGATATGATTTTTTGGGCTGTTGGACTAGGTCACAGTGACACCCTGTTGTTTATAAAACAAAAATTATTTCAATTTGTTAGAAGATTAATCTTTACTTGGTAAAGGTTATTCTTTAATTGTAATTATTTATTAACTTGTAGGAATATTCCAAAGGAATCCATCCAAGTCTTTTATCTTTTTTGTCATCTCACACATGTGTGAGGATGACTTATTTTTAATTCCTTTATTAAGGAATATTTGTAACCACCTCCTTAAGAGGTGACACTTTGCACACACATAGATGAATGGTGGCATTCATTGAGTTGGAAGTTACATTCTAACTCTTTCTTCTCACCTCTACTTATTGAGGTGCCTCTCCTCTCATTCTTCAAGACTCATGCAAGCAAGCTAAGGCTTAAGCTCTCTCTCTCTTTGTATTATTCTCTAGGCATTTTGCCTCCATTCATAATATTGGGGTTTTTTCTTGTTTTTTCCCCTTATCAAATTCTTGTCTCTTTTGCTTTGGTGGTGCTTGGTTTTGCTACTTCAATCTATTTCGTAATATCTTTCCTTCATACAATTTCTCATTTATTAGTTCTTTCCATTGCTATTTTCTATATCAGGTTAAATCTGTAAAAAATACTAAATTTTTTTAGGGATCTAACCCTAGTTCAAATATTCTTTTTACAAAAAGACTAATCTGCTTTTTTGCAAATCTGTAAAAAAATTCTCCAAATTTGCATGTTCAATTTTTTGTAAAAAAAAATCTCTTCAACTTATTCATATCTGTATACTAAATCTAAACAAAATTCATTTAAAAAGAAAAAATTATTTTCTTTAAAAAAAACTCTCTATTATAACCTTTTTTTAATAATAATAAATACAAATAATTAAATAAAAAATCAAATTCTAATATTTTTTAGTAGGGCTTCGGCCCTCTGATTAATTTGCTGCACAAAATCTCTTTTGTACATTCGCCCTCCACTTTGTTGAACCCGTGGCCAAGCCTTCGACTCTGAGCAGCCCTTGTTGCTTCCTTGCGCGTAGCTCTTTGCATGTCATTCAACCCACCCTTCTCCAACGTGCATAAATCATTGTTGATTCCTTTTTAAATCAAATATTAACCCTGAATTTGTGCCACCCTTTTTTCATTTTGAAATCTTTAAAATAGAAATTAAAAAGTACCACCCATTTCTTATATCTTATGAGTTTAAAAAAAATAATGTCTTCAAAAGGCCCGATTACTTTTAAAAAGAAATAAGAATTTCTAATTTTAAATAAAACTTTTAATAAAACTTTTTTAAAAATCTTTCTCTTTTTTACGTATTTATCTTTAATAAATATTTATTAAGTTTTTTAATAAAGGTTTTAAAGATTTAAATTGAAAGTTTTTAAATATTTATTAATATTATTTTATTTTAATATTTGACATAATATTCATAATAATATTAAAATCAATTAATTTGTTATTTGTTTTTTAATCAAACTTCCTGGTATCTTCAAATTAGTCATTTAATTTCTTTTATCAAAATTTTCATCTTTTTAAAGAGGTTATTTCTAAAAATTAATGTAAAGGAGTTTATTTTCTTTCAAAACTTTAAATTTATTTAAAGAGGATTATTTTTATTTTTATTTTTTATTTTTTATTTTTTATTTTTAAGCTTAACTAGTGTTCTTTCCTTTCTCAAGTTGTAAAGTATTTATATTAGTAATTTTTTTTTATGTGCACTTCAATATCTTTATAATGTCAACTTTAATTCCTAAAATCAAGTTAAATTCTTCTATCATTTTTGGAAGACTCACATTTCTTTCATTTTTCGATTTAAACATCTATTTGATGTAGCTACAAATCCTAAATCTAAACCATGTTTGCATCCAAAGATGAAATTGAAAAATGGAATCTTAAAAATGAAGAATCCTTTGGCCTCATAGGTATCTCCATGTCACCCGAATTTTATGTTCACATTGGGACATGTACAACTGCCTATGAATCATGGGACAAACTCCAAACAATTTATGATAGTACAAATCAATCAAGAAAAATTCAAATTCAAGATCAACTTGAAGATTTGAGGTATTCTGATTTTAAATCTATGGATGATTTTTTATTGAAATTTGATGCTTTAAATAGTCAATTGAATGGTTTAGGAGTTAAATTAGATAATCTTAGATTAATTCATCTTATTCTTAAAAAATGTCTTCCTAGACAATTTCAACAATTCATTACTAATATTCATGCTCAATTAGCTATTCCTTCTTTAGCTACTCAATTAACTTATGATATTTTTCATGATTTATTAAGACAAGAAGAGGCTAAGTTAATTCAATTTGGTACTCTTAAATCTAATGAACATGCTTTCTTGTCTAATCATAAGCAAAATTTTAAACCTCATTCTAAACAACAACATTATAATTTCAAACCTCATTATAATAGTGGCAATGATCCTAGAAAGTTTAACTCTTCTAAGAAACCACATTGCACTTATTGTAATAAGGATGGTCATTGGAAAAATACTTGTTTTAAGAAGAAAAATGAGAAAAATCCTATGGATCAAAATAATCAACAGTTTCATAACAATGGTAATCAATCTAGACGTGCTTTTACATGTAGTTTGAATGTTTCAAAACCTTTTTGAATGGGTTATTGATTCAGGTGAGTCTCAACATGTTACTTCACATAAAAAAAAATGTTTTTTAAATAACTTCACAAGTACTTTATTATTGGACTTGATCAACCCAATAATAGTGTACTTGTTTTACTCAATTATATTTGGAATATGAAAAGGGGATATTCATGTAGTCATGAATGCATGACTATTGTCTTAAATGACTTATTTATAATTAATAATACTTCACTTCATAATATGCAATTCCCATTATTCCATCACAATTTTTTTTAATATTAATTTTTATAACTTAAGGTGGCTTGATTTATGGCTTTTGATCTATTACAATATTTAAAACAAAGCTAGTGTTTCCTTCTCAACTACAATTATGTTGTTTTGAAAAAGGGAATTTGATATTTTATTGTAACTCATTAATTTGATATTGTGCCTTATTGGTCAATTTGTCTTTTTGATGGATTTATTTCATCTATCTATTTTTTTGAAAATTAAAAAATCATTGGAGTATTTTCCTTCTTGATGGATTTATTCCATCTATATATGTATTGCAAGTTAATCACTTTATCAAGTCTCAATGGAGCCTTTACATATATATTTTATGCGCTAGTCACATTTGTAGTAATGTTGCATAGGGAGCCCTATTTATAATGAATCATTTATTTTAGCAAGTCTCATTGGAGTTTTTTTTGGGGACCCATGGAAAATATTTTGATCCACTTTGATGGTATGCACTTACTTATTTATGATGAACTTAGATCTATTTTATTAATTGATGGGGATCAAGTTCTTGAAACCTTTATGTTTCATTATTTTATTGAAGGCAATATGTTTTTTTTAAAAACCATCTTTAGGACTAATTTTTCAAAGTCCTTTATTATTAATCTTGATACAATTTCCCTTTACAATACAATGATATAGTGAGAGGAAACCTAGATCTATTATTGCTATGTCTATATATTGACATTTTATAATTTGGACTATGCTTTCTTTCGATCTCATGGTTTCATTAGAAGTAAAAATTATCCAAATTTATATATTAAGCATAGAGAAAATGATATTGTGATAATGATTTAATTATCACTTCTAGTTCTAACATTTTGATTAGTGATGTTAAGTCTCAACTCAATCAACAATTTCAAATGAGTGATTTGGGCCTATTACATTATTTTTTAGGTATGCAAATTTGAAAAATGCCTAAAGTGTTGGATTGGTTTCTAGATTTATGTCTAAACCACAACAAACTCATTTTAAAGTTGCAAAAAGAATTTTAATATATGTTAAATGAACTCTTAATCTTGGTCTCTTTTATGATGCAAATTGTGATTTTACTTTAAAAGGTTATATTGAGGTGATCCCAATGATGGGAGATCCACTTGTGGTGATTGTTTCTTTGTTGGATCAGGTGCAATCTCATGGAATAGTAAGAAACAACAATCTACTTCTCTTTGTTCTATAGAAGCTGAATATAAAGGTTGTACTGTTGCATCCAAAGAAGCATTATAGTTAAGAAGATTACTTGAAGGCTTGAGTCTACCTCAAAAGGATCCTACTCCTTTATATTGTGATAATCAAAGTGCTATTTTTCATGCAAGGACCAAGCACATTGCTCTTTAACATCACTTCAGTAGAGAGAAAATTGAAGAAAAGCAAATTTCTCTTTTGTATTGTAAAGGTGAAGATCAAGTTATAGATATTCTCACCAAAGCTCCTTGTAAAGATAAATTTCTATTTCATTGTAAAAATCTTGGATTACAACCCATTGAAGGGTTTGATATAACCTCCCCAATTAAATCTTAAGGGGAGATGTTAGAAGATTAATCTTTACTTGGTAAAGGTTATTCTTTAATTGTAATTATTTATTAACTTTTAGAAATATTCTAAAGGAATCCTTACAAGTCTTTTGTCTTTTTTGTCATCTCACACATGTGTGAGGATGACTTATTTTTAATTCCTTTATTAAGGAATATTTGTAACCACCTCCTTAAGAGGTGACACTTTGCACACACATAGATGAATGGTGGCATTCATTGAGTTGGGAGTTACATTCTAACTCATCCTTCTCACCTCTACTTATTGAGGTGCCTCTCCTTTGATTTTTCAAGACTCGTGCAACCAAGCTAAGGCTAAAGCTCTCTCTTTTTGTATTATTCTTTAGGCATTTTTCCTCCATTCATAACATTGGGATTTTTTCTTGTTTTTTCCCCTTATCAAATTCTTGTCTCTCTTGCTTTGGTGGTGCTTGGTTTTGCTACTTCAATCTATTTCGTAATATCTTTCCTTCATACAATTTCTCATTTATTAGTTCTTTCCATTGCTATTTTCTATTTCCTTTCATGGTATCTGAGCTTGGTATTACTAATATTTTGTGAGCTACATTGTTGAAGGTTTACCAGATTTTTTAAGCACACCATTGGAGACACTCTCAAAGAGGAGAAGAATAGCAAGTGTCTAATCTTGATTGTTTTTGTCTTCTAACCTATTTTTATTGTGTAGGAATTTCTAGTTTCATACTCCAAATAGTTTGTTAACATTTAGTGTATTTTTTTGAGAAACACAAAAACCCAATAAGGGCTTATCTTATTTTTCAATTTTCAATTTAAAGTTTATTTATTTCTTCAATTTATACAAATCTTAATATTAGATTTGTAAAAAAAATCCATTATAATTTGCATGAATGTTTTTTTTTTTGCAAAAATTTAGAAACCCTCAAATAAAGGGTTATATTTCATTTGTTTTTAGATTCGTAAATTTTTTTTACAATATTAGGCTAAATCTGTAAAAAAAATCATTTTTTTTAGGGATCTAACCCTAGTTCAAATATTCTTTTTACAAAAAGGCTAATATGATTTTTTGCAAATCTATAAAAAATTTCTCCAAATTTGCATGTTCAAATTTTTGTAAAAAAATCTCAACTTATTCATATTTGTATACTAATCTATACAAAATTCATTATTTTTTCTTTTAAATCTATATAACAAATTAAATTTAAAAAGAAAAAATTATTTTCTTTAAAAAAATCTCTCTGTTATAACCTTTTTTAATAATAATAAATACAAATAATTGAATAAAAAATTAGTGTGTGCCTTTTAGCAAGGAGACCTAACTTGTGGTTTTGCAAGGTTTTGCTTATCTTTGATTTATAATAGGAATTTGTTTTTGTGTTTTTCAACACAATTCAAGGAGCTTTAAATTGCATACACACTTTTTGAGGGTGTGAAATAAACACAAATTGTATGCACATTCATGAGTATTTAAAATGAACACAAATTTGCATTTGCATTCAGGAGGATTTAAAATGAACATAAATTGCATGCACATTCATGAGGATTTAAAATGAACACAAATTGCATCTACATTCAAGGGATCTAAATGAACAAAAAATTGCATGCACATTCATGAGGATTTAAAGTGAACACAAATTTGCATTTATCCACTCATAAAGGTTAAAATTTACAACAAACTACATACTTCACTCATCAAGATTTAAAAATAATTTGCTCCATACATTTATATGGGTGAAAAAGAACCAACACACCACATTAGTGTGCTTTCTCAAATGTCTATTAACACATAGATTAATTAGGGGAAATTAATTAATGACTATTTTATATGCTTGTAAGGTGGTAGATGCATACTCTCACCTTTTGCAAACTCGGTGATCAAAAGCCAAACCCACCTCTTTTTTCATGTGTTTAATCCAATATAGAGCCTACCTCTCGACTTGTGAGAGAGAATATCCCAAGCAGTACTTTTGTTTCAGTATGCTATATAAAGAATGTAGTTGTGACAAAAGTCATGAATCACCTAGTGTGGATGTCCTATACCTATGGAAGTCTCCCTTAGTATCCTTGAGATGCATTTAAACCCTTACATATTTACAAGCATTGGGAGGCCTCTTAATTGAATGGACTACCACATGTATAGGCACTAATATATCCTAAACCATTGATTAAGAACCACTTGTTGTAGAAGCTTGAAACCCTTTTTTTCTTGCCAGTGCAGGAGGTTGGACCTCTAAAGCTAGCCTACGCTTACTATTCATTGAAGAGAAAAAAATCCCTCAGTTCATAAGACCTTCAAATCTTCGAGGTAAGATATTTTTTTGTACCTATGTTGTGTAAGGGGGAGCCAAATTCACCAAGATCTCTAGCTATCCACTTTGTTTAGGTATTTGGATCAATCCAAGTAGGCTCTCAGCAAGTAGTATCCTCTTTCTAGCTTAGGTTGTACATGCTTGCAAGTGTCTTCAAAAAATTTCAATACCAGTAAAAAAAAAAATTGGGGCTAATTTAGGCCCCCATTCAAAATTTTACATTGATTTTGTATCACACTTACACAAAATATTATATCTGCTATATCTTGCATGTGTGTTCAAAAAAACATTTTTTCCCAATCAAACATCACACCCATAACCTATAACATTGCAACCTTGAAAATCCTAAAAGCTTTTGCATGATTTCTCACAAAACTAAAATCCCTAAGTGAAAATCCATGTTCTTTTTCAAACTTTGAATTGTAGTTCAAAGTCTATCAAAATATGTATCCTGAAGAACTACCAAAACTAAAACATATTACTAAGGGATTTTTACCAATTCCTTTTGAGAGATGAACTAGATTTGCATATCTAATATGAGTTTAGTAATTAAATATTTTTAGACCAAATACTTGCTCACCTCATTTCTGCCATTCCATCACATTCATTTAGCCTACCATCATGTTTTAGACAATCTTTAGGGTAACCTCCTTGCATTTCTTAGACAAATTTTAGGCTTTCCTCATGTATTGTAGATATCCATCAATAGGTTGCATATACCTTTTGGGAAATTTAGAATAGGGAAACTTACCATATCCTATCATAGGCCCGTTGTTATAAAGAAAAATTGTTAGTGACCTTGTCATTTCCCATATTAGTCCTTATCATTTTGGTGTAACATTTAAACTCATTAGTCTAGTTTAAATCCCACCTTGTCAAACTTGTCACTCATCATCTACTCCTTAAAGTCATTAACAATCTCACTTAGAAACATTGGACTATCCTAGGTTGGCTATTAACTCTTAGTTTCACAAAAGGTACCTAGTAATAAGTTTAGCTATCCATACCATAACCATCTCATTTGCATACCATACTTTTCCTCATACCATTGGCATCATTACACACCTTAGACTTAGATCACCCCTTATCACTTATGCCCTCTATTTTGCAAGTCTTTTATGGTTGAAACACTGTCACAAAAGAAAATAAAGGATATGAAATTTTTCCCCAAAAATGATGACAATGGCCTTTTTAATCAAAGAAGCAACATGAACTTTGGATCTTCCTCAAATGAACCACCTAAGAAAAATAATCTCTTTGACAATTACAACATCCATAACAATCCTCTCTTGGAGGATCAAATAGACGCTACTTCCCAAGACTTCAATTTGGCTAAATTTGTGGATGACATGGTAGCTTTAGATCCTCAGAGGTTTTTAGCCACACTCTTACATAGTGGAGAAAAAATTTACCCTCTAGCTTTGATGTAAATACGCTCCAACTAGAATTATCACCAAATAAATAAAGCCAAGGACAAGACATAACTACCTCTAGTGGTTCCATGATCCCACAATAAAACATTCCTATGCCACAAGGGGGTCTAAATCTTGCTTCCACTATGATTCATACATCTTTATTTGGTACACAATCTATGATGCAATCCATGTCACAAGCTTTTAGACATACTTCCAATCCATTTAGTGCCACAGACACTACATCATCAAACCCATTTAGTACCATCAACACTACATTTTCAAATCTATTTGGGACATCCAATTCCATGAACACCATGTCTTCCAATACCTTTGGAAAAAATAAGAGGACAAAAATCCATTTTCATGGGACCAACAACAAGAATAGTACTACCGAAGGTCCTAACATAAGTGTCCCTCAAACAAATACTCAATGTTCTTCCCAATTCAACACCCAGTTCACAAAAGGTTCAAATACTACCAACCCTCGCTGAATGTAATTCAACACCACACACATTCCGAATCACACCAACCACATCCCTCAAATTCAAATCCCAACCTCAACTTACATTCCAAATTAAATCCCATCCTTCACTCATAACATTCTAACACAAAACAACATCAATTCATCCCTTCAACATGTTGGATTGCAAAATACGAACATTGGGACTTACCAAAATGCAATCACAAACATTGTTGATACAACACCTAAACCATATGATGTCCTAGGCACTCAAATGTTGGATTTGTAAAAATAGGTAGAAACCATGATGATATCAAACAAGAATACTTACTCTACTCAAGAGTTATGTCCATACCTATTTGACAGGACATTATACATGCCTCCTCTTCCTCCTCATTATGTCATGCCGACTTTAGAAAAATATAGAGGAAAAGGAAACCCCATTGACCATGTCAAAGAATTCTATACAACCTTAATTTCCATTACATTTGAACAAACATACTTAATGAGACTATTCCCTAGGAGTCTCATAGGACAAGATTTAGAATGGTTCACCCGCCCACATACAAGCATTCAAACCTTTGATGAACTAGCTGATAAGTTTATCAACCACTTCACCTTCAACATTGAAAAAGACATTACTATCACCACATTATGCCATACCAAACAAGAAGAGGGTGAATCCTTCATGACATACTCCTAGAGATGGAGGAGCTTGGCTAGCCATGTTCCTGTTAACATTCCATAAAAACAAAAAATTGTCATGTTTGTGGAAAATATCACCAAAAATTTAAAGTATGCACTGCAAACCCATTGTTGTGCAACATTCATGGAGCTTTTAGAAAAAGAAACCATCCTTGAGAAAGCTTTGATTACCAAAGGATAAAGTAAATATTACACCAAAATATAAACTACCCAAAACACTTCAAAAGATAAAAACAAATATTGGGCTAAAAACAAGAATGTCACTAATGACGAAGTTGTCGATGAAAAAGAAATCCATGCTAGTCCTACACTTACACTCAAAGGACCTAACACACTAAAAAATCCACCAAAACAAGTGGAAAATTCCCTTCAGAACACACAAGGACAAAGACCTCAGAGACAATTCCTTTCAAGATGCAAGTACACTCCCTTAGGGGAACTTATCGAATCTGTCCTCAAACAACTCTTGTAATCTAGGGTCATTACACTTCTTGAGGTGAAACCATATGATCCAAGGAAATTTAAGCCTTCATGGTGAGATGGAAACACCTTTTGTGACTACCATTGTGCCAAAGGACATTCCACATCATCATGTCAAAAACTAAAATATATCATATAATACCTCATCAAAAATAGTACCATAGAGGTCAATGGAAAACAACAAACTTCCAATAGTGATCTCAAGGTCTTTACAGATTAGTTACATGGCCATAGAAAGGGAAATACCTCCAATTCAGGTAGTAAGACCAATAATTCAGCTAATTGTGCTAATGCTAAATATGACTACACCACCATAATAAATCTAATTCGTGCTACTGACAATTATGCCAATACTATTACTGTCAAGAAAACATTTGAATGTGTGGTTAATACTCATTGAACCAAGGTTACTATGTAAGGTTCTCCCCAAAAAAAAACAACCAAAGTCTCAATACAATCTACTTGACCATTTGGGGAAGACACCCGCACAAATCTCTATCCTGGAACTATTATGCATATCACTTGAACACTAAGTAATTCTTGAAAAATCCTTGTAGAATGCTACTGTACCCACCAACCTAGATGCCAATTGTTTCCAAGAAATGGTAGGCTACCTGACTAAGATCCATTATGTCACCTTCTTAGATCAAGACTATGCATCCAAAAAGTATAGCCATGATGATCCCTTACACCTTGAAGTCTTCATCCACAAACAAAGATTCAGATGAGTCTTGATAGACGGTGGAGTGGGATTGAATATTTGCACCCTGAAACTAGTTAAGACATTGTGCTTCTTAGAAGTATGTGTAGAAAACACCAAGAGCATTGTTATCAAACCCTACGACGATGAAGAAGGCTCTTCCAAGGGTGTCATAACTATGCCAATCAGAGTGGGACCTACGATGATAGACACTAAATTCCAAGCCTTAGATCTAGACCTTCCATACAACCTCCTCCTTGGCCAACCATGGATCCATGCCATGAAGGTTGTACCATCAACATACCATGAATTCCTCAAGTTTCCTCACAAAGGCACTAAAATTATAGTCCTAGGTGATCCTGACCCCTTTCAATATTGCAACAATTTGAAAGGGACTACTCAATTCTAAGTGCCTATCAACCAAGAAGCCTCATCATATCACTACATTGACCCATATTTCTTAACCAAATCATCCACTTCATTTACTGCACCATCAAATCCCAAGGTCTAAGTCCATGATATGGGACACAAAGAATATCATATGGATAATTTACTAATAAAAGATAATGCTAATGCTACTGAGAAGGTTCAGACTTCTAGCAACAATGTCAAGATAGTTGTAGATGGAACATAGAATATGGCCATGCTTGAATTAAAACCCTTTAGGATCCTAATGGTGCATCTTCCTTTTCCATATATGCTTTCACTCAAAATTTTCATATCCATGATAACCCCATGTTCGACTAGGATATCTATGATAACTTGGACTCTTTGATCATGACCCTACTTAGGATATCCAATCATCATACTTCAATCCCACTTTCCCTAGGCTAGGATATGCATCTCCTAATATCACCTCTACTAAGCCATCTTACTGAGTAGTTAAGGATTTTTAGGAATCCTTTGATGTTAACATTACCAAAAAGGATAGTCCCAAATAATCCATTGATGGCATCACAACTCTCATTTTTCCACTAAACATTCCTGTCACTTCGCCTACTTCATCAATCTCACTCACATCCATCCACATCATAGAAATGGATCAACAAGTCATATCTCAAGAAAAGAATAAACTAAAATCTTTGATGAAAGAGCTATCTTTAAAAAGAGATCAAGAATCAAAAGACATAATGAAAATAAAAGATCAAGACAAGTCCTCTATCCAAAAAAAAAGCTATTGGACAAATAAAAAATAAAAGTAAAAAATGAAAGAAAGCAAATGTCGATCTCCAATGATGCCTCTCCATCAAAAATAACTGGGGGCATCTATCAAAGCAAAAATTCAAACAAAGAATGTTTTGATCCAATGTCTCCATCCTCATCACTTTCACTCATTCCAAATATTATGTTCAATCCATCCATATTCACTTTGTCATATCATTTAATCACCATTGGCGATGTTTTTCAATGGAATTTTGACGACGACCCTTTCACATGCTCTAGCTCATGGGCCACCCAAACTCCTTTTCATCTAAGACCTGGTGGCCCACATAGTGTCCACATTAGGGATCCTATATGAGCCTCTTTCATTTTCCACATCTATTTCCCTTCTTATTTTCCATTCGCACTCCTCATTGACATCAGGTCCTTTCATCTAGCACTTTCATCCAAACAAAATTAAGGTATCACCATGGTAAGCTATATATCTGGCATGTATCAATTCTATAGCTAGCTTCAGAGAGCTCTTGTCATAACTAGAAAAATACAAAAAAATAAAAAATGTGTTACCTTGATGAAAACCTAGCAAACAAGCATCTTGGTAACAAAATAAAAAATAAAAAATATTAAAATATTAAAGAGACAAGAATACGTCCAATATTGAAAACCACTTCGGTGGTGCTTTGGATAAGTACCATGGTGAAAACCCATCAAGAAGGTGTCATGTGTAGTCAATCTCTGCTCCCTCAACTATCATCATTCTATCTGGATTTCCACTTCACCCATCATGCATCCATACTTTTCCCTTTCCTCATCATCCATAATAAGGATTGGTTGTCCTTGCCATAACCTAGAATGATTGACATTATGTGTCTTTCATACCCACCCTTCATACATTGGCAATCACCCATCCCACCCCTGATAATTGGTCTTATATTAGACTGAAGGAAAATACTGGACCTATATCTTCACTGGACCCTACACTTGCTGATGGAGGTCACTATATCAAAAAGATAAAAAAATCCATAAAATGGAAAAAAGATAATTTTTTATATAAAACCTCAAAAATCCATAAAAATAAAAACATATCAAAATCCAAAAACATCCAAATAGTTTCAAAAACCCAAAAATAGATTGAGTGTCATGTCATGTTAGCCTAGTCTTATCGAACTACATTAGCTCTGCAACTTCACATAGGAAAGGCCATCTATCAATGTGTCTCTGAGGCATTAGGTTAGTCCTTTTGGGTTTGTCAAATAAATATTAAATCAATAAGTGGTCCTTTATCATCAAAAAAAGGTCAAGTCATATTAAACTACAAGGTCTTTCTATTAGGTCAATACTTAAGGTTTGTCATGTCAATCATAATAAGTTAGACATTTTCATCAGACAAAAATGGTCATGAAAATCTCACAAAGTCATGAAACAACAAGGAAAACTAGATGACAAGTGTTCTAGTCCAATCAATCAAAATTTTAAATTAGTCAAACATCAAACCAACATCAAGACAATCTAAACTATGTCTTATATAGGATGTCATTCCTAAAACCCAATATAGCTATTTGTCAAACTTTGTCATTTTCCTTAGATAGTTAGTTATATGATCAAAACCATACTTGACATCTTATACGACATGTTTCTTCTCCTTAAATCGTTCCTTTTCAAAATAATCAACTCATCAATCACTTAGTCAATTTAAAACATCGATAAACAATTCATTGTAAGCACTTTGAATGGTTGTTGACTTTGTTGAACAATTTTATCTAATTTTTTTTGGCTTGTGTCCTAGATCATGTTACTAGCTACCTCAAGTATGTCCCATGAAGGATTTAGAGGAGCGATGATGTCTCATGACCTACCTTTTTTTTATTATTGTCTATGGTTTGTCTTGGAAAAAAGATTATAGATTTTTTTCCCTTAGTCTAAGTCAGGACATTCCTTGTCTACAACTATCTGTTTTGTAAATTGATGACCGTTCACACCTTGTTCCATGTCATACCATGGTGTTTGTTGTCCTTTGTCATATTTTATAGTCCAATGATGATTAAATGCACTATCTCAACATCCATGTCTTTTGTGCTAACATCCATATCTCCCATGCTAACAATTCTTCTATTCCCCTTATCTATTTTCCTCTTATCCATTTTGAGAGGACACTTGTGTGCTTTTAACCCGCTTGTCCTCTCAAGGGATCATGATATTACCTCCTCATCATCCTTCCTCATCCTCTTTACATTGGGGCATATTTTTTTGAATTTCTTTGACACAGTGCAATAAACATTTTATCAAAGAGGGGAAAAATGTAGACACTAAAAATTGTCATAGGCCTACAACTTTATTAAATCTCCTTTCATCCTTGATAATTAAACAATTTTAATTATTTGATTATTGTCCAATCATAAAATCTTCTATTAATTAAATAACTTGAATTATTTAATTAAGTAATTTCCATCATTCTATTTCATCTCTTGACTAATTAAATTTTATTTAATTACATCATTAATGTCCTTGTCTTCTATATTTAAATAAATTATATTTATTTAACTATTTATCACTTACTACAATTTAAATAATTATTTTAAATATTTAATTATTCGTTATCCTCTTCTTCCATAAACTAAATAAATTTTATTTATTTAATAAACTAATTTTTCATTTTCCTTCATTTTTTAATGAGATAATTGTTTCCAACTATTTTATTTAAAAAGTAATCTTTTCCCCTCTTCTTCAATAATTAAATAATTATTTTAATTATTTAATTATTCATCTAGCCTTTCTACCATAAATTAATTAAATTTTATTTAATTATTGACTTGCCTTTTTCTCCCATTTTTTGAATTAAAGTTACAATTTAATTCAAAAAATCAATTTACTTTTTCGCCTCTATAATTAAATAATGTTTCAATTGTTTAACTATTCACTTGCCCATTTTTATTCAAGGGGTAAATGCTTTTGACCAAAGCTATGAACTAGATACAATCATTCAACAATACCACCCCAACGGGGTTTGAACCTTGGTGGCAAGAACAACAATGCCACCTATAAACAATCACACCATGATAATACCAACAACTATTCACTTGCCCATTCAAACTAAATAGCTTTCTAGAATTATCTAGTTCCTCTCACCATCTTATTCTTATCATGTCACGTCTCATTTAATTTCAACCATTGATTGCAATTAAAAATCATTCAATCTTGACCATTCATTTAAATTTGTCTTTTCTATAAATGACACATATCACTATCATTTGAATAATCTTAAAAACCTAGAGATTTAGGATGAGACAATTATCTTCAAAGTTTTGCAAGCATAGACAAGCTTATTATTGTAGGTCATAATCTGAGGGCATAAATCACTTCAAAGTGAAATGGAGAAGAGTTATGGAGGTCAATCAATAGATGCATGAAGGTTTCAATAATATCATTTTTTTTTTAATTTATGTTCATGCTTCCTTTGTTCTTCATAGTTTATTGGTATTTTGTGTTTATTTATTTAAAATATTAATCATGAAATTTAAATCTTGATTACACATAGGACCTAAATTTTAATTATGTTTTTGGTGATATTTCAATGATTTCAAATCCATATTCACATTTCGTCTTGTGCTATTTGAATTTTAGGAATTTAATCTTACATACCTATAAATATAAGTTTATTTCACTAAGTTTCACCTAAGACTTTCAAGAAATATAATAAATTTTTCTAAGAGAAATATTAGAGCAATTCAAGAGAATTTTAAGGCATTCAAGAGTAGATTTATTGAAGAATTATTGCAACAATAAAGATCATGTTTTCATATCAAAGTATTCTTGCATCATGCATGTTATTAGAGGTAATATGTTGATGCAGTGTTCATGATTCATTCAAAAATTCAAGGCATTATTCAAATCAAGTTTCAAGATCAAAGATCCACATCCATTGAAACCATTTCATGCAAGTTGCAGATCTACATTCCAAGGTTCATTCAAGGATTTTGTGAGTTGTGACATAGAGTTGTTCATTCATCATTCATTTCATTCTATTTAATTTCATTTCAAGGTTTAATTAACAAAATAGGGTTTGACCAAGGAAAACCCCCATTCATCCAAAATAATTTTTTTTTCCCTCTTTATTTTTGTTTGTAGATTTAGGTGGAAGAAATCTTCAAGATCTCTTGAAGCTCACAAAATTGGAGATCTTGTCAAAGTTGCAAAAGTTGTCAATAAAGTTGTCATCTCACAAAAACTCAATTCCAAAATTTATTTGTAGCACTTTGAACTTGAAACCCAGGAAAATTAAGAGATTTTAGACCTATAGCAGAGGCTCCATAAAATTATAGAGATTCCCTAAAATAGGACCCATTGTCCTCTAGGTGAATGAGTCCCAAGTCAACTTTAGTAGAGCTCTTTTGGTTACTGGTAAACATCTTCTTCACTCTCTTTGATTTACAATTTGATTTCTGGTTCCATTATTTTTGAGCTTAATCTTCAAGATCCAAATTGTAGATTACATTTTGGAGTTGGGTTTTCTATTTTTAATCTTTCTCCCTAAATTGTTGTTTAATCAAGACCTCATTCCTTGTAAAAAAAAAGAAATCAGTAGATTCACGCTTTGACTTGAATCACCTCAAGGTTGTTAGTAAATTTATTGTTTGGATCTCATTTCCTAATGAAATAAAGGAGAATGGGTTTATCTATTATCATTTTGGTGAACCCCAAATTTGCACACACCTATTTTCTTTGTTTCATTAAGTTAGAGGTGAGCTCCTCCATACAAATTAGAAATAGTGAAAGTCATAAGTTAGAATATTAGGGGTTTCAATGGACCTAATAAGAGCCAATTTATATTTTAGATATTTGTCTCATTCAAGAATAAAAATAGATGAAATAAAATTCTAGGAATTTTTTAAAGAAAAGAAATGAAATGAGGAAATAACACTAAGATAAATCATAAACCAAAATTTTTTACCTTAATTGACCTTGCTCTTTGGATTGAGCTAAAGTGAAGTGCATTAAATTCTCCAGTCAATTTTCTCTTTTGATGTTCATTTTGGGTGGTAGAATGTGGTTGCTTATAATAGTATAATGATGTTATGATGAAGGTATATTGGATAAACCATAGGAAATTTATTTAGGATGATATAATATGATAACAATGAGAGAAAAGGGATTCATTTGTAGATTTTCCATGAGGAAAATCAATGCCCAAGATGAATTGGTTTATTGATGGCTGAGATTGGATGAGAGTGATGGATTAGATTAAGGTATTAGGCTTGTGGAAAGTGTCACAAGATTGATGCATGAAAATGACATGTGTCATAGGTGTAAGAGCTAGGGGTGCTCACAGATGTGTGAGCACACAGATAGGGAGGCTCATGGAAGAGAAAAGTTAGAGAGGTAGGGTGGCCACATTATGACATGTGTAATAGGTATGGTAGCTTCATATTTATGAGAGATATGCATAAAAATGTATAAGAATGAGTAGGGTAGGTAGGTTACAAAACTTGTCAAGTAATGACAAGTTTAGATCTTGATCCATGTAGATGGATTCAATGGCTGAGATTGAATGGAAAAGGATTGAGGGTGAGGTGGAATTAAATATTGGGGAAAATGGTAATGAAGGTTAATTAGTCTAAATTGAATAATTAACTAGGTATCAACTAATTTTTTTAGTTGGAGGCTTTGGGGAATAAAGCTAAACTTAATTAAAAAAAGAAAATAAAAGAAAGAAAGAAAGAAATAATAATTTATTGAGATAGGGGATAAAGGTAAAGGATAAATTAATCAAATTTATTTATTTAATTAGTGGCTAGAATAAGGTAAGGTGAAATATGGTCAACTATGGACAATTTTAGGTGTCTACATTTTTCCCCTATTTGATAAAGTGTTATAAATATCACGAGTGACATTGTATCAAAGAATAATAAAATATAGTGGGTAGAAAGGGATAAGGATAAGTGACATTATGCCTCAATCATTGATAGGATAAGAAAGGATGACAAAGAGGTAGTGGTATGATGCCTCAAGAGGACATGAAATTTTAATCTTGAACATAGGTGTTCTCTCAAAATGATGAGAGGAATAAGGAAAAAAGGATAAAAGGACATGGTAGAAGATGGATGGGAGGAGATATGGATGATGGATAAATGGATAGAGAGGGAGGATGGATGAGAATCATGTTGTAGTGGTAAGAAACCTATATTTGATATTGGGATTGACATTATGCACCAAGGTATGAGAAACCATGGTGACAATGTGCCAACTATCTGATAAAAAAGGTCTAGTGAAAATATATTTACCTTATGACACTATAACATGGAAGACCATGATACCCATGTAGAAAAATTATGCAAACACCATGATAAATGAAAATATTAGGAACACAAAATATCCATAAGAAAACATGCAAAACAAGCCCAAAATAAAAACCAATATTTTGCCCCTAGTCAAGCTAAAAACTGATTGATTAATGGATGGATGGATAATGATAAGGATAAAAAAATCAATGATAAGAATAATGCGTATCCTAGGGATTGTGAAGGATATATTCCTATCGTTGTGACTGAATTTCCTTTTTTCCTTTTATGTGAGTCCCTTCCTTTTATGTTGCTATGAAGTATGATCCCTTTGTTGGCAGATGGTCAATGCTCCCCTTGAGATTTGTGACATGGACTAATAGCCTCCCATGGATCTATTAACTTTGACAGTTGTATTAGGCATTAACAGGTCAATCTTTTAGTGCAATAGATACTGTGGGACAAAAATTGGTATCAAAGCCAAAGGTGTCAGGTTTGAATCCCCTTGGGTAACATTGAGGGGGAGTTTGTTGGTAGATGGTCAACACTCCCCTCGGGATTCATGACATGGACTAATTGCCTCCTGTGGATCCGTTAACTTTGATAGTTGTATTGGGCATTAACATGTCTATCTTTTGGTGCAATGACTATTTTGGGCCAACACCCTCATCAATAATTGATTTGATAGATCCCATAATGAAAATCATGCTAAAATATGTTTCTTTCTTTGCGTTCCTATGGAGTAATTTTTCTCTAAGTGTTTTTCTTTTGTTTTTCAGCTCCTACAATCTTCCTTTTCAACTCTTACTTCTTTTTCACGTTTTGATGGTACCATGCCCTAGAGGCTAAGACTACTCCTACAAAGAGGCATGCAATGCACCACATAGTGGCTGCATAACTTTTCCCTATATCAATTTCCTTTCGATTCTAAAATGGGACATGTGGCTACATAGGGGTAGTTTCCCCAAGATGCTCTAATGAACTCGAAGATCACTCACTAGCATGCCACATCATCCATTTTTTTTGGGCAAGTTGTTTTGCCTGAGGGTGTATCTTTTCTTTAACGGAGTTTGTTAGGAATTCGTAGTGGGTCTCTTTTCTTTAGGATTGGCCTTTTGGGATGGTATCATTATTCCTCGTAGCTGATTGGATCAGATTTTTTCTAGGTTGTAATGATATCTGATCTTCTTCTGAGAACAAATCTTTGTAAATATTATACAACATCTAGCTCCATTAATGAAACAAATCATTTCTTATTAGCAAATATTGTTGTGATCAAATCTGATCCCAGATCGGATTGTCGTGTATTAGATGAGAACTATCGAGGTTCATCTCTATCAGCTACAACATTGAATCACCCCTCTAGATCTATAAAAGGGGTTTGAAATAGGGAGAAATCACCATCAATTATCATTGGAAAGATAAATTTTCTATCTATTAAGTTATTAGAGTAGGGAAGAAATTGGAAAGATCTTTACAAAGATTTGTTTGACTCTTTGGTATATTAAATTATCAAGACTATTTATCGGATTGGTATCTGACCTTTGAAATTATGTGATTTTACTACAAGAACAAGTAGTAGTAGGAAGAAATATATTGGATTGTGAATCTATATGGCCCCTGTCACATGTTTCCTTTCTCTATTCTATATATTTTGAATGCTCTATGTCAATTTTTGTGAACATGGTCTTCGTGATTACCTTATACACCATTAGCTTTTGTGTTTGATGCTATCTTTCAAAAATTGAATCATGTTCATTATTCTCATTCATTTTCAGTAGAGATTAGCCTAACCTTCATAATATGTTGTAAGAGAAAAAGGGTTCTATAAGGATCTTAAATATTTTTGTTAATATTGGGTTGCATGGTTCTATTAGACCTTCATGGGTTCTTCCCACAATGAGATTTGAATGACTGTTGTGTGCTCTTTCAGGCCTTCGTTGTTTGTTCTCTTCTCAACAATAAGGGTAATGTGGAATTTTGTATCCATTTTATCCGAAGTAAGAAGCTGATAAGCTTTAAAATGTTGTAAAACCTTTGGCGCATCACCACCTTCTGTTTTCTCTACATTTCTCATTCCATTTTCCCTAAAAGCACAAATTAAGATCTGACTTCTATAAAAATTCTAGAGGTCATTCAGTGAGGTGCAAACTGGTCCTCCACTCACTAAATTTCCCATAAGGCTATTTGAAGAGGTGCAAGATTTATGATCAATAGTTCTTTTTTTGGCATGCCTGGTGGGACATTAGTTTTTCACAAGTGTTTGATAGTCAACCTACAAGAGGTAGTTTTTGAATTAGACTAATGGGAGAAGTTGGTAATGACATGCCCATTGTCCAAATCAAAGAATCCTCTAGAGGTAATTTCTAGTACTCTTACCTACATGCTTCAGCTCCTAGGAGAAGACAAGTCACAGGTTTTGTATCACCTGTCAGGAGAAATAGGGTAAGAAGTGTTAGCCCATAATCTTAAGCCTTATCTACTCCTTGAGGAGGCCAAATGTTTCAAATTAGAATATTTATCTACCCCATCCATAGGAATTTATTTTCATTTTCTCACCTAGGTGCTCCTGCTCCTAGAAATTTCATAACTTGGGATAGTTGCAGCCTGCTAGTTCCACCTAGACCTCCAAATGTGTGGCTTGCCATACCTACCAATTCTCTCAAAGCAATTCCAGAGTTTTATTGGGAATATTTTAAGACTCCTTTTGAGCACCTCTAGGACATAGCAGAGGTTTGTAGGGTCCATAACATCACAGAGCAAAATTTGGCCCTAAGATTTTTAGTTGTGTCTTTTAAAGGGAAGGCCTAGGACTAGTATAGATGCCTAATGTCCAATTCCATCCACTCATGGGATAAGCATGGAGAGAGAAAATTCCACCACTTCTTGGAAAAAGGATACTTCTCTTCTTTGTTACAATAATTGATCACAATCAAGAGATCCCTACAAGAGGCCATGATCGATTTCAACACCAGGTTCTAGAAAACCTAGTAGAGCATTCTTGTGATAGCTATACCTCTGATATCTATGGATTCATTTTTATTTGAAGGATTTCAATTTATACATAGAGGTCATGGTATAATCACTAGGAGGGGATACCTTTCTTGACGCATGCCATCTATTTGTGTGAGCAAAGAATAGTCTAATATATGTAGAGAAGCTTCCACCATGGCCACCAATGCCCATGTTCGTAAACATCTCTGGAAAAATACAAGAGGAAGAAACTCCCTATACCTTCGAATTTCTCCCCAACACATCGACAACACTACCACCATCAATTTATGTGTACCCAAATACACAACCAATCACAATGGGCTCTTCTTCACTAGAAGCATATGTCAATGATATGAAGAACCTCATGAGAACCTTTTCAAATGAGCTAGTTAATATTCTGTGTCAATATGAAACACCCCCAAAGCCCCAACATAAAATTATCAAGGAGGAAGGCCACCTTACCAACACAACGCATACCAAGAAGGTCCAAGATGAGGTAATCAACAATAGGCATCTATGGGACTAGATGGTCCCAATCAACACATCACTTGAGACTATCAAGAATAGCCCAAAAATATATTTGGTCCCAGGTCAAAACAACTTGGAGGAAGATGAGAATGCATGGTGTTTCCCATGCAATGATAACCACATGATTGCCTAAAATTTCCAAAGAGGAAATATTCAATAGAGGATAGAAAAATAGAGAGGCCAGGGCATAATTTTGAGCATGGAAGAATATTAGTCTCCTGGAATGGAGAGCGCTTGATTCAGTGTGTAGTCACAAGGGATGTCTTTAGAACAAGAATTGGATATATCACTAGACCAAGCACTTTTTTCTTAGATGGAGGAGGAAGATTCAATATTTGCAAATGATGTTCCAACAACTAGTTCCCCACAGGTATAGTTAGATTACAATATGTGATCCAAGAGAACTCACTAAGGAGTATGCACAAGAAACTCCTCAATGACCACAATTGTAATGACCACAACCACAGGTATAGTAAGCTCAGCCATTTCCACAAAAGGGCATGGACAAGGCCTTGATCCCATCCACAATGAATCGGTCAGTCCATAAGGTGAGGGAACCATCCCTGTTTAAACCAAAGGCCTTGCTAATTAGAATGCTCAATATGGGACATCCTATCAATATCAGAGAAAAATACCTTGCTCCAAGAGGAGTTGAAAAGTGAAGAATAGTTTTCACGAATGGATACAACCCCACTACACAATAAAGTAAAAGGGCCCACATCAAACCCCCATCCATCTGGAGCTACAACATACATGAAGCTAGTGGATAAAGAAAATGTAAAAGAGGTAAGCAAGCCAAATCCCACTTCCTTCTCTTTGACTCTTATTATGGGAGATAAGCTTTTGCACAATAATATGAATGATTCAAAGGCTAGCACCACAGTCATGCCTAAACAAGTGGTCGATGCTCTAAATCCAAAGTATGAACCTCTCGAGAAAGGGATCATACAATTAGATGGGAAGAAGGTCCTAACTATTGGCCACATTAAGGATCTTTCTTTGACCCTATTCTTTTGTACAAGAAAAATCATCACACAAGAAGTGGTCATAATTGACACTATCTCTATCTTCAGAATTGTTGATGGCCAAATTGACACAACAACATGCAAGCAAGATATAATCACCTTACCTCTCTTGAAAAAGACAAATGATCATTAAATCGATCACCTTCCATGGTCTTGGATGTTGGGTCACAACATTTTTGTTTTGATGATTGGTTAATGAGGCTATAATGTTCAAGGGGTTTGATGGTTATTGAGCTTCTTGGTTGTTGCAAGATCAAATTCCTTTCTAAACCTACTCTAATCACAAGGTATAAAAAAAGGGAAAAAGATAGATCAAGGATGCAAGAATGAAAAGAATGTTGATTCATTCAGTTAAATAGACCTAATAATTTCCAAGGAATTCCTAAACTAGAACTACAAAAAACATCAACCTGCAATCAATACAAAGTCAAACATTCATTCACAGTGCAAACTTTAATAGCAGATCACAAATCACAATTCGAACAAAAGAAAAGATAAAACTTCATTCCTTGAAATATTCTAAATCAAATGATTGACAGAACAAACATCACTCTAGAGAACAACCTAAATTAGGTTTAAGTATGTCTACTTCTACTGCTCCAAAACAAATAAACAACATTGAAAAATCTGACAAGTTTCACCAGTGCAAGGAAACCAATGTCTTCAAATTACCTCAGCTAAACTAAAAACTAGTAACTAACAATGATCTAACAACTAAGCCCTTACAGTTGTGATTCAAAGATTGAACATCTAATCTAAATAGCTATTTCAATCATCATGAAGGTGCATTTAACTTGTCAACCCAAGGACATGAACTTGAAATGGGTTAGCACAATATATGCACTAAGGATCCAAAGTAGCCATATTTAGTCAACAACTAAGAAAAACATTATGCTAAAAGTAAATTGCTTGGAAAGAAATAACATAAGTGCTAAGGATCAACCAACAACTAAACTGAGCTGAAATGCATGACAAAAATGAAAATTTGAGTAAACAAATAGGAAAAGTTACTTTGTCTACTTTGGCTGCAGGAACAGTCACAAAATGGAATTCTAGTGGCTACAAGAACATTTAGTGCCAAATTTTTAACTAATTACTTAACATAAAGTAATAAATACACTAAAGGATGGAGTGCTCACAAAGTGGCCCCCCTTGGATGAGTATTCCTTAAGGAAAATGTAAAATCAGATGCACAAACTTAGAAATTCATTTTATTCATTTGAAAAAACACAATACGATGGAGCATTATAACTGAAAAACTAGGAAAGGGAGTACACCATCAGATTAAGCAACCTCTTTTGAAGGAGCATCCAGGTCTTATTTATAGGGAGAAAAGCTACTAACTAATCACCTAGAAAGGAAGTCAACTCCAATAGATTAGGAGGACGCCACCTCAGGGAAAGCATGAAGAGTGGAGGGGCGGTTATGCATGCACAAAATCTGGTTAGACATGCTTGCCTCAATGCAGATTTAGCACAAAAATAATGCCTATATTCACTCAATAGACAATTAAGACCATTTAGAAGGTAGTTACAACTTTAATTTGAATGAGGAATCTCCTGCCATTGATAGCCTTCCCTTCGTTGACCTTTGCATGACCACCTTGTTGACCATTATGGTGAATGACCAGCTAGAGAAATATTCTTTAATTGTGTAGGAAGCTAATTATATCTGCAAGACAATATTAGTATGCACAACAATTGTGTATCTGTAACTATCTTAAAGTAGCATTCATTAATCTACATGTAAAATCAACATAGATAGTTCACATAACACATCAATGTCATTAAAGATTGTAAAAATAAGCTCATGCCCAATGTCTATGGTTTTGAGGAAATATCATAAAAAGATCATCATCCAAGCATCAAAGTCTATGGAAACTATGATGAATAGACAATGAAATCCTATCAAAATTGAATCATAAACTAGACTCATCACTCCCCCCAACCTAAGACTTTATTGGTCCTCTAGCAGAAGAATGAGGGTTGTTTCATTGCTTTGTTAATGCCCTAAATTTTGCAACTGCCAACTGTCCTACATCAGTTTCTGTAGTTTCTAAATTATGGTCCAAATAGAACCCTTGTTGTTTGTCCAATATGCTCCATCTTTGTCTCTCTACAGCTATATCATACCAGTAAAATATGAAATTTGGCACAGGCCACAATAGGATAAGGGCTAAAAAGTTAGAAGGAGCCAAAATAATTTCTTTGTCCTTCCAATCTGTATATATCTTTCAACTCTCTTAAGTGTTGTAGCATAGTTTTGCATAGAGTGAGGCTCAACTTGTTTTAACTCATTATTTAGGTTGTTCCACCTTTTTCATAGGTATCCCATCACAAATTATCTTTTGTTTTTTGCTAGCTCTTCATATTCTTTATAAACTTCCTCTCTCTCAAACAAGATCCTTTCACAAGAGCTTGGTTTGTAAAGAATTCTATGCCAATCCATGAAAATGCTCCTTGGATTTCTAGATTTAGCCCTGATGGACAAGGGAGCATTGGATTCAATTTATTGATAAGTCCTGAATTATTTTCCTTGACTAATCTTGTTCTGTATCTAAGACATGAATGCCCTTAATTGGGCATCCCCAACATACAACAGTGGATTCCAATCATGGTCTTTGGTCACAGTATAATTATGTAAGTAAAATTCATAGAACAATTTTTTCATTTTAAGAGGAGCAATCCTATAAGCATTGATAATTCCAAAGGAGTCTCAATAGAAGGATTCAAACTTGAAACAATCCTTGCTAGCTTAAGAGAAAGATGCTTCTCCTTTAGATACATGGCATAGACCCTTGGAGGAGTGTTGCATTCTAATAGCTGAGGTACCAAGGCTATCATATCATCCACCTTCTACTTTAAAGTAGCAATTTTTGCATCCTTGTCTTAAATCTCATCTCTCTTTTGAATTTATTTCTTTAGCCTATGTTTCTCCTCCTTCCATTCTTCTTCCCTTATTTGAATCTCTTTCCATAAATTATTAGCTACCATGTGCATTGAAAAGTTAGAGGGCCTATGTATTCCTACCAAAAAAATTTCTGGCATAGATGCTTGCTCTTCCTGTAGCACTGGTTGCAAGAATTCTGAATGTTTAGCCAATTCTAGCTATAGGGGTGCTAACTGTTCTCCCAACTCTATCTATAGGGTCTCTTGTTCTAGATCTTTCTTTGGATATTGCTCTTCCTACAGGAACTCTTGCTATAGGAGCTCCCAATTTTCCTCAAACTCTTGACTTTCAACTTTTTCAGCGATGGAAGCAAGGTCTACCAATGTTACATTTTTTGCTTCCTCAAATATGTCCTTTTCCACAACATTCACTTGCCCCATTGGGGCCTCTATGTCCTCTTGTGATGTTTTTCTATTCCTAGGGATTCCCTATAGAGACACACCAAAGGCTAACCTATTTGGTCTTGATTTCCTAAGAGGGCTCTCATGTTCTTCGGTTGTAGGAAGAACAGTGTCAACCTTCCATTTCTTAGAGATTAACACTTTCTTTCCTGCAATTTTCTTTTTAGCTTTTCCTTTCTTTATTTCTTCCTCTTTCTTCTATGCCCTAGTTCTCACTAAGATACCAAGTCAAACATCATCATCAAAATCTAAAGAGGAACTTTCATTTTTAGAATGCTCTACCTTAGAAGAGCTAATCTCTATGGTTTGTTCAACTGTAGGAGGTTTTGCACTAGGGCCTATGCTAGAAGTTGAAGCACCAGGAGTAGCTTTAGTTGTGCTCAATCTTTTGCTAGCCCTATGAGGTTGAGGAAAAAACCTAGGTTGCAAATGTTCTGATCTAATTTGATCAATTTTTAATAATTCTTCCCAAGTCATGTCAGACACATCATGTAGAGACTTTTCAACTAACAATTTGATCAGACAATGGTGGGAAATAGAATTATCCCTACCTTTTTTAGTCTTGGTTGCCATGATTGAGAGAAGGTGGTATAGCATGTTTGGCACATTCATTTTTCTCTCATGCCTCATATGACTTAGAATTTTGAATTGCACAGAGTGTAGATTCGATTGGCGACCTTCACAAGTAATTTACTTTACAACATGAACAACTACTTGCTTCCATGGATTGGGAAGAGAGGTTCTTTTTGCACCTTGTTTTTCCACACTCAATGGAGGGTCACTAGGTTTTGTAAATTTGTCACTAGGTCATCTCTGAAAGTAGTGTAATTTTCACCATCAGTAGGCAATCCTGTAACTTGTGCAATTCTTTCTTTAGTGGCCAATGCTTCTAGCCCTTTTACCATGGCTTTTCCTCTAGAAAATTTATGGGCAATTTCCAAACACAACATTTTCATCAAAACCATTGAGCTTCAGGAAATAGTCTAACTAGCTGTAGTTTCCAAAATTCGGCTTATGAAAGTGCATCCTATAGTAATATGTCATGAACCGTGGGTTCATTCCTGATTAACCCACCTCACATTGTTTAGTTTTCTGCAATCAAACAATCACTCTACAAATTTTCTCTTCCTGGAATCTCCGTCTGAAATCCCAATTTCTCTTTCTTGTAACACTGCTAAATTTCAAACACTGGTGTTGTTTGAATTTTACCTTTTTTGGCTTAATATTATGACAGGAGTAATAAAGAAAATAAAGGAGTAATCATTGAAGTCTTATGATCAAGAAAAATGGTGGTGGTTGAAATCACCTCACACATGCAGGTCGTCATCTCACTCATAATTTGAATCGAACCAATTTAAACTTTGTTGACGTGACCCCACATGGATAAACATGTGGACATAGCATTCACACTCCCCCCCAACCTAAATTTGAGTGTTTCCTCACATGCATGAGAGTTATGAAAATTTGAAAGGGAAAGGAATAATGGCATGCTATGGCGAACAACTATATCAATTTACAACAATTAAATGAATGTACTAAAAGAAAATTAAGAGATAACAACTTCATGTGCATGTACCTAGATTCTTGGAAGATTTGCTACAAAGATTATGAAGAAAGTATCAGTCACCTTTTGAGAGGTTAGTTGAGAAATTAATGAAAGCAAAGTGGATGGATTGAAGTGATGATGGAATCAAGTGAAATTATGGAGGCATGATGGAAGAGAGAGAAAGGTGGATATGGATGGGTGGATGGGTGAAGAAGTTGACCACACAAGAGTGTAAATCTTTATTATGAAAAATTATGTACCTTAATTAGCCAAAAGGAGGGACACTAGGTCCACTTCCTTCGGCTGTAGGAAGTTTAGGTGTTGCATGTTAAGTGAATTGCTATAGGAATACCTCCTTGGAAGTTGGCTTGTGATACAATCTAAGGTGATGACCATTGACAAGCAACTTAAATCTAATTGGGTCAATAGTAGTGAGTTGAACAACACCATTGGGAAATAATTCAACAACCTCATATGGTCCTAGCCACCTTGTCTGCAATTTTCCTACATTATCTTGATAGCTTGAATTGTGGAGTAGGGCACAATCTCCGAGTTGGAATTTCTTGTCCTTAATGAATTTTTCATGCCACTTGATTCTCTAATTTTGCACTACCTCTGTATGATGCAAGGCTTCCTTCCTCATTTCATCCAATGCATTGAGCTGCATGATTTTGTCTCTCTGTGCTTTTGAAATGTCCATCCCCAAGTCCATTGTAGTCCTAAGAGTTTTGTGCTCAAATTCAATGGGAATCATAGCTGTCTTTCCATACAACACCTCAAATGGTGTGAAGCCCATAGTTGTTTTCCAAGTTGTCCTATAGGCCCAAACAGCTTCTGGCAGCCTATTTTCCCAATCCTTTTTATGAACAACCACTGTTTTTGTCAGAATGGCTTCAATTTCCCTATTAGTCACCTCAACTTGTCCATTGGCCTGGGGGTGATAAGGAGTAGAATTCCCATGCCTTATGTTGTACTCATTGACCAGTGCTGCAACAAGCGTTGATGTGAATTGAGCCCCTTGGTCAGTCACTATCTCTCACAGAACTCCATACCTTGTGAAAATATCCTCATAAAGAAATTCAACAACCTTATTATCCCTTGCATGCTTCATGGTCTTAACTTCTACCCACTTAGTTACATAATCAATGCATACGAAGATGTAAGACTTACCATTGGATGTAGGATCAATGGGTCCTACAAAGTCTAATCCCCACTCGTCAAATGGAGTAATTACTACCTAAGGGTAAAGGGGCATCTAATCAGATTTGGTTGGCTTGCCCATCCTTTGGCATCTATCACACTTCCTTCTATATCTCCCTGCATCCTTGTGGAGCGTTGGCCAGTAATATCCTATATTCAGAATCTTCATTGCTGTCCTTTTGGTTGCAAAATTGCCTCCACATGGTTCATTGTGGCATGCATGTAAAATATCACATGTCTCATCTTCCCTGACACATCTCCTCATGACATTGTATGGTCTAGTATAAAAAAAACATCCTGCAATCCATGAAAAAGGAAATGATTTTTCAATGAGCACTCTTCTCTCTTTTGGAGAGAAGTGAGGAGGAACACTCCCTATGACAAGATAGTTAGCTATGTTAGCATACCAGGGTGTTTGCACATTGATGGAAAATAAGTGCTCATCAGGGAGAAATTCATCTATGAATTGATTATCCTCTAATATAGTCAACCTTGAAAGAAAGTCTGCAACAACATTGGCCTTTCCTGGTTTATCCATAGTGGTTATGTCAAACTTTTGCATCAGCAATAGCCATCTTGCTAGCCTACCAAAGATCAGAGGTTTATTCATGAGATACCTAATGGCTGCACAATCTACGTGCACAAAGATTTGATATCATGTTATATAGTGCTTGAATTTGTTAAGGACATAGATTACTGCCAACATTTCTTTTTATGTCACTGTATAATTGAATTCAACTCCTTGCAAGTTTTTACTGATAAAATAAATAACATTTTCAATAGCTCCTTCTTTCTATCCTAAGACTATTCCTATGGAATATTCTAATGCATTTATATGGATGTGGAAAGGAAGCTACCAATTAGGACCTTTGAATATAGGAGCATGAGTCAAAGTTTCCTTCAAATAAGAAAATGCCTTGTCACAGTCTTTAGTCCATTGAAACTCAACATCTTTAGAGAGAAGAGTATACAATGGTGCTGCTATTTTTCTGAAATCTTTGATGAAACACCTATAGTAGCTTGCATGGCGTAATAAAATCATAACATATTTCTATTTTGCAGGTGTAGGAAGATTTATGATCACCTCAATCTTTGTAGGATCTACTTGTATTCCTTTGTGAGAGATGTAGTGGCCAAGATCTACACCTTCATCATCATGAAGTACTTCTCACTATTTAGAGATATATTGTGGTCTTCACATCTCTATAGGACTCTCCTGATATTTTCCAATTCTTCATTGAAATCAATACCATAGGTATTAAAATCATCCATATAGCTTTCCATGCAATCATGAGAAATATCTAAAAATATGCTAATGATTGTCCTTTGAAAAGTTGCAAGTGTATTGCATAAGGAAAATGGAAGTACTAAGTAGGCATAGGTTCCCCATGTATAGGTAAAGGTAGTATTCTCCTAGTCCTTTGATGCAATTTGGATCTTGTTATAGCTGCTAAATCCATGTAGAAAAAAAAGTACTGCTTTCTTGCAAGTGAATCTAGGACTTGATCTATGAAAGGTAAGGGGAAATGGTCTTTTTTGGTGGTAGCATTGAGTTCCTTGTAATAAACAAAAACTCTCCACTTCCCTCCTTTTTTGGGCACAATCACTAATGGAGACACCCACTAGCTATCTGAAATGGGGTAGATAAATCCTACATCTAGAAATTTCTATAGTCCTCCTTTACAATTTCTCATAGTGTAGAGTTAATTATTTTTTGCAGTTGTCTCACTAGTGTACAATCATCTCTGATGTAAATCCTATGAGTGAAAATCTTAAGGTATAATCCCTTTATATCATGATATTCAATGAAAACTATTGTTCTTCACTCAATTTGTTGTTGATGTGCAAGTATTTTCCTTCAGTTACTTGGACTTGTGTGGTTATCTCTACCATAGTTGTTCCGCTCATGCTAGGTACCTTGAGTTCATGTGGTAGCAATTTATGAGACATACCCATTGCTATAGGAAGTTCTATTGTAGGAAAAGTAGGCACAAGTGTCTTGATTGGAGCAAAAAAATGAGAAGATGATGCTTTCTCCAATTCATAATAATTCTGAATTATGTTAGAAAATACTTCATCTTTATCCTGAAGCTACATGAAAGAGATTCTACCTAACATCATAAGCTATTCCATAGAATTAACTTCCTTGGACTCTTCACCAACATGTGGCCATATAGAATTATCAAGATTGTGGGCTAGCTAAGCAGGAGGGTAGAGAACAAGCTTTGTGGTACTCTTTCCATTAGAAATGGTCATGTCTCCTATCCTGCATCCAATGTATGCATTTTCTATAGAAGTTGAGAAATCCAACTTCACAGACCCCGAAGATCACCTGCATGCAAATAACTTGTCACAAAAAGGAAAAGATGGAGACAAAAAAGCAAGGGTGCTCTACAAGCTTCAAGAGAGATTGCATTGCTGAATTAAAATAATTACAAAGATCAATTCTTAAAAGGAGATCATGCAAAACCTAAAAGAAACCCTAATAGGTAGACATTTAATAATTAATATAATTATTAAATGTTACAATATGCAAACTAAAGTGAAATCTTAAGAGAGGAATAAAGGTAACTTAATTAACATAATTAAGTTAAAACCTTTACTCTAACACCACCCCTTAAGATGAGCAAGAGTGCAACTACAAACATGTGCAAGAAAGCAAAGGTAACTACAATGCATGAAAGCAAACAAGGGTCCTAACAACTAGGCCTGATGAGGTACCCGAATACAACCAAATCTCTATAAAGTGGAGAAATAGAGAAAACCTCATGGGAAAAACTCTACTCCAAAAAGAGATGAAAGGAATGAAGAACATCACTGAAGCAAAAGAAGCTACAAACAACTATCAAAAGATGACTGCTATGGTGCCGAAGAACCTCCTTTGAAGATAGGATGATCAGGATCAAGAAGACAACAATCTGCATGAGTGCCCCCAACGACACTACTCGAATCTGATGGCAAACAAAGGAAAAATATTTAGAATGAAGATACAGATGGCACAAGTACCAATAGTCTAAAGAACACTGATCAACTGAGAATGGAAGATTCCTTCCAAGGTGAAACCAAGGAAGCATTAGCACGAACAGTATAATACCCCCCCATAATGCTGACTAGGAGAGCCTGAAAAATCCATTGAAATGTTGTGTAACACCCTGTAGTGCATGAAGGAGAAGAAACAACATCTGAAAGTGCATAAGAAAACACCTGCAACTAAAAAAGTGGTGTGCAAAACAAAGCACACATGCATGAGGCTGGAATCATATGGATCCACTGTTGTCATGGAGGGACACTCACCGGAAAAAGGTGTGATGGAAAAAAAAAAGGCACTACACAACCCCCCTTGGCACTTTATAATATAGTGCAAGTACAAAATATGGCACAACCTTATGTGCAAAATCCCCAAAAACATGTACAATAGTGTGGCACTTTATCTTAGTGTGTTTACATATAAGATTGCTTACAAATGTGATCAAAATGTCATAAAAAGACACAAGGCTGTAAATACATGAAGAACAGCAAAAAATGAAGCATTCCATGCAAACGAGAAATTCCCAAGAGCTAATATGTCTAGGTAATTCACCAGAGTGTGAAAAATAGAAAACTGAATAAAATATACCTGGAGTGAAATCTGGAAAAAGTGCATGGATGGAACTGAAGAACTCTGAAATACGGTTCCAACGCCGCTGAGATCGTAAAAAATGGAGAAACTGATCAAAAGTTATGAGCTCAAGATTGAAAATAGCTCCTATGACTTTAACTCACTGTAGAATGCACCAACAAAAAAATAAGTGATGAGACCCACACCACTGGAAATTTGACGGAAGCAGCTTTCCGGCGATATCTCGTTTTCCAAAAAATGATATTGTATGCCCAAGTTATGGCCTCTGGAAGAAAACAGCTCCAAAGGGTAAAAAAACCAGAGAGGATTAAATTTGACGGCCATACGATCATCGCAGAAAAAATATGGGCCTAAATTTGATGGCTAAATCCCTGTTAGCACACATGCATAACTGAACTTATTGAAAAAAAAAAATTTAAAAAACAATAAAAAAATCATTTACAATGAAAACATTTTTTTTGAAAAAAAATATTTAAAAAACATTTGTATGGCGGGGGCACGTGGGCCCCATCCCCACAGCCCTTCTGGGTGCAGGTACGCCTGCACAGGCCTGTGCAGGTACGGACCTGCATAGGTCTTGCGCAGGGTACCCTGTACCCAAAAATTGACTTTTTTTCTAAAAAACAAAAAACTTTTTACTTCAAAATTTTTAAAAGCTTGTTTTTTTTTTTAAATGACTTTAAAAAAACTGTGAATTTTTTATGGTGTAGAAAAAAATGAGTTTTTTTTTATGAAAATTTACTTCGATCCGCGTGCACGGTCGTACGGGGTCGTATGGGCAAAAAATTTTGCTTCAGAAATCAATTGATCCAAATATAGGCAAGTTTACAGTCGATCTTTAGGTTTTTGGCCGCTCCGGATGCAATGGCGAGGTCTGTTTGGGCTTAAAATGCTTCGAAAAATTGAGCACTCCCTAGATTTGGCAAAAAAGCCCTTTCTTCAAACCCTCATAGATCTGACAAACGGAAGCCAAATTTGATGAAACAAAGGTCGATCTTGACTATTCTGATAGCTCTGGATTCAATGGAGAGATATGATTTGATCCTAGATGCACTGAAAACACCCACCTCTTGGATCAAAAAAGGAAAACTCCAAACCCTTGAAGCTCCAAAAAATCCTTCAAAACACGAACAGGAAGTAGCAAGTCTAGCGCTCTGATACCATGTAGAAGTTGAGAAATCCAACTTCACAGACCTCAAAGATCACCTGCATGCAAATAACCTGTCACAGAAAGGAAGAGATGGAGACAAAAAAGCAAGGGTGCTCTGCAAGCTTCAAGAGAGATTGCATTGCTGAATTAAAATAATTATAAAGATCAATCCTTGAAAGGAGATCATGCAAAACCTAAAAGTAACCCTAATAGGTAGACATTTAATAATTAATATAATTATTAAATGTCACAATATGCAAACTAAATTGAAATCTTAAGAGAGGAATAAAGGTAACTTAATTAACATAACTAAGTTAAAACCTTTACTCTAACATTTTCTATTGCTAACTATGGTCTTCCTAGAATGATAGGGTACCTGCCTAGTGTGGCTTTAGGAGAAAGAATCATGAAATCTATTGGATACTCCCATGAGTCTAGAGTTACCACAAAGTCCTCTACTACACCATCAAGTTTAACAGTTGAACTATCAACAAGCTACAAGATAATAGGAGTAGGTCTCATGCTTGAAACATTTAGTTGTTGCAGGACATCCTTGGTCATTACAGTTGTTGTTGCTCCCAAGTTATTTAGAGCATTCTTTATCTGGATCCCACTTATGACAACTCCTACCATAGGAATCCCTAGATCATTATATTTGGGAACAATCACTTTCCCAAGCATTATGTCAGCTAGTTTTCCCACCACATGAACCGTAGTGGGGTCTTTTTTCTTCCTACCTAGCTTCTTAAGGCATGCTTCCTTAATTGCCTTGCCATAGATTGGAACATATTTTAGGGCCTGAAATAGAGGTATCTAAACACATATATGCTTGAGCTAATCTATATTGTCAAAATGTGTGTCCTCCTTTTCTTCCTTTTCTTTCACAGTTTCCAACCTTTGAGGAAATGGGGGTGTTTGTGCAATTTGCTTGACTAGAAATGGTTCAAGATTCTTAGGTACACTGGGTTGAATGGGGGTATTCAAAGGCTCCTCTTCTTCCATAGGAAGCTCAGTGATAATGGATGTGGAAGGAGTTTGAAAAGTGGTTCTTGAATGTAAGTGGATGTCACTTACACTCACAACATATGCAGGGAATTGATTTGGATCAGCAGAGTATATTGGCTGATGTTGTGGCTTTCCATTTGGATTGGGTGTGGGATGAACTAGTAACTAAGTAGGTTTACGTGTATTTGAACTTGAACTAGTAGGAGGAGGCATTATAGTAGGTTGTTGGGGCTAAGAAGGTGGTTGCATGTAACTATTTGGCTGGTTTGGCCATTGCTGTCTTCCCCTCCATTGATTTGTTTGCTGACAATTTCCTAGCGGTGGTTGCCAATTTTCTTGAAATTATTGCCAATTCTCCTAAGGTTTCTGCCACTGGGGTGGATATTTTTGGTGATTAGGCTAGGAATTTGAAGGGTTACTCCAAGGTTCTTGGGGATATCCTCCATAATTGGATGGATATGGGGGCTTCCATTGGTTACTAGATGAATAGGAATTGAAATATGACCCAACAAAAGAGTGGATTTGGTGGCATACCTTGTCTTGGAGCCCATGGCCTCCTTTTTACAATGTAGTAGACTTCATCATCGTCACTTTGGATTGGCTTGAACTCAGGTGGAATCTACTTGCTTTCAATATTAGCTATCACCCTACATTTGCAGTACTTCTTCTTTTTTCTACAATGGGGGAAATACTCTACCAATGTTGCCTCTGCCTCCTCTTGTTTCTTTTTGTCCTGAAGTGTATCCAGTTGAGTAGCTAGATTGTTTATAATTTCTTGTTTGAAGTCTACCAACAAGTGAGCAATCTCCATTCTTGAAACTCTATTTGTAGATGACTTACCCATAGAAGATTGATAAGCTCTCTCTTTGTTCAAAGCTACCCTAGAGTAGTTCTATCAAATCTTCTTGATATCCTACCAAGGAACTTGGGAGATATCTCCTCCCATCAAGTCTAAGGAATTAATGTAGTTGTCATTAATTCCTCTTAGGAAAAGCAACTTTTTTGATTCTTCATTAAGTGTATGGTGTGGGGATTTCTATAGAAAAAATAAAAACCTTGCAATGTAATCCTCCATGCTCTCATCTTCCTTTTTTTGCATCTTGAAAATGTCATCTCCTTTCATGTCATTGCCCCTACAATATTCCTTGTATTTCTCAAGGAACTTTGTCTTCATTTCCTCCCAATCCTCCATAGTATTTTTTCCTAGGCTCATGAACCATCTTAATGTAGCCTCTTTCAAGATGGTAGGAAACAACTTAAGACTATGGGCATCAGTGGTTTAATCATAACTCCTGCAGAGTATGTCAAACTCTAACAAGAAAGTATCAGGATGTTCTGTGACAAGTCCATAAAACTTAGGAAGGACTAAAGTAGGGATATTTTTGAGGTTTTCAACTTCATTCTGATGGGAAATGGGGAAAGGAAAAGATGGTTGGTTAGGTCTGTTTCTATGTGCATCACCCATGCCTACTTGATGTAGTTCCAAAGCAAAGGGATTCTCAAGTTGATTTTGGTCTTCACAGGAAATTTTAGAACCATTTAGATTAGGAAATGTGTCAACAAATGGGTTTGGCTTTTCTTCTTCTTCTCTTGGTAGATTGAAATGCTCATCTAGATAGAATGGATCAGGGTTATTAGGAAGGAATCTCCCATGAGCATCTCTCCTCCGTCCTCTATGCATATGATATCAACTCACTATTAGCCAGCTCACACAAAGAATTTTAAAAAGAATGTTGGATCATTACTTTCCTACATGAGGGGATATAATAAGAACAAAATTTGAAAAATACTACAACAAGAAAACTATGAATGACTCCAAATAACTCCCTATTTTCACACCATCCTCGACAACGACACCAAAAATGTTGGCCTCCTACAATGACCTAACAACCAAGCCCTTACAACTATGATTCAAATATTGGACATCTAATCTAAATAGCTATTTCAATCATCATGAAGGTGCATTTAACTTGATAACCCAGGGACGTGAACTTGAAATGGGTCAGCACAGTATGTGTACTAAGGATCCAAAGTAGCCATATTCAGTCTACAAATAAGAAAACTTAATGTTGAAGGTAAATTTCTTGGAAAGAAATAACATAAGTGTTAAGCATCAACCAACAACTAAACTAAGCTGAAATGCATGAAATAAATGAAAATCTGAGCAAACAAACAAGAAACTACTCTGTCAACTTTGGCTGTAGGAATAGCCATATAATGGAATTCCAATGGTTGTAGGAACAGTTAGTGCCATATTTTTAACTAATTACTGAAAAAAAAGTAATAACTATGCTAAAGGAAGAAATTCTCACTAAGTGGGCCCTCTTGGATGAGTATTCTTTAAGAAAAATGTAAACTTAGATGCACGAACTTAAAAATTCATTTTATTCATTTGAAAAACAACAGTACAATGGAGCATCATAACTGAAAAACTAAGAATGTGAGTACATCATCAGATTAAGCAACCTCTTTTGAAGGAGCATCCAAGTCTTATTTATAGGAGAAAAGATACTAACTAATCACCTAGCAAGGCAGTCAACTCCAACAGATTAGGACCATGCCACTTTAGGGAAATCATGAAAAGTGGAGGGCAATTACATATGCGTGGAATCTAGTCAGACATGCTTTCCTCAACATAGATTTAGCACAATAGCAATGCATATATTCTCTCAATAGAAAATTAATATGATTTACAAGGTGGTTACAACTTCTATTTTGAATGAGGAATCTCCCATCATCGATAGTTTTCCCTTCATTGACCTTTGCATGACCACCTTCTTGACTGTTATGGTGAATGACCAACAAGTAGAATCTTCATTAACTGTGTAGGTGGCTAATTATATCTGCAAGACAATATTAGTATGCACAAGAATTGCATATATGTAACTATCTTAAAGTAGCATTCATTAATCCACATGTAAAATCAACACAAATACTTCACATAGCATGTCAATGTCATTAAAGATTGTAAAAATAAGCTTATGCCCAATGTCTATGGTTCTGAGGAAATATCATAAAAGATCATCATCCAAGCATCAAAGTCTATGGAAACTATAAGGAATAGACAATAAATTCCTATCAAAATTGAGTCATGAACTAGACTCATCATTCACCACCGATTACATTTGTTTAAAACTTTCTGAGGCTTTGGAAACAAATCCATTATGCATAGCTCTTAGCAATATATGTTCTGCCACCATTTCAGTCCATGAGATGCATCTCTTTGAGAGATCCTATCAAACCATTCACAAGCCATGTCTTTCCTTCCACATTTTATTTCAATGTGCAATTATTTCTTTTGTGAACTAATATTTCCTTAGAAGTTCATTCTATCAAATGATTCAATGTTTTGTTTTTGCTTTCACTTCATTAGCGAAAAAAAATATTATTGGAAAGGTTGTGAAATTTGGATTTACAATTCAACCGATTACATTAAAAGTCCCTAAAACCTATAGATTGTGCATACTCACGAGCATTTCATTTCATAAGACAATATTTCCTTGAGGAACTTTATCTCCATCGATGCAATTTATCAAATAGTTGACACACCTTGTCTATGCTTTGATGGATGCCCAAATCTTGTTCCAAATATTCCATTCTTGTTGTGGGAAGAGAAGAATAACAAGGGCCATAGAACTTGGATTTCACAAACTATGAATATGCCACGATCTAGGTGTTCCATGAAATAATCCATTCAACACTCATTTCCATGAGATGATGTCTCCTTTAGGCATGCTGTTAAACATTTCATTTTACCATATCTAAGCTTCCCTTATTGCTACACAATCTTCAATTATTGCATTTTATGGGGCGATAATCCTGTTTGCAGCATTTCGATAAACAAATCACATGCCTCGTATGTGCTTCCACTTTTCTTCATTGGTGGGATCAGAGTTGAGTTCAATGTGTGTGTGGGATTGAAACAAATTATGGATGTGAACATTTTCTTTTTTGTTTCCAATTCAAGGTTCTCCCTGAGTTCAAATTTTGATACTGTGCGAGGTGCAGGTTCAATACTTGCTCGAGAACATTTTATTAATTTGACTATTTACTTCAGGAGGCGGGTTCAAGACTCTACCAAGCACATAAACTTTTGATTTTGTCTAGTCCCAATATTTTACCTGACTTCAACAAGTAGGCTTTTTTTTCCTTTTTGGACTTCAGAATCAGGTTCTCACCCAAAATGTGAATTCCAAACAATGAAATGAAAGAAAATAGAGAGGGTCCTCAAATTTTCCAAGAAAAATTTGGGGCATGTATGTAGGGCATACTAAATAGCCACTCGGTTGGGAAAATGCTCTAAGCCTTTTAAGATGCATGACCCTCCAAATATCCAAAATCTCTATTTTATGCTCATTCTAGCCAATATAAGAAGTGCAAACACAATCAAAACTAGGACACGATGGAGGCCTGAAATGAAATTGAAATATGTTTTTGTGTGCAAATGATTCATTCCCCTCCATAAGAGTTGTCAAAGTGGAATAGACTCTACCCAAGCTACATAGTTGTGAGTTACATTTCTAATGTGCAATGATATCCTGGGCATAGCTCTACTGCCAGACGAGCGTCTATAGCCCCGATAGGGATACCTATGGTTCTCTCTAAGAATTTATCTACTACCAGTCAAGTGTCCATAGCCTTAGTAGAGATACTCAAGTCACCCTTTCTGATTGAGTTCATTTTCAGATTTCCTTTCCTTTCTCTTTTCTCAAATGTTTATTCTTTTGAAGTATAATTTTTGGTTTTCCCTCAATCCTTAAGAAATAAAGCTTATGTAGTAGGTTGAGAACCACGATGGACATCGTGAAAGAAATGTAACCCTTTATATTTTTCACTTGGAATAGAGCCACCCCACCTGATGTAAACTAACTAATGGATTTCTTAGGATGTGCAAAGCATGATAGACTTTGAAAACTCCCTAGAAACTTCATAATGTACCAAATCCTAATCCATGCTAACATTCCCTAGTTTGAAAGGGATGAAGCTAAATCAAAGTTTTCACAGTAACCAACTGATCAAATGTTTGAAAATATAGGAAGTAGACTCTAAAAAAATTCACTTTTTGGTATAACTTGCATATGATAAGTCAACTTCTACTGTCAACGAGAGGAACCCCTAGAAGAAAGAAAAGAAACAAAGAAGAAAAGAGTGGAGCAGAAGAAAAGAGTAGATAGACACCACAAACTATTAAAACCAAAATAGAAAATGAGAAAAAAAAACAACAAACAATCAACAAAAGACCAAAAAGAAAAGAGAAATAGAAAAACCCAAAAAAAAAACAAAAGCAAGAGGTCATAGAAAAAATAGAACAACAAAACAAAAGAAAAAAGACAAAAAAAAGGAAACTAACTAAACTAAAGTTGACACTAACCAATCCTAATGCTAAACTAACTCTAAACCAAGCTCTACAAACATAAAGCAAAGAAAACCTATACATTCACTTGAATGATTTTTTATTATGTCCAGAAGTATTAATTTGCTAGGTACAGTTCTAAATCTAGCAAATTTATCTTTAGACTTAGAAATGTAAAGTTTATGTGGAGTAAATTCATTCTGAGGGTATAAAGTTTAAAATATTAATAGTTGTGGGTTCTCAGTCTTTTCATGATCTACTCACTAACACATTTTACTATCCCCAATGTCATAATCAAACTAAAAATCATTAAAACACAGGGGGTAATGAAAAGACACCACCTGATTTAGAAGACCTTCAATTCTTGTTAGGTGTTCATGTCATAGGGCTTCCTTCTCACGAGGTTTCAACTCATGGAACACCACTCAGTTCTGATCTAGTACATGTGTTTTAGCATAAAGGACATCCATTAGCAATGTATCATTAGCATTCAAGACTTCCAAACCTAGTTCAAAATCTTTATGCATATCCTTATCATGATCAAGACTAGTTTCCAGCAAAAAACTAGTGTATATGACTTCGCATGGACTATCAACCTTAATCATGTTTCCTAAAGTACATACATCACCAATTAAATGATCAACTTCCTCAACCTTTAAATCAATTTGCTAAGCATTTTACTTACATGACTTAGCAATCTTTCTAGATAGCAAAAGATCAGAACAACTTACCTCAGGATGTGGACCAAGAGGATGAATCTTATATGAGTCATCTACAATGAGGTTCATTATGCACCTAGAATATTCATGTTCTAACATTGCTACTTTCATCTTGGGCACAAAGTCATAAATTTTCTAGGTCTCCTCGAAGGACTAAGCAGCAAATCACCCATGTTGTCAACTTGCAAGTCTCAAAAACCTACCTCCTCTTGAGACAAAGCATCACTATCAATAATCTCTTCAAAAATTTCACCCAAAAGAGTTTGAAAATCAACGTCCAACTCATCATCATTAATTCTAAAGATATTGGTTCATGGTGAACAAGGATTTTCTTCAAACAACTCATTTGAATGCACAGAGTCAAATCCAAGGAAACACTTCTTTAGTTCATGTTTTTTCATATCATCAACTAAAACATGCAAGTCAACATCAAGTTTACCATCGTCAAGGTCAAATTCATTAATGCAAGATAAATGATGGTTTTCTTCAAAAAAATCATTCAAATAAACAAAATCAAAACCAAGAAGACACTTCCCCATTCCATTCTCTTCGTCATGCTGGATTGCTTCAATTTTTGAGGAAACATTTGGACAACCCACTTAACCTCCTTTTGTTTCATCGAGCTGAATCTAATCATACACTCCTTGCTGCAATAGAACACTAAACTCATCCATGTCAATATTTTGATTAGCATTAAAATCCAATCCATTTTCTTGATAGGGGTAAGCCTAATTTGATTGAGTATCAGGAAACACTTGACTTATCTACACATCTATTCAAAAAATTTCCCTCAAAGAGTCATTTTGGTATTGAATTCCTTATATTTGACCACAAGACTCATTTGCAATCTCATCTTGAAGTGTGATCTCTATTTAAATCTGTTCATTATTCAAATCAACAGAGTCATTTTCCTATGTTATCTCGTCAACATATGTTTCATCATTATTAATGCTCATGAAAGAGTCTATGAATGTATCAATAAATTTGTTTTCCATATCCATAAAATCTACACAAGGTAGGGAAAATTTATCATTCATGGAATCCATCTCGATGCAAGGATCAAGACCATCATAATATGGGGAAGAACTAAATATCTCCTCACAGTTACTCTCATCGTTTTGGATGGACTAATTATAATTTTCATGTGTGCTAGCTATTTCATCTTCCTCATTGAGTGGACAAGTATTCCAAGGATCTTCCATAAGTATTCCTTCAATAAGGATTAGCTGTTTGAAATATAACTCCATCCTACCAAGGAAAACATGGCGATCCATTTAAGGATGCTGATTTGTTTGATGTATCCTACATCCATTCGGCCTAACAAGTTCTAATAGTTTTAGATCTCATAATTCTTCCAACTTCTCCCTTATTTGATTTTGCATACGTGGTATATCTAGCCAACATGAACCATGCTACTTTTTCCATCCCTCATCTCATTGTTCATCTTGTTTAGAAGAAATGTTCAAAGTGTTGGAAGGAGATTCTTTAGTTGTTGATTTTTTATGATAGCAATCGTGTGTTAATACTATTGATGCCAAAAATTGGCAAGGTAACAACCTTTATGGGAAACTCAGTTAATGGGGGGACCAATTGTGCTAAACTAAATGACCTCCAGGTTTTTAAAGAAGCTGACTTCTATAATTAGGGTTTTGGAATGGGAAAAGGAAGAAAATATAAAAAATAAAGATCTAACTAAGGTGATGCACTAAGGAATAGATATAGTCACATAAAATCTATCTTTTGGGATTTGATTTAAGGGAACGATCAACAATCTACTATGTTCCAAAATAACAAAAATCAAATATGAAAACCTGAATATTTTATTTAATGACAAAATAATTCTCATACACATTTACTAAAAGGAGGAGTTAAAGACATGATCTAAACCAACCAACTTTTATTAAAATCATAGAATTTCTCCAAATAAACAATTTAGGACAATAATGGCACAATTTAATGTTTTATCAAATAGCTTAAGAAAACAAAAAGGTTGAACAATGGCATAGTTTGAGAGTCTTATACAATAATCTAAAAGTAATGCAAGAGGCCTAGTGTCTTTTCCCTAATTTTTTTGTATCTTTTGAACTCACTTTCGGAAGGAAGAAGTAGTATATATAGATAAAAATCCCATTTCCTGGTAGGAAAGTAATAGAAAAGATCTTGTATCATGAGCAATGATTCATATGGCAATGATTTCCTTCATCCATTGCAACAAAAAAGATTTGGGTCATGGAACATAGTCACTTCTCAAATAGATGCATCCCATCTGAATGATGGTAGTGGTCCCAACAAAACCTTGTGCAAACATGTGTCATTCAACCATGCAGTTAGTTAAGACATGTGGCAGCTTGGTGGAGCATGTTGGTCACTCTTTCCTTCCCTTCAATGAAGTCCTCGCGAAAGAGACACGTGGCAGTAGATTGGGGCTTGATCAGTCTTTCCTCCTCCATGTGATAAAAATACCCCATGATGAAGACACGTGGAAGCAATATTTACTATCGGTGCTAACTATGGGGTCTGCCAAAAAGTGTACACAAATGGGGCCTAATTGAAAAGTGAAGGGAAGCAACCTAGAACTTCCCATAGTGACGGCAAGTGGAAGCATGGAGGAAGCCAATGGAAGAGTGAAGGAAGAATACCCTATGAGGAGTGCTTGGTGGACACGTGGCGGCAGTGCATGAAGTATTACAAAAGGTGCTTGATTGAAGTTCAAAAAGATGAGGTGCAGGTTGGTACTTAGCAAAAACAAAACCACCAAGAGGGAGCTCGAGGAATTTAACATTCATAGCTTTTGGTGACTAATAGGGGTGTTCTTCCTGTGGAATGAGGAACCCAAATTTTTGTTGGCTTGCAGACCAGATTCCTATCAATTGGACAACACAATCAAGGCTTAGAGAGAGAGGCCTATAGAGGCAGCCAGTTGACCTCAGATGGTGTCGATATGTCGCACATATTCTCTTGTGCTCCACTCAGATTGATCATTTCTTTGTAAGGAAGTGTCACGAATATACCGACCCTGGACTTGAGCTAGAAGAGCAGTCATGCTAACAAGTGAGTGACACCCTCAATATCTTATGTTGTAGGAGGTTTTCTGAAGCCCTAGAAAGTGGATGTGTCATGTTTCTTCTCTCCAATATCTGTCTCAATCTACTCCATAGTAGTCACTGAGTCATCAAAAAGAAATGGGGAGGACAAAATCATTTGGGTTAGCTAGGAGAACCTAGCCTACATGTTATTCATGGTTCGGTCCATTCTGGAAGCACACTTGTTAGCATGGAGGATGGCTGAGTGGAAATGGATGAAATTGTTCACTATTTTGGCAATGGCCTTTTGATCCCCAATTCCTGTGTTTTCTAAGTCTTCATCCAAGACCATGTATAGCTTATCTAGCAAATATTTTATGTCAAGAACCTTTTCCATGGTAATTTTTGGGAATTGTTCAATTGCTCCAGGAACCTACCTGCCTAAATTTGTTGCCTCCACCATAAATTGGAGCATTGACTGAAGGGTCAGGTAGAAGGCCTTGACCTTTTACCAGTATGAAATGTATAATTTTTGAGCCACTAGAAGGAGATTTGACTGGGTAGCAGGGGTTTTGGGAAGGATCCTCAAAGAGCTAATCTCTACATCTCTTGAGCTGACATCTTGTGTCAGTTCTGCAACCCCTTTGTTTGCAGCTAAAATTTTCCCTGATAGAGTCTTCCATTCAGTGAGCCATTTTTCTTTGGCTAATTTTTGTTTGTTGATTCCATCTCAAGGGAAAGCTTCATTTCTTTGAGATCCTTCTCCAATTGATTCTTTCAGCCCTCAAAATGTGCATTCTTCTGCTACATTTTTTGCTTGAATTGAGCACGTTGATGCTTAAAATCCTCACCTTTTCATTGCATTTCCTACTCCACCCAAGCCAAATAGTCTCGATATTCTTGGTTCTTCTGTTGAAGGTTTGCGACTAGGTTGGGATCATAGGATTGGAACTTTGCAAGTTCCTCTTAGAGTTTAGCTTGCTCTGCCTATGTTTCCTATGCTTTCTTTGATAAGTCCACAATTTCTGCTTCTCTCACTTTTCCCCTCGCTAGAAGGACATTGAATCTCTCTTTGACAAGTTTTAGCTCTTTTTTTCTTTTTTAACTGGTGATCAGACTTGAGGAAATCAGTGGTTACCACTGGCTATGTTTCCTCCATGAGCTCAACTTTATCTTGTAGCTGGGCTATGCTTAGATTGAGCCCCATGATGTGCATGTTATAATCATCAAGTTGCATTTCCCCTTGTGGTTTGATGACGTTTAGATACATGGTTGCAAAATGCAACGATCACTGAGCCTCATTGAAAATAGTTTGTACCTTTGGCTCGACTAGCTTCTTGGAATCCTTGGCCTTTTGCTTCTAAATTTTGATAGCCCACACTTCCTATGTTCTATCATCCTCTACTAAAAATTGTGTTGGTGATCGAACCAACCCACCTGCAAAAGGTGCACTAGGAGGAAGGGCGAAAGGGAATGAGAGGGAAATGGTTCTAGATGATTTCTTTTTTAGAAGACTAACTATCTATGGGAAGAATGGAGGAACATACGGTGAAAGGTGTAAGGGTCCATGAAGGAGTCAAGATAAATGGTCTCGCTTGGGAGAACTGGGAGAAACCTCCCATGACCATTGCAATAGATGTGGAAAAAGAAGGGTCGACACTTGTAGTGAGGGGTGCCGTGAACATAGTAGGAGAAACTAAAGATTGTGAAACAAGAGAAGAGGGAGAAAAAGTTAGCTATTGTGTAGATGATTGTGGTCCTTGGCTCATTGCTAGCTCCTTGATCATTATGAGACCCAAGCTTGTTACAAGCTCCTGTGAACCCTTTTCCTTAGTTGCATATGCCTATAGAGTCTGGTAGTGGGGCTAGGGTTTCTAGTTTCAGGTTTAATGGTCTTCCCTATGGCTCGCACTACCTTTCCTTCTACTAGACTATGATTCAATGTAGTTAATCATTTCTCTATTTTATTCTTAGTTTGATTTCATGTTTTCCCATGTTCAGCTTTGGTTTGACCTAGAAATCCCTGACCTTGGATAAAATCATGTCTTGGGTGAAGTGAAACTTGTTCATTTTCCAATTTGATAATCGCCCTGTCTTAGTTGGGTCATGGGAGAATTCATGTGAAGAATAGTAGAAATGAAAATTACGAGTTAGGATCCAAGTTGTGCTATCATGGTGATTTCTTAGGGTTTCCCTTGTTGAAATCATTTCTCATATTGATTGGATCTCATTGAGATAGATTGGAAACCTGGATTGTTCATCTTACACTTTGAATAAACTGAATCCAAAGCTAAATCCCCAACTTCCTAATAATTGGATCAATCTAAGTGAAATCTTGATGAAGTCAAAGATTTCGGGTTTTCGGACACCTCGCAGATTTCCTTCACTTTGGGACTTTCCCAATTTTTCCATTGCTTTATCGATTTCTTGAACGTATGCTTAAAATGTGAAAATTACATTGGCTTCAGAAAATTCTATTTCCTCGGGATTTTACCGAAAATTCTTTGTCCCTTCAATTTCTCAAAATTTGTGAATTATTATTTTCGTGGATTTCCGTCTTGAACAGAGTTCTCTGAAATTTTGTTGAAAATGAAGAATTAAGAGATAGTATGAGTTATTAGTTAATGATTATGCATTAGATGATCAATTTGATTTATTTAAAGATGTGTCATGTTGTTTCTTAGTTAATAATGGTTGATTAAATGATTATTGGAAGTTTTGCATTTATTTCGCTGAATTCTGTCTGGCTTGGAATTTCCCGAAATTCCTCTCTAGCCTAAATTCTGCGAGAGGACTAAAAATATGAACTTTGAAGAAAGTAATCTTTATGAGATTCTGGGGATTTTTGTTCATCATGGGACTTGTATTAAGGATGAATATATCATTTATGATTGATTATTTTTAATTTCATGAGGTGATGGGTCTTTACTATGGTCTCTTTATTGAATGCAGGTAGAATCAAGTCAAGCTATTGCTGGAAGGACCAAAGGCAGGATAATGGATCCAAGTGTTGAAGGGTCTGCTATCTCTGAGGTAGAAAGGATTAAAATGGATGTAAAGAGTAGAATGCTATAGAGAAAGCTAGCTTCTATCTGGTCAGAGGTTACTGATACAAATGTTGGGCTATGGGATTATGAAGAATTTAAGGAAAGGATGGTAGAACATAACCTCCCTTTGTCGGACAAAAATTTATTGGAATTAAGGTTGGCACATGTAGATGGATTCCCTCCTATAGTTCAGTGTTACGAGTTGGTGCTTGAATGTGCCAGGAATTATGAAAAGGGCACACAGAGGATAGTTGGTCCTCAAGGAAGGATTGTGGAAAATCTCAACCCTATGTCTATAACTTAGACCTTTGACATGTCTGAAAGGTCTCATGTAGTGGGTTTTAATATGGATATAGCAAAGAAGTACTATGATGAAGGTGTCATCAATTCCTGGATGGAGAAACCCAATTCCTACTTCTCTAAGCTACCCAAGTAGCTATTTAGAACTAAGCTTAAGAAGGAATACTATGATGCTATCATACTCCTCAGTAGGGTAGAGGGATTGAAGAGTTCAGGAGTATTTGAAAACTAGATGTTCTTTGTCATTGTAAGGATGGAGCAAAATATTGACTACCATTGGGTAGGCATTATAAGTGCAATGATACATGAAAAAATGTGCAATGTATTGTAGACAAAGACCTTCACAATGACCTCCTACTTGGTTTATGCACTTGCAAGGTTCCATCCATACAAAGGGCTAAGCACAAGGGGTGTGTTTGGGCAGTATGCGATTTATGAGGTATACCCAAAATTTCACTTGGGTGGAACAAGTTATAGGAGGGTGAATGATGCATTCACCATGTACATCACCAGGATAGTGCAAGGTGCAGAGCATGTTAGGATCTTAGATAATGCTAAGGAATTAATCAGGAGGTTTGGAGCTTTGTTTATCCAGTTCCCTACCTTTTCTTATATCATAATAGATGGTTATCAGAGGGCTCCATACTGACTCCCTAGATATCCCACATATCATATTATACTTCTGGAGGTCACAAGGAAGATATGTGATTTTGATGCAATTTTCAAAAATGATAAACATAAGACCAAATTTGGTGGTGATTTTTATTTGAGGATAGGCAATAGTGAGGCATGCCCCTCTATTAATTTGGCCCATGCTTTTGAAGAAGAAATGAGTACTCTGGGTCTATCTTTCCATTTTAAGAGATCCAGATTTGATAGGACTAGTGAGGCACATAAGAGGGCTAGCAGGGAATACAGTCATAAGGATGATATAGAGGATTATTGGGCTAACAATGATGATGAATTTGAAATTAGAAAAAATTTCTCCAGGTTACCAGTAAACTTAGTCTAGCTATACAACATATAGGCCATTCTAGGTCAGGTTGAAGATGATGGAGATTTGATTCAGGGCCATGACTATGAAGCTGTGAGAGATAAACCAGTTGGAGAAATAGACTGACTGGAGGAAGAGAAGAAAAAATTGGAATAGATCATGAATCCAATGATTAAGTACACTAAGTTGTGGCTCAAGCACAAGATGTGGGAGTTGGAAAGTGATGGTGTGCAATGCACCTATGATCTAATGGGAGACTTGGAGTCTCATTCTACTTCTGAGGAATCGATTGAGCGGGATCCTAAGGGTAAGGCTAAGGTGAGATATCCTTTCCAGATAAATATTAAAGACACTCAGGCGGAGGAGGTAGAAGACGTTGAGAAGGAAAGAAAACCCATTGCTAAGAAAAGGAAAAAAATTTCAAAGATGAAGAAATCTGCAAAGGATGAAGTAGAGAAAGAAGGAAAAGAGGGTAGTGCTTCTATGCCTAAGAGAAGAAGAATAGTGAGATTGTCACAGAAAGAGAAGGAAACTTCTAAGGTAGGGGATGAAGTTAACCCACTAATAGTAAATGTGGAAAGTTCAGGAGAGAAGACATAGGTGTATGTAAAAAGATCAAGAACTTAGTCTCCTAAAGATGGTGTGCCAAAGAAAAGTTCTCCCACAACTGCTCTTGCCACTTGCATGATAATGCCCCTCCTCATGAGACTCACAGTGTACCAAGTGAATCTAAAGATGCAAAGGATTACCAAGATCAAGGAGGATAAGAATTCCAAGAGGGTGAACTCTACAATATTGAAGCAGAAATAGAGAAGGTATTGCAGTCTCCTTTGGTGACTTATTCAGATTCACTTACAAGAAATGAAGAGGATAGACCTCCTTAGAGAGAGGAAATTCCAATTAGGACTCCTTCACTAGTACATGAAGAAGAAGATCATGATAAGGGAAAAGAAGATAAAGTTGAAGAGATTCCTGAAAAACAAGATTTGAATAAAGATGTATCCAAGGTTCAACAGGATGTGGTTGGACAAGGTAATGTGCAATCGGATTCCACTTTTCCAAGTTGGTTGGACAAAGAGTTAAAGAATAAAAAAATTGTGGTAGATGATACTCCTCCCAACTGGGATGAATTATCGACAAACATAGGAAAGGGAAAAGCAAAGAAGAAAGCCAGGGTTATCTCCAGGATCGAGAGAGATGAATAAAATAATAGGGTGGTTCACATTGCTACTCCTGCTCCTTATAAGAATAAAGATTATGTGACTGGTAGTGATTATAGTGTGCAAACTATCAACTTAGGGCCTACTTCCATGGAACAGGAGATTGAAGATTATGAAGGCTCTAGTGATGTAATCTTGGGTAGATTGAGGAAAGAGGTGCAAACCAAGAAAGAATTAAAGAAGTAGAATGATAAACTTAAGTGGTATCTGCAAGACTTGATGAAACCCTTGCAATCCATCGATTCCTCATCATTTGCTGCAAGTTTTCTACCACAAGAAACAATAACTGAGTTGGAGAAGATGAAAACCACTACACATGCCACAACGAGCTGGTTGTAGGGAGTGCAAGCTAAAGGAGATAATGCTATCAAAGAAATCCTTTCAACTGGTGGGGATGCTATGAGATCAATAGATTGGTTATGGAATCCACTAGCTCAGGATAGGGAGGATGTGGACCTCTTGTTGTAGAAAACCAAAACCATCATGGAATACACTGAAAAAAAATTGGTAAGTGATGGAATTCTTCCTTCGTCCAAAGCTACAGAACCCTGGGAATGGTTTGAAGTTTTGCGAATAAGGTAAAGAATTTTAAAGAAGGTACATAAGCAAGGGAAGAAAATTGAAGACACTCTGACTGATATCTACAACAAATGTATTTCTTTCTTTGAAGTTATGACAAGAATAAAAAGGTTTGCACCAAAACATATGGGCTTTGAGCAATTGAGAAAATGGTGGCATGATATATATTCTCCAATCAATGAGGACCCAGTCACTGAACATCAGTTAGATGATGCAACCACATACATTGCAGTAATGGATAAGTATCAAACCATGAAGGTGGATTGGGATGAAGTTGTAGAATATTCAAGAGAGGACATTAAGTCCATTGAAAGGAGAATTAAAGTTTTTGTTATTCCACCTATAGCCAACTTAGAGAAGATATTTTTGATGGTGCAAGATAAGATGGAGTGAACTAAGGACAAAGGGGGGAGCAATTAATACAATGCCTCATTGGAATTTGTGCTTCCCCATTATTTCTCTTCCTCCTTCACATGCATTGGACTGGGCTATGTTGGAGATCCTAGGATGACTTGGATGGAGTACTTGCATTTAATGCATTTTATTTTATTTTCAATTTCTCTTGGCCAACTTGTTTTAGGGGTTGATTGTCTTGAAACCCTATTTGGGCCAAATAATATGTAATCTCTATGAATAGGGTTAGTACCTCATTTGAAAGGGCTAGATAGTTTTTCACTTTGGAGTGAATTAAGTAGTATAGTAAGAGATAGAACTAGGAGTTAGTTCATTTTGAGCAAGTGTTGTAACACAAAACACTGGAATTATTGCTATTATTGGATGATTCAATACAATTGAAGACATTGTGCTTTGGTGATCTCTCTTGTTTTGACTTATCTTGCATGGTTATTGTTGTTCTATCTATTGATATTGTTTGAGAAATATTGGAATAAGTTAGATTTAGAGTTAGATTTGATTCAATGGTGTTTATGGTTTGATGCTTGAAGTTTTTGTAGCAATCTCGAGTCCATACTTTTTGTACCTAGCTGATTGTTAGTTTGTTTGCAAAGTTAGCATGGAATTTTATATTCAATGTGCTTAGTTCAATTGTGAATATTTGTTCATTTCAATTGCAATAGGGTTGTTTTGGATGAATTTTCATAATCTAAAAATATTTAATACCTTAGAAGATTGCACTATTTTTATAAGATTGGAGATTCATCTAGGTCAACTAGGAATCAGCTTATGAGGGATTGGTCCATTTCAAGTATTTTATCATTTGCATTATTAATCTTCGGGCTAGTGTTAAATTTAGAAATCTCTCTAAAACCTTTATCTCTTTTGCTATTTCTTTTATCATTTGGGTTAGATTTAGGATTCAAAGTATCACCATATTGCTAGATCTGATAAATTTCAATTCAGTATTTGCTTGTAGTAAGGTCCCTTTGTGATTACCAAAATTTTCACATTTATCATTAAATTTTTTTTCATTGTCAAGACTTGACATTAGAGACCTTGGGGTCATCTCTTAAGGCTTACTGATAGAGATTTACCTTTCAAGAGAGATAGTATTTCTATATTCTATCTGAGTTGTTGCTGTGTAGAAAACACCATCAACATGTTACTTTGATGAATTCATTACCTAAGTCATCAAAGGGGTTGTACTACCACTTGTCATAGATCATCACTAAGCCCAGATGAGTTAGATTTGATTCCAACAGCTTATGTGGCTGCTTTTTTTCCATTGCCACCCATTTGAAGGTTAGCAGGCATTTGAAAAATCCTCTCTTGTCCTTTCCTCCACAAAATTTATAATAAATAATGGACATCTACTAGAACATTTCAAGGGATGATACCCTGTGTGTGACCCACTCTAGGAGTCAGAACGGCTCCTCGGTAAAACCGCACATATAGATAAATGTAAAATACCTCCTAAGGAACCAATTACATTTATGAGTGAAGCTCTACATCCACTTTGTCTAGTCAGTGGAAAGCTGATAGAGACATCCATCCTTATTGAAGTATCATAGAATCAGAGTTAAGAAAAACTCTAAAAATGCATAATAGTCATGTGTTGCGAAAAGGAGGGGAGTCCATATAGAAATTGGCTTTTTGGCTCCTTTATTAGTAAAAATAGATAAGACATCTTTTTATGAAAGAAGTTAGGGTTCTGATATAAGAACATATGAGAAAGTAAAGAAGGAAACTTGAACTTGCACAACATCTTATATTCCCGTATTTGGCTCATCATTTCTCGATAAATCACTCCTTCAAAGTCATACTAGAACACAAAAAAATTCCTTCACAGTTAAAAACCCAAACCTAGCTGAAATTCTTGCACCCATTTGTCTTCATCCAAGCCACAAAAAAATACCATCATAGAGAGTGCATCCTACATATACTGCTTGAAGGCATTGTGTGCAACTGGAATTTGTGGTGGCTCATTGCAAAATTCTTGAGGCCTCTGCATTCCCACATTATAAAATTCCAAAGCTTTGCCTCTGCCCTACCAAAAGGTGCACCCACTTTCTAGAGTAAATTTCTCCATTCTTTCCACTATAGAGTGGCTCACTAGGATACACAACATGCTCTATATAGCATCTTCATTGATGTTGACTCTTAGCATCTAGCCTTTGATGGTGTTGGTATCTAGGTTGAAATATTCAATGGCCTCATGAACAAGCTCTAAGTAGTAATGCACAAAGGGGGCCATATACTACAGAAGACCATTGAACCATAGCTTATATGCCATTTTCTATGCACTATCAGCTCTTTTCATTCTTTCACAAGCTCCTTCCCTAAAATTCTTAGGGTTATTTGTGAGGATGGGGTCATGGATATTATACCATTCCTCCTTTATTTGGCTTTGGTCCCTATAAGTTTTGGGCTTGTCCAGGGCATGCATTTGAACCCATTCTAGTTTTTCCAGTATCCTAGGTGACGCGTAAGAGGTTTCATATAAAATATTGACGCTTGGTACTGCTATCATGTAGTCATACAAGCTTTGGGTTGCTCATCTTGTGCCTCCATCTCAAAACTTTCAGCCATTTCAAGGTACTGTAAATTTTGACTGGATTAAAATTCTCTATAATTCACTTTGGCTCTACCTTTGCTCAAAACCTTTGTTCTAGGTAGCATGCTCAAATTTTTTTTACAATGTTAGCTTCCTGCATGCAATACTTAGCTATTCTTTTCTTGAGGTAGCCAACAAAACTTGCCTTTTAGCATTAAATTCAACATGTACTACCAAATCTTTTGCTTGTGTGAAATGAATAACTTGCCATTTTTTAAATGACCATAATTCATAATGACGATTTTTCAAGCATGTCATATGACATGACTTTCTTGGAACTTGAGCTAGTGATTTGAAGGCAGTTTAGGCTTTCACATTCCTAGGTAATTAATATCCCAAAGAAAATAATTAGGCCAAAGACACAATAATTACTTGAAAAGATTTGCATTCCTCTTTGGAGTTTGAGAAGCACCTACAAAATGACACATCAACATCTGGCCATATAAACTACCACCGATGACTGCCACTAGCTTATGCTAATGAATTAGCTCTTATTAATCTTGCATGCAACAAACTGTACCTAGAAAATGCAACTTGGTGGGAAATTTGAGCAAGCTCTAGTGAGTTTTTGAGTTGGTACTCAATTAGCATCATGCTTATGGCGTGAAAATTACCATGCATATCCTGAATATTTCTATAAATAGGTGCTTAGGCAATAGAAAAATCACTCTTGGCAGTTTGACCAGAATTGGTAATAGGTAGTTGGCTTAGAATCTAGCATTAGGCAGTTGGCAAGTTTAGCACCATGAATACTCCCATTAGGCTAGTTTGTAACAAGTCCAAGACAACATTTCTAGGGGAAATCTCGAATAGTGGTATTAAAATAATGACCAAGAATAAACATTCATTGACCATTGTAGCGATGAAGTGGGCTCTAGGGAGGTAATGTATTGAATATGAAGATGAGTTAGAGTTAATCCTGACATATGCTCTCACTTCGTCGCATCTATGATTGACATCCAAGTTCCCAAGTTGTTGATTCTTCACCTGGTGTTTGAAGTATTTCTGAAGAAGTACCTAGGTGGCCTTGGTGAGGTGGTGATGAATGTTGCATTTGGTCTAGGCCTGCCAACAATAAGTGAACTTCAGAAGTATATTAAAGAAGATGCAATAGTATGATGGGTGCCATTCCTTAGCGGGTTCCACATACAGTAACAAGAAGAGCATCGTCAAAAGGTGACTCATGCTTTCCATTTCTTGTTTTTCTACTACAATGTGGTGCCCTTCTACAACATCGACTAGTACACCAACATCAGGAACTTGGTGTTCCATTTGCCACTTGTCATTACTCCTACAAATGCTGCTACTGGTCCTGCTATCATTCCTACTAATGACGTTATTCTAGACACTATTGTTGATGCCTCCATTTCCCGTGCTTGTCACTAAAAACTTTTATGCTTTAAGAGATCATCTCTTTGTTAATACATTTTGTATATATGCCTGAAAAAGGCCTTACCGCACACATATATGTAGAATATATAGATACACTCTAAAAGAATGGCATCAAAGTCATTTTGAAATGCATTTATCAAAGCATATATATATAATGAATATACTACTTATATTAAAATTCTATCTCCTTTTCCTTTTCATTTTGCAATGTGGGTTCTCTTCTCTTTTCTGCATATATGCGTTCATTCAATTTTGCATATGGGTGTCATTGAAATTTTCTACTTCATGGTTTTTATTTATTTTTTCTTTTTTGAATAATGGGTTTCATTTTTTTTTTTACTTCCGTGCACCATGGATGAAAATTATTGAAAGACCAGCTGACAAACATGAAAGGAAAAATAATTGCACTATTCACATATTTACACTGGCAGGATAATACTAAAGCTTAATTAAACAATTTTAGGTGAATTCCATTAACTGAAATACCCAATGCTTCTTGCTCCATATTTTCTAATTCAAATGCATTGTGTTGCTTGCATTCAATTATTTTGAAAGGGCCTTCGCTTAGGCTGTCAAACTTTCCATGTTGACCTGGCTTTGCAACCCTTTTGTTGAATTTTAACACTAGCTCCTTGCACTTTAGACCTTGGTCTAAAGATTTCTTGTTGAACCATCTATTAACCACCTATTGGTGGTTGGACATGGCTATCAGGGCCTTTTCCCTTTTTCCCTACACATTTAGCAACTCAGCCAACTGAACCTCTATGGTGCCTTTTTGTTCTACCTTGAGAGATTTGAGCAATTTTAGTGCTGAAATCTCCATAGAGATAGGAAATACCACTTCTTTCCCACACACTAACTTGTACAACGAAGTCTTGAGGACTTGCTTGGGAGTTATGTGGTCCACCCACAGTGCTACTCGAAGGTTTTTGTGTCATTCTCTTTGGTCTTCTGACCTAATCCTTTTGATGAGTTAGACTAAATAATTGTTCATTGACTTAGCTAGGTCATTCCCCTTAGGGTAGTAATTTGATGATGTTTTCAATAATATGCCATGCATGAGTGTAAATTGACATACCTTAGAGCCTAGGAAATCCTTAGCATTGTCAAAGATGATTGTTTTTGGTGGGTTAAATCTTCAAGGAAGTCCACAATCTCTTCCTCTGTTGGATTCTTTAGAGGCATGGCCTCAGTCCACCTGGTAAAGTAGTCTGTAGCCATTAGAATCCATTTTTTTCTGGTGCTAGAGGTGGGATTGATCATTTCGATGAAATCAAGACCACATTGTGTGAATGGCTCATCAACTACTATTAGATTGAGACACTGTAGAATTTTTTCTTCTTCCTACAAAGAATTGGAATTCCTTCCAAGATTTTACCAAGGGGTATGATTCATTGAATAGTGTAGGACAAAAGTACCAAGCGCACATTAGTTTGATTGCATAGGTACTATTTGATTAGTTTTTTGTGCCTTTAGATTTGTGTGAGAACCTCCTTGGAATTGGTTTTGTTGGTAAGAAGACCTTCTGCCTTGATAATTTTGGTAGGTTGGATTTGGAGGCATATATTTTTTTGCTTGATGACAGTTATTTCATTAGCGGTGTTTTGCAACATTTTTTTGATGTCACTCATTTCAGCTTTTGAAGATCTAGATGTAGAAGTGACGTTCTATGGTGTGCCTAGATATGTGTACATGGATTGAGGAGGAACAGATGCACTGGTAGATGTCATCTCCTAGGTAGGAATTAATACTTCAGGAAATATAGGCATGATAGGCCTAGGTAGCAACTTTCTAGCATCTATCAGATTGTTCTCCACTTTGACTATGATGTTGTATGTGCCTAGTAGAGTGATTCTGCCAAGGGACTACATCATCATCGATATGTCAACATTGATGGATTTCAACTAGAACATGAATTCCAAATTGGCCAACAGGTGGATATCATCCTTAATTCTTTGCCAAGTTATATGAAACTGAGCATTGAAGTTAGGCATGGCCTTATATGGCGCCCACTTTATGATTTCCAACTGATGATATTGAGAAGACCTATCTCTATCATTAGAGAATCTTTCATAGAAAGTGTCTCTAAGTCTGTCCCATGTAGCGATGGTATTATCTTGCAAAGTGTGGTACCAATCTAGTGCTTTTCCCCTGAAAGAGGCTGCAAGCAACCTTAGCACTACATTTTGAGTAGTGATTCCATGCACGAAACATATGTCTGCCACATCTTGTAGATGTTTAGATGGTGTTCTTGAGCCATCTTCGATAAATTTAGGTATATCGTTTAAAGTAGAGACTGAGATAGGGGTCAAAGCGATGGGTGCTACTAGTGCTACAAGAGGACTTATGACATCCCAAGACACATATTTTATATTAGTGGATAGCAACATGGCTAGCGAAAGGGGTGGAAGAAGTAGAACATTCACTATCTAGGACAAAGCTTGTACTGTTCCTAATGGTGGTACTAACAAACTAGGGTTATTCATTGTTTGGTATCTAGTAATAGGCCGATGGCTCATACACCCTCTTTAGATTTAGACTCATTTAAGTATTCCCGCCAGGCATGCTAGAAAAAAGAAACTGTTGATGCCAAAAATTTGCAAAGAGGAGTCAAAGACATGATCTAAACCAACAAACTTGTATTAAAATCATAGAAGTTCTATAAATAAACAATTTAGGACAATAATTGCATAATATAATGTTTTATCAAATAGCTTAAGAAAATAGAAAGGCCAAACAATGGCATAGTTTGAGAGTCTTATACAATAATTCAAAAGCAATACAAAAGGCCTAGTGTCTTTTCCCTAATTTTTCTATATCTTTTGAACTCACTTTTGGAAGGAAGAAGCAATATATATAGATAAAAATCCCATCGCCTGGCGAGTCAGGAACATAAAATATCATGTAGCATGAGAAATGATGCCTACGAAAATGATTTTCTTTGGCCATTGCAACAAAAAATATTTGGGCCATCAAATGTAGTCACTTCTCAAATAGATGCATCCCCTCTGAATGATGGAAGTGTACCCAAAAAAACCTTGTGTAGACATGTGTCATTCAATCATGTAGTCAGTTAAGACATGTGGAAACTTGGTGGAGCATGCTATGTGCTCTCGCTTTCCCTTTGATGAAGTCCTCATGAAAGAGACATGTGGCAGCAGATCAGGGCCCGATCATTGTTTCCTCCATGTGAAAAAAATTCCCCATGGTGAAGACACGTGGAAGCAGTCTTTACCTTTGGTGCTAACTATAAGGGTCCATAAAAAAGTGCACATGGATGGAAACATGTGGTACATGGATGGGGCCCAATTGAAAAGTGAAGGGAAACAACCTAGAAGTTCCCATGTGACGACACATGGAAGCATGGAAAAAGCTAGTTGGAGAGTGAAGGAAGAATTCCCTACGAGGAGTGCTTGGTGGACACATGGCGACAGAGGATGAATTTTTAAAATAGGGGCCTGATTGAAGTTCAAAAAGATGAGCTACGGGCCAATACATAGCAAAAACAAAACCACCCAAAGGGAGCTTGAGGAATTTAACATTCACAAATGCCTCATTTCTTTCAATACTATTGTTATTATTAACATTTCCAACGAAACTAGATTTTAACCTGATATTTCCATTATGCTTTGAATTTATATCCGTTTCATGATATTTTTCAAGTAAAATATCAAAATGATATAATTTCTCATCAAATATTTTGCTTACAACTTCATAACAATGTAATGGAATATGCTTTGGAATATGACTAAAAAGAGATGATATAGTCACAACATTATTGACAGGTGGAATACTTACCTCTATGGTTGCATTTTGCATAGATATATTCTTCCATTGGTCTTGCATGGGATTGATTTGATATAAAGCATTGAATTGATATGAAGCATTGGAAAATGTGGTGTTTGGAAGAATAGGAAGGTTGTAGATGCTTGGTAAGAATGATTGCATCTGGGTAGGGATGGTGGGTAAACTGGCATAAGGCTGCAAAGGATGGATGCTTGCAAGCACACGGGTATTACAATCCAAATTCAGGATACATGAATTTCTCATGTCATGTCTAGCTTGTGCTAGTAAGAGAGCTTTATTCAATACATCATGTAGGGAGGTAATCTCCCCACAATGTCTAATTTCTGCTACAAATGAAGGATTCAAACCCCAATAGTAATATTCTTTTATCATATAATCATTAATAAATAGATTTAAATCTTGAATTCGCTGATACATCAACAAAAACCTATGATTGAATTGGTAAATTGATTCTGATAGTGTTCTTTTTGGAGCCGTGAATTCAAACAATGGTCTTGTGTTCATGCATAAGGGTCAAAATGATCCACGAATAAAATTTTGAACTCCATCCATGAAAAAATATAATATGGTGGAAGAGTAACATACCATTGACATTTTGTACCTTGGAGTGTTTTGATGAAAAGTTGATAGGTCGTATCTTCATGAACAATCTATTGCAGATCCATCAAATCCTTGCAAATCTTACAATGATCTTTAGCAATTTGTCCACTATTAGCAAAAAATAATGGAAGCCTATTAAGCATGTTATAAGGAATTTTGTTAAGAATCCCAAGAATAGACAAAGGGCTGCCCATCGGAGCTAGGTTTTCCAGGATTTAACCCACTCCAACTCACAACAATCCAAAATTGCTCAATCGGCCCTCCTTTTAGCACCAGTCTTGTTGATGGCCAAATTGACACAACATGCAAGCAAGATGTAATCACCTTACCTCTCCTGAAAAAGAAAAATGATCATTAAATCAATCAGCTTCCAAGGTCTTGGATGTTGGTTCACAATGTTGCTATTTTGTTGAGTGGTCAATGATGTTGTAATGTTCAAGGGGCTTGGTGGTTATTAAGCTTCTTGGTACAAGTAGAGAGGATGTTGACAAAGACCTTGGGAACTTGACTTAACATCCACCAATTGCATTTACTTAGAAGTTCATGTTTCCTTCGTATGTTTCCTGATTTTGTAATCGTGGCATTCCCCTAAGATCACATTTATTAGATCTTAATTTTATGAAGAATTCTATCAAATAGTTTACAACTACCTTGTTATTCTGCATAATTAGTGAGAATCGGCCAAAACCTACCATTTACATTTGCTTGAGAGTTTCGAGTGCCTCATCATCAAATCTGACTTGTTCATTTTTTCTATAGTGGTATTTGGTGAGATTAAATCCCTTTGAGGCACTCTGTCAATAACCCAGTGGCAATTATCATTCCACTTATTGCTTTCCACAAAGCCATACTCTCCATGGGATTTAATTGAGGAATTTCTTGATAAACACTTCATTGTCCACTCTATGCTTCATCTTGTGTGCTTAGTCAATGCTTCCATACTTTGTGTCTATTTTTCTTTATATCTACTGATTGCAGCATCCTAGAACCATTACACCCCTTTTTACATCAACTCTTGGAGGCGTTTATCAAACACTTCGCTTTCCCTATCCATGGACCTTGAGTTGAGGTTTCTTTGAGGCCAACTATTGAACAATCCAAGCGCTAGCAATAGTTCCATATATTGCATTCAATATAAGTCTATTTTGCACAAATCTTGCAATAGTTCTATCAATGAGATGCAGTCTCCCATGAAACCATCCATTAGTGGTCCACACTTTCACATTTTACACACATGTCTAAAAGTTCCACATTTTGTATGTTTTCTTATTTGAAGGTGCTTTGATGGAAGTTCACATACTACAGTTGTTTGTTTAAAACCTCTTTCAAGACACTGATTCTGCCATATCCAACAAAGAAAATTATATTCATGAGGTGTGATATATATTTTGAGGCATTATGTCAAACAATTAGCTTTCCCTACTCCATGGTTCCACATTTTATATGAATTCACCACCGATTACATTTGTTTGAAACTTTCTAAGGCTTTGGAAACAAATACATTATGCAGAACTCTTAGCAATATACGTTCTATCACCATTTCATTCCATGAGATGCATCTCTTTGAGAGATCCTATCAAACCATTCACAAGCCATGTCTTTGCTTCCACATTTAATTTTGATCTACCATTATTTCATCACTAAACTAACATTTCCTTAAAAATCCACTTTGTCAAATGATTCGATGTTTTGTTTTTTCTTTCACTTCATCATTGGTAGAGAATATTACTGGCAAAGGTTGTGGAATTTGGCTTTACACTTCAACCGATTGCATTAAAAGTCCCTAAAACCTATACATTGTGCATACACACGAGCATTACATTTCATAAGACAATGTTTCCTTGATGAAATTTATCTCCATCAATGCACTTTATCAAATAGTTGATGTGCCTTGTCTATGATTTGATGGATGTCCAGATCTTGTTCCAAAGCTTGCATTCTTGGCATGGGTAAAGAAGAATAACAAGGGTCGTAGAACCTGGCTTTCATAGACTGTGAATATCCCATGAGCCGAGTGTTCCATGAAACCATCCCTTCAAGTCACTCGTTTCCATGAGATGATGTCTCCTTTAGGCACGTTGTCAAACATTTCATTTGACCATATCTGAGCTTCCCTTATTGCTGCACAATCTTCAATCATTGCATTTTATGGGGAAATAATCTTGTTTGTAGTGTTTCAATAAACAACTCACATGCCTCATTTGTGCTTCCACTTTTTTTCATTGGATGGATTAGAGTCAGGTTCAATGCATGTGAGGGATTGGGTCTCCTTCAGGGTGGAATCAGAACAAATTTAGGGGTGGGATCAGAACAAATTCTAGACATGAACATTCTCTTTTTTGTGCCCGGTTTAGGGTTCTCCCTGGTTCTGAAATCTAATATAGTGTGGGGTGTGGGTTCAAGACTTGCATGAGAACATTTTATTTATTTGGCTATTTACTTTGGGAGGTGGGTTTGGGACTCTACCAAGCACATAAACTTTTGATTGTGGATGATTGGCAAGTAGCTTTTTTTTTCCTTTTTGGACTTCAGAATTGGGTTCTCACCCAAAACATGAATATTTGCATTTGAGGGTGAAATTTTCTATAGGGACCCGAACTCGACTATCCCATTTATTATTATTATTATTATTATTATTATTTATTTCCCTTATGTAAATTTTTTTGAAGTTTTTCAATTTTCAATTTTTTATGATTTCTTTTTACATTTTACATATTTTTTGAATTTTAAAATCTTTTAACTATTAAAAGATTTATTTATTTAAAAATTTATTAAATTTTAATTTTAAAAACTAAAAGACTTTATTTATTTATTATTTTTATTTTTTAACACTTTTAAAAACTTTTAAAGTTGTATTTATTTAACTTTTTAAATCTTTTTTAACAAAAATAGAAAATGAGAACAAAAACAATAGACAAACAACAAAAGACCAGAAACAAAAGAGAAACAGACAAACCCAAAAACAAAACAAAAACAAGAAGTCACAAAAAAAAGAGAACAAAAGGAAAGAAAACAAACCAAAACAAAAAGGAAACTAACTAAAAGAAAGTGGACACTAACCAATCCTAATGCTAAACTAACTCTAAACCAAGCTATACAAACACAAAACAATGAAAAACTTGTACATTCACTTGACTGATTTTTCATTATGTGTAGAAGTCTTAATTTCCTAGGTATAGTTTTGAATCTAGCAAATTTATCTTTATACTAAGAAATATAACGTTTATGTGCAGTAAATTCATTTTGAGGGTATAAAGTTTAAAATATTAACAGTTTTGGGTTCTTAGTCTTGTCATGATCTACCCACAAATACATTTTATTATCCCCAACATCATAATCAAACTAAACATCATTAAAAAAAAAGGGGTAATGAAAAGACACCACTTGATTTAGAAGACCTTCAGTTGTTGTTGGGTGTTCATGTTGTAGGGCTTCCTTCTCGTGAGGTCTCAACTCTTGGAACACCACTCTATTCTGCTCTAGTACATGTGTGTCAATATAAAGGACATTCATTAGCAATGTATCATTAGCATTCAAGACTTCCAAACCTGGTTCAAAAATTTCATGCATATCCTTATCACGATCAACACTAGTTTCCAACAACAAACTAGTGTATTTGACTTCACAGGGACTATTAACCTCATTCATGTTTCCTAAAGTACATACATCACCAATTATATGATTAGCTTCCTCAACCTTTAAATCAATTTGCTCAACATTTTCCTTACCTAACTTAGCAATCTTTCTGGATAGAAAAAGATCAGAGCAACTTACCTCAGGATGTGGACTAAGAGGATGAATCTTACATGAGTCATCTACAATGAGGTTCTTTATGCAACTGGAATATTCATGTTCCAACATTGCTACTTTCATCTTGGGCATAGAGTCACAAATTTTCTGTGTCTCCTCAGAAGGACTAAGCAACAAATAATCCATGTTGTCAACTTGCAATTCTCACAAACCTACCTCCTCCTAAGATGAAGCCTTGTTGTCAGCACTCTCTTCACACATGTCACCCAAAAGAGTTTGAAAATCAGCATCCAACTCATCATCATTAATTCTAGAGATACTGGTACATGGTGAACAAGAATTTTCTTCAAACAACTCATTTGAATGCATAGAGTCAAATCCAAAAAAATACTTCTTCAGTTCATGTTTCTACATGTCATCAACTAAAATGTGCAAATCAACATCAAGTTTACCATTATTAAGGTCAAATTCATCAATGCAAGATAAATGATGGTTTTCTTCAAAAAAAATCACTCAAATAAATAGAATCAAAACCAAAAAGACACTTCCCCATTTCATTCTCTTTGTCATGTTAGAGTGGTTCAATTTTTGAGGCAACGTCTGGACAACCCACTTGACCTCCTTTTGTTTCATCCAACTAAATCTGATCAAAGATTTCTTGTTGCAATAGAACATTAAACTCATCTGTGCTAATATTTTGATTAGCATTAAAATGCAATCCATTTTCTTGATAGGGGTAAGTGTGATTTGATTGAGTATTAGGAAACACTTGATTGATCTACACATCTATTCAAAATTCTTCCCTCAAAGAGTCATTTTGGCATTCAAATCCTTGTCTTTGACCATGAGATTCATTTGCAATCTCATCCCAAAGTGTGTTCTCTATTTCAATATATTCATCATTCAAATCAGCAAAGTCATTTTCTTGTGTTAACTCGTCAGTAGATGTTTCATCATTATTAATGCTCATGAAAGAGTCTATGAACGTATCAATAAATTCACTTTTCATATCTAGAAAATATGAACAAGGTAGGAAAACTTTATCAGTCATGGAATCCATCTTGATGCAAGGATCAAGGTCATTAGAAGATGGGGAAGAAGTAAACATCTTCTCACATTTACTCTCATCATTTTGGATGGATTGATTATCATTTTCATGTGTGCTAGCTATTTCATCTTCCTCATTGAGTGGACAAGTATTCCGGGGATCATCCATAAGTATTCCTTCAACAGTGATCAGTTGTTTGAAATATAATTTCATCCTACCAAGGAAAACATGGAAATCCATCTAGAAATGTTGATTTTTTCTATGTATCCTACATCCATTCGGCCTAACAAGTTCTAATAGTTTTAAATCTCCTAATTCTTCCAGCTTCTTCGTTATTCAATTTTTCATACGGGGTATATCCAACCAACATGAACCATGCTCCTTTGTCCATCCCTCATCTTGTTTTTCATCTTGTTCAGAAGAAATGTTCAAATTGTTGGAAGGAGATTCTTTAGTTGTTGATTTTTTATGATAGAAGTCTTGTGTTAATACCCCATTTCTTTCAATACCATCATTAGTATTAACATTTCCAATGAAACTAGATTTTAACCTGATATTTCCATTATGCTTTGAATTTATATCCGTTTCATGCTCTTTGTCAAATAAAACATCAAAATGATATACTTGAATCAAATATTTTTCTTACAACTTCATTATGAGGTAATGGACTATGCTTTGGAATATGACTCAATACTTACCTCTTGGGTTGGATTTTGAATAGATAGATTCTTCCATTGGTCTTGCATGGGATTGACTTGATATGAAGCATAGTAAAATGTTGTGTTTGGAAGATTAGAAAGGTTGTAGCTGCTTAGTGAGAATGATTGCATCTAGGTAAGGATGGTGGGTAAACTGGCATAAGGCTGCAAAGGATGACAACTTGCAAGCACATGGTATTACAATCTTGATTTTGGCTACTTGAATTTCTCACACCATGTTCGGCTTGTGCTAGGAAGAGATATTTTTTCAATCCATCATTTACGAAGGTGATCTCACAACATCTAATTTCTACTACAAATGAAGGATTCAAACACTAATAGTAATGTTCTTTTGGCATATAATAATTAATAAACAGATTAAATATTGAACTCATTGATACATCAACAAAAACCTATGATTGAATTGGTAAATTAATTTTGATGGTGTCCTTTTTGTACTTGTGAATTCAAACGTTGGGTCTTGTGTTTGTGCATAAGGTTCAAACTAATCCATGAATAAAATTTCTAACTCCATCCATGAACAAATATAATTTGGTGGAAGATTAACATACCATTGCCATGTTGTACCTTGGAGTGTTTTGATGAAAAGTTGACAGCCAGTATCTTCATGAAGAATCTGGTGAAGACCCATCAAATCCTTGCAAATCTTAACATGATCTTTAGCAATTTGTCCACTATTAGCAAAAAATAATGGAAGCCTATTATGCATGTGATAAGGAATTTTATTAAGAATCTTGGGAATACACAAAGGGATGCCCATCGAAGCTAGGTTTTCCCAAATCCAACTCACTCCAACTCACAACAATCTAAAATTTCTCAAGTGGCCCTCCTTCTAGCGCCAGTCCTGTTGATGGCCAAACTAACACAACATGCAGGTAATATGTAATCACCTTACCTCTCCTAAAAAATACAAATGATCATTAAATCGATCACCTTCCAAGGTATTGGATGTATGGTCACAATGTTGTTGTTTTGTTGAGTGGTTAATGAGGCTATAATGTTCAAGGGGCTTGCTAGTTATTGAGCTTCTTGGTTGTTGCAAGATCAAATTCCTATCTAAACCTACTCTAATCATGGAGTATTTAAAAATGGAAAAGATAGATCATGGATGCAAGAACTACAAAACAAATCAATGTGTAATCAATAAAAATTTGAACATTCATTCACAGTGAAAACTTTAATAGTAGATCACAAATCACAATTCAAAAAAAAAAAAAAGATAAAACTTTATTCCTTGAAAGATTCTAAATCAAATGATTAACATAACAAACATCACTCTAGAGAACTATTGGCCTTGCCATTGCACCAAAAGGTCGACCTATCAATGCCTGATACAATTTTTAGTTAAGATCCATAGAAGGAGGTTAGACCATGTCACAAACCCAAGCATTGTGTTGTAAGGAAGACCAAGGTACACACCATCTTGCAACTATCCCACCCCAGCACAAGTGAGGGGTTTGAACCTGTGACCAGCTCTGATACCAATTGTTGACCTTGACATTGCACGAAAAGTTTGACCTATCAATGCCTAATACAAGTGTTTGTTAAGATCCACAGAAGGCGATTAGACCATGCAACAAACCCAAGTGCTATGCTATAAGGAAGACCAAGGGACACACCATCTTGCAATAAGAAAAAATTAAAGTAGGTTTAAGTCTAGTTGCTTCTACTGTTGCAAAATAGATAAACAACATCTACAAATCTAGAAAGTTCCACCAATGCACATAAACCAATGTCTTCAAATTACCTCAACTAAGCTAAGAATACATAAAACTTTATCATCTATCCCACTGCTAAACTATAATTAGCTTTAACTTGATTTTTAAAAAAACTCTAACTCTTACTAATGAGCTCCATTTTACAGTTAATATTTCAACTCCCTCTCCACAATTACCTCCAAAATAATATATCGAAAGTTGTAGCATTTAATCCTTCTTCAAAAGAAATTTTCTATTTCAACTTTTTTACTTCAGGTCACTTTGGTTAACTTTAGTTGGTTGTTGCAACTTTCCAATTTCAACTTTTGTTTGGTTTTAGCTAAATTTAGTGAACTTTAGTTAACTCCAAGTTCACTCCTTTACACAATGAGCAACAACCTTCTTTTCCAAAAATTTTTCCAGATGTGGACCACAAAATACTCAATTCACTCATCATCTCTAGATCTTAAACATTGATTACTCCAACTTATTATCTTTCCCTTTCAAAAGTACCTAGAAAAATCAAAGTATATTAATTAATCAATAAAATCAATCAATTCATAACATTTAATTAATTCTAAAACCTAATTAAATATCTTAATATTTTTTCAATTGATTGCATGTATAATAATAATTTAATAATAATAATTGAAAGACTATGAAACCATTTTAAATTAATGCTCTGTATGGATTTGATATCCTCATGTTGTTTGCTCCCTGAATATGGAAACTGCTATTGCATGCTTGCACCCAATCAACTTTAAACAAATTTTCTTCTCCTTTTTGTCACGAATGATGTTTGACTTGTTTGATACCTCTTAAATGAGGCTAACAAAATGATATCAAACAAAGATGCCCTCCATTCTAAGAACCCTGTGAACACCTCTAAGTATTGCACTCACCTTGTTGATTGTCTCTGGCTTTGAATTCTATGGATCTCCACTATCTACAAGTAGCACATCCATAATCCCCTTTCTAAATGATAACATCAAAACTTTCACTTTCAAATGGAAGGCTTAATATGTCTAGTACTAGGACTTGTACACCATGAAGACCCTTGGCTATTAGATGATTCTACATCTTTCCCACTGTAATTGATGAAATATCTATACAAATAATTTGTATAGATATATTCTTTCGCACATTTGAGAGCTACCACAACCAAAATCCATCTTAGTGCAATTACCTGAACCAAAAACAATGACATTTTACTTGAAGGCTCAGATTCACTTTGCGCATTCCCCTTTTTGTAGTTGTACATCCTACCTTCATGCTTTCACATTTTCATGCATTTTTTTTGTTTCCACATTCTTCATTCATGTTGATTAGAACATTTGCAAATACAAAATTTGATGATGTTTCTCCATTGGTACAAGTAGAGAGGATGTTGACAAAGACCTTGGGAACTTGAATTAACATCCACCAATTGCATTTTCTTTGAAGTTCCCATTGCCTTCGTATGTTTCTTGATTTTACAATCATCGAATTCCCCTAATATCACATTTATTAGATCTTAATATTATGAAGCATTATGTCATACAGTTTACAACTACCTCATTATTATGTATAAGTCGTGAGAATCAACCAAAACCTACCATTTGCATTTGCTTGAGTGTTTCAGGCACCTCATCATCAAATTTGACTTGTTCATTTTTTCTATAGTGGTATTTAATGAGATTAAATCCCTTTGAGGTGCTTTGTCAATAATCCAATGCCAACTATCATTCCACTTATTGCTTTGCACAAATCCATACTCTTCATGGGATTTCATTCAAGACTTTCTTGATAAACAATTTGTTGTCCACTCTATGCTTCCATACTACTGATTGTAGCACCCTGCAACCATTACACCCCTTTTTTCATCATCTCTTGGAGGAATTTTTGAAACAATTCACTTGCCCTTTCCATGCACCTTGAGTTGAGATTTCTTTGAGGCCAACTATTGAACAGTCCAAGCATTGGCTATAGTTCCATAGATGGAATTTAATATAAGTCCATTTTACACAAAGATTGCAATAGTTCTATCAATGAGATGAAATCTCCCATGAAACCATCCATTAGTAGCCCATGCCTTCACATTTTGCATGCATGTCTGAAAGCTCCACATTCTGTATGTTTTTTTATTTGTATGTGCTTTTATGGAAGTTCACATACTATTGTTGTTTGTTTAAAACCTCTTTCAACACGCTAATTCTGCCATATTTAGCAATCATTATATTCATGAGGTGCGCTATCTCTTTTGAGGCATTCTATTAAATAGTTAGCATGCCCTACTCCATGGTTCCACATTTTGTATGTATTCACCATCAATTACATTTGTTTGAAACTTTCTAAGTGTTTGGAAAAAAATCCATTATGTGCAACTCTTAGCAATATACATTTTGCCACCATTTCATTCCATGAGTTACATCTCTTTGAGAGATCCTATTGAACCATTCACAAGCCATTTCTCTACTTCAACATTTCATTTTTATTTACGATTATTTCATCCGTGAACTACTATTTCCTTAAAATTTCATTCTATCAAATGATTTGATGTTTTTTTTCTTTCACTTCATCACTAGTGTAAACGACGATTTTGGATTGCCCTCACAATGCTTTGCTCCTCCTAGGTTTTTTCACCTAAAATTAGAAAGGGGATTGGATGGGGTCCAAAATGCAAGGGTTTACACTCAAATTCTATCTAAATAAAATGTATTATGTCTAATTAAGGTGCTAGAGTGCTCTAATCTAAAAATGAAATAATTTAATGATGCAAAACTTAGAAAATGCAAAGTGTTGGAAAGCACACTATGATATGTACAAAAGTAAAATAAATAAAATATATGTTGAAATAAAGATATAGAATAGGAACTATTCACTTGAAAACTAATGAGGAGCAGATTGGAGATTGCAGAGGCCACTGAAATTCTAGAAATTTTAATTTTTAACCCTTGTGGGACTAAGTCGCTAGGCTAGGAAATTTAGTCCTAGTTTGAGTAACCTGCTTTAGAGCTTGTTTCAGCCAAATGGGTATCCAAATCTACAAAAATATCTAAAAAAAAAGTTCAGTGAGATTAATTCACCACTAGTGGTGACTTAGTCTACTTTTTGAGTCTCTGAAAATTTGAAAGTGGAAACAAAAGCCCTAGGTCTGCACTCTAGTTTCCCATAAGTGTCCACTTCTAAAAATCTGATTTTTGGGTTTGAAGGTGACTTTTAATGGATATTTTGGCTTTGTAAAAAAGGATATTTCTTCAATGAGTCTTCAACCTAATCTTCTACAAACACAAAATGAAAGAGAAGGAAATGGTGAATCTTATGGCATGGGGGTTTTCCTAGGTCAAACCCCTTTTTAGGTAATTAAACAAAAATGAAGAAATGAGATAATGGAGTTAGTACCTTTCCATGATGATTGATCTTAATTTTATACAAGAATGGATGTTGATTCAACCTTTGAATGACTTAGAGAGCTATCTTGATTTCTTGGAATGATAAAACCCTAGCTTGCTTGAGAATAATGATGAAGATGAATGATGAAAGAAAGAGGAATGAATGAAGATGAGTTAGGAGACTAAAAAATTATGGGAAAAACCATTATCTATACATAATTATGCCTTAATTGTCAAAAATACCTCATCACAAGTTGATGTTAGGTCTTGAAGAATAAAAACCCAAAAGAAATTTGATTTTTATTTTTATTTTTGAGCAAAATGGGACTAAGTCACCCAAGGTGGTGACTTAGTCCACCTGGGAAATTTTGAGTGGATTTAGGAGATTAATATGTATTAAATGTTTTCTATCAAGTTTTTCTTCAACAAGACTCTTAATTAAAGCCTATAAGTGCATAAAGTGGCCATTTGAAGCATAAGAAAGGTGTAAATATTGATGAAAAACCTAGGAAAGTGTGAAAGTTTGTTACAAGACTTTACAACAATTTGAAATAGGTCTCGATAAGGTTATTTAGGCGAATTATAACATTATGGTCCTAGAAAAGTGTGAATATGTGTTACAACACCTTACAACACCTTTACAAGACATCGTTAAATGTATTTTATTTATAACACCTCACAACACCAAATCAATGCCTCATTAAGCCAAATTTATCATCCATTGTTCCCATATTAATCAAGGTGTACACTTTTTGGAAACACTTCAAGCCCCCACTTTAGTGAGAGGATGAACTTGCTTCTATCTCTTGCTAAAGTAGACATTCAAGAAGAGTCTAGTCATACCAATGTGTATGACAAAGAATGAAAAAGATCAAAGGAGGTTATGCAAGCCCCCAGTATCCAAGATCAAGAGTCAAACTAACATAAGCACAAAAGGACACACACAAGGTGTATAATATGCATCAAAACAAGATACACGATCATGCAATGAGAAGAAATAAGGGAAAGAAAAATGAGGTTGATCAAAGATGCACTCACTCTGGGGCCACAAAACATTAGGTCGTATGTGGAGTGAGTTGTCCCAAACAAGTGGTTAAGTGAGAAAGTCATGCCAGTGTGTCGACTTCCCACCATATAATGATAAAGTCATGCTAGTGTGTCAGCTTCCCATTATACAAACCATACCAAAGTTATGCTCCTGATAACTTTGATAAGTCACCACAATGAAAATGTTTTTGTAAATGTTTTTGTAAATGTTTTTTAATTTTTTATGTAAAAAAAATTTTAAAGGGGATTTTACTTTGTTCATGTAAGGTCTTCTTCTTAGGGAGCATTGTACCTAATTTCTCCAAGAGAGGAAAATTCAGGGTGTCAAATCATTATCCATGGGATGCCTTGTTTGCATTAGGACACTTCAGTTGATTGTACACTCTTGGAAGGCATCAAACCCAATGACACCACCAAGAAGATAAAAATCACAAGAAAAGAAAAATCACACCATGAAATTGACAAAAAGATGTCATCTATGTATGCCCCCACTTTAAAGTGGTTGCTACACCATTATTGTGAGAAATTTCTTTAAAGTAGAAGAAGAATTTCACATGAGAGCTTACTCGGAAAGCCCTATGCCAATTCATATGTTTCTGATAAGCTACTTCATGGAAGTGGGGTAGTATATCACATGAGATCCAATTTAAGGCATGTCATCCACATCCCAAGCTTGCTCTGATATGATCATGAAAGGTTAATGACTATTCAAAAGAGGCAACGAAAAGTAAGATACAAGGGAAAGGGCTAAAAAATCCCTTGCCCCCATTGAGTGTAGGACAAGGGTGAGCCAAGAGTGGATGATGATATGTTGCTCCATAGCAATAGTGAGTATGCTATGATACTTCAAATATTACATGACAAGGAGCAGCAACCAATGTTATTTATGTGAATAAGTAAACAAAGTTTCTAAAATGATTTTTTTCTTAGAAGAAGTGTTTGTGATGGTTTTGATTAAAGGTTGTGGATGGAAGGGACAATAACGAAGATCATTATTCTTTTTTTTAGACTCTATTGGTATGATCTTGTATTCTCCCATGGAGAGAGGTATGGATTCAAAGGTTTTCGAGACCTCTTCAAAAAACATTGTGGCCTCTTTTATTTTATTTTGTCTTTCTATATCATTTTTTTTGGTACTAATCATAGCGCATGTAACGTTGTTGTTTTGAGGAGTAACGTGTGACTGATCGTGAATTCATAAGATTGGCATCAAGGCTTGATCCATATCAAGCAATTTAGGATGCTTCAAAGTGAGGTTGATTTTTGGTTTAGGAGAAATACAAACTAGATGTTTGTGACATTCAATGTTTGGTGCTTCCATATTGGTTTCATTACAAGAATGTGAATGATTAGTAGTTAGAGTGTCTTTCTCAATAAGGGTTGTCCTAGTGGAAGAGGGATCACTAAGATTCTCATGATTTTCATCCATTGTGTTTTCCAACACCAAAGTATCATCTTCACAATTAGGAGAGATACTAGGAGAAAAATAAATGTGATTATCATGAACATTTATGACTTCATTCTTTTGCTCCCTAGTCTCTTGAAAAATATAAGAGGTAGAGGAAGGATCATAAAGAGGGTTGTTGTAGACCAACATGTCCTCATCATTTATAATCTTATCTTCCTAAAACTTATCTTCACAATGGAAATTAGGTAAGGTGATGTGTAAGAACGTTTCTATGATTTCATTATGTTGTGCTAAAATATCTTCCCAAAGGGGATGAGAAGGACAAACAAGATCCTCATGATTCTAAATGATTGTGTCTTCTTTCACCAAGATACCTCTGTCACTAAAATTAGAGGTATTAAGAGAAACACAATTATGATGATCATAAGTATCTACGTTTGTATGCTCTTCTATCACATTATCCACACAAATGGGGGAGATAGGAGAGGGTGTGAGTGGAAGGTTAACATTGTCATTTTCACTCTCTTGTGCTAAGAGACTCACATAACTAGGACATACATTGAATGAATGATGACCATGTTTATTGACTAAATTTTTCTTTGAAAATTTGGAGAAGATTGAAACTAACATTTTGAAGGAACAATCTATGATAATTCAAAATGTAATGTAAAAGGCTAAAATGAAATGTAATTTTTAGATGATAATTGATTGATTATGCTATGTAACAATATGAGAATACAAATGAGAAATTTAAACCATGCATGAAATGAGCTAATTTAAGGTAGACCTAATGAAATGCATGTTACAGAAACTCAACCAACTGATATAGATAGTTAAGGGTAGAAAACAAAAGCTTGAAAATAGGGTTTTCAACTTTGTAAAAGGTAGTTTCAGGGCTAAACAGGGACTAATTCGCCCAAGGTGGTGACTTAGTTCTAGTAGGGAATTTTTTGAGATTTTTCAAAATTTTCTAATAGATTTTGATGGTCTATGTATTGTATAATGCAGGCCTAAGATGTAAATGCAAAATTTTAGAAATTTTCAATGATTTAAGATGAAAAAATACTTGTAATTGAAATGCTTTCAAAAATGACTACCCTAAATTGATGTTTTTGACCTAAATGCATAAAAAATATTCTCGAAAGTTTCCAGACTTATAGTATATGATACTAGGAGGCTTATAAAGCAAAAAAATGAGGTTTTTGACCCTATATCAAACACTAAAAAATTTGGTCTGGGACTAAGTTTCCTAGGCTACCGAATTAGTCCCAGTTAGGGTTTTTTGCAAAATTTTGCAGAATTTTTAATGGATTTTGATGTTTTAGATGTGGTATAATGTAGACATAAGAGGAAAATGAAAATTTGTAGAAAATTTTAATGATTATAGATGTCAAAAATTAATGCAAATACTAGTATGCAAATCCGAATGCAAGGTTAATGCAAGCTAGATCTATGATGAAGGACTCCAAATCAAAAATGAAAAGTATTTGAAAATCAAGTTCACCAAAATGTAAACAATGATTTTGGATTGCCCTCATAATGCTTTGCTCCTCCTAGGGTTTTTCACCTAAAAGGAGAAAGGGGATTGGATGGGTTCCAAAATGAAAGGTTTTACACTCAAATTGTATGTAAATGAAATGTATTATTTCTAATTAAGGTGCTCTAGTGCTCTAATATGAAAATTAAATGATCTAATGATGCAAAACTTATAAAATGCAAAGTGCTGGAAAACACACTATGATATGCAAAAAAGTAAAATGAATGCAATAAATGTTGAAATAAAGATATAGAATAGGAACTATGCACCTAAAAAATTGATGAGTAGACTAGAGATTGTAGAGGCCATTGAAATTTTGGTGATTCTAATTTTTAAGCCTGGTGGGACTAAGTCACTAGGCTGGGTGATTTAGTCCCAATTTGGGGAAACTGCTCTAAAGCCCGTTTTGGCCAAATGGGTATCCAAATCTACAAAAATCTCCAAAAAAAAAGTTTAGTGAGACTAATTTTCCACTAGTGGTGACTTAGTCCACTTCTAAATCTCTAAAAATTCAAAAGTGGAAATAGAAGCCCCAGGTCTACACTCTGGTTTCCCATAGGCATCTACTTTTGAAACTCTATTTTTTAGGCCTGGAGGTGACTTTTAATGGATATTTTGGCTTTTCAAAAAATGATATGTCTTCAATTAGTCTTCAACCTAATCTTCTACAAACACACAATGAAAGAGAAGGAAATGGTGATTTTAGGGTATGGGGGTTTGCCTTGGTCAAACACACAAAAATGAAGAAATGATATAATGAAGCATGAAATAATGGAGTTAGTACCTTGCCATGATGGTTGATCTTACTTTTCTACAACAATGGATGTTGATTCAGCCTTTGAATGACTTATAGAGCTATCTTGATGTCTTGGAATGATAAAACCCTAGCTTGCTTGAAAAGAATGATGAAGATGAATGATGAAAGAAAGAGGAATGAATTAAGTTGAGTTAGGAGATTAAAAAATGATGTGAAAAACCATTATTTATACACAATTATGCCTTAATTCTTGAAAATACCTCTTCACAGGTTGACCTTAAGTCTTGAAGAATAAAAACCTGAAAGAAATTTGAATTTATTTTGATTTTTGAGCAAAATGGGACTAAGTCACCCAAGGTGGTGACTTAGTCCACCTGGGAAGCTTTGAGTGGATGTCAGAGATTAATATGTATTAAATGTTGTTTATCGGGTTCTTCTTCAACAAGACACATACTTGAGGCTTGTAAGTGTATAAAGGAGCCATTTGAAGCATAAGAAAGGTGTAAATATTGTTGACAAGCCTAGGAAAGTGTGAAAGTTTGTTACAAGACTTTACAACACTTTGAAATAGGTCTTGGTAAGGTTATTTAGGTGAATTATAACATTATGGTCCTAGAATAGTGTGAAGATGTGTTACAACACCTTTTCAATACATCGCTAAATGTATTTTATTCAAAACACCCCACAATAGCAAATCAAGGCCTCATTAAGTACAATTTATCATCAATTGTTCCCATATCAAGCAAGGTATACACTTTTTGTCAACACAATTGGCAAAGAATATTACTAGCGAAGGTTGTGGAATTTGGCTTTACACTTCAACCGATTGCATTAAAAGTCTGTAAAACCTATGCATTGTGCACACCTGTGAGCATTGCATTTCATAAGACAATGTTTCCTTAAGGAACTTTATCTCCATCGATGCACTTTATCAAACAATTGACATTCCTTCTCTATGCTTTGATGGATGCCCAGATCTTGTTCTAAAGCTTCCATTTTTGGTGTGGGTAGAGAAGAATAACAAGGGCCATAGAACTTGGCTTTCACATAATATGAATATCCCATGAGCCAGGCATTCCATGAAATCATCCCTTCAAGTCACTCATTTCAATGAGATGACGTCTCCTTTAGGCGTGTTGTCAAACATTTCATTTTACCATATTTTAGCTTTCCTTATTGTTGCACAATCTTCAATCATTACATTTTATGGGGCGATAATCTTGTTTGCAATGTTCTAGTAAACAACTCAGATGCCTTGTCTGTGCTTCCACTTTTCTTTATTGGCTTGATCAAAGTAAGGTTCAATGCGTGTACAAGATTGGGTCTCCTTCAGGGTAGGATTGGAACAAATTTATGGGTGGGATTCGAACAATTTTTGGATGTGAACATTTTTTTTGTGTGCCCAGTTCAGGGTTATCCCCGGGTCTGAAATTCAATACTATGTAGGGTGTGGGTTTGGGACTTGCCCGAGAACATTTTATTTATTTGGCTATTTACTTTGGGAGGCGAGTTCGGGGCTCTACCAAGCACATAAATATTTGATTTTGTCAAGTCCCAATATTTTTCCTGACTCTAACTACAAGTAGCTTTTTTTTCCTTTTTGGACTTTAGAATCGGGTTCTCACCCAAAACATGAATATTTGCATTTGAGGGTAAAATTTTCTATTGGGACCTGAACCCGACTACCCCATTTATTATTATTATTATTATTTGTTTCCCTTACGTAATTTTTTTGAAGTTTTTCAATTTTCAAATTTTTATGATTTCTTTTTACATTTCTTTTTACATTTTGAATTTTAAAATCTTTTAAATATTAAAATATTTCTTTATTTAAAATTTTTATTAAATATTTTAATTTTAAAACTACTGAGGACTTTATTTATTTTTTTATTTTTATTTTACACTTTTAAAAGTTTAAAAGTTTTATTTATTTAACTTTTAAATCTTTTAAAATAAAATATTTATTTATTTATTTAATTTTACACTTATTTAAATTTTAAATCTATATTTTTTTATATTTTCAATTTTTTATGTTTTTGTATTTTTCTAAGTTTTTGATTTTTTTCTAATTTTTTGATATTTTTTTGTATTTTCGATGACTCTAATCCAGAACAATGTGACAGACAAAGATGACACCCAAACAAAAAACAAAAAAACACAAAACAATAAACAAACATGAGAACTAAGCACAGTGAAAAGACGACAAAAGGATGGGGATGAAGATGGACAAAAATGAGCAAAAAAATGGCCAAAACCGAAGATGAAAAAGCAAATGAAGAGTGGAAAAGAAACAAGCCAACAATCACAGGATTCAGGATCAGGACATAACCAGGAATAGGAACCTTGAAAAGGTTCATTGTTCTGGTTCTAGTCTAGTACCTGATTCTGAACCAAACAAAAGAAGTACAAAGCAAGCAAAGATCAAAGTTGGGATAGAAATGAGAACTTGAACTTTCCAAAGGTATAGAGTGCAAGTTTTGGTCCAAAACTTGAGTCTGACAAAGAAAAAGAAAATGAAAGAGCCATTAGAAACGAAAAAAACAAGAATGAAAAAGCACAAAGATGACAAAAACCAAACAAAAAAATGAAAGGAAACAAAGAGGGTCGTTGAATTTTCCAAGAAAAAGTTGGGGCCATGTATGCAGGGCATAATAGGAATGTGTCTTTCAAGGGACTTCATGAAAAATCTTGGCAAATATCTAGCACTTCATTTTTCTCATTTAATACTATAGAAAAAGCACATGGTAAAGATGAAGATCCTGTCTGAGCCCTTTCATCCCTAACATATAGTAGAGGACATAGTACTGAGCTTTGAAGTAGTGTGTACCTCGTTTCCAAAAAAGATGTATTACATAGAAATATTGGAAGAAGAAAAAGACATAAGTGATTGGACCCTTAAGGAGGAGGTCTTGCTCAATCAATTCACTGATTCTAACCCATTCAAGAATTTCCATGCTACTGAGTTAGGCACTTATGTGATCTTTGAGAAGGAATAGGAGAAACCTATTTGGTTTGAAAACACTTTATGGAAACTACATTTTGACAATGCTAAATGAAAATCTAGTTTTGAAGTTGGCATTTCATTGGTATCTCCAATCGGGTTGGAGACCGTCATAGATTTTCGCTTCTAGTTCTCCTACTCAAATAATGATACAAAATATGAGACACTAGTTCATGACTTGACTTTAGTGGTGTAGATGGGAATAAAAGAATGCTGGTGTTTGGAGATTTAGAGCTAGTCATAAGCCAGATATGAGGATAGGAAACTACCAAATTTGTAAGGATGAGGTCCTACCAACACACGATATGGGACCTAATTAAAGGGTTTTAATATTTTAACATATAGGTTATCCCTTGATCTCATAACTTTTTCATAGATCAGATGGCCCCTATTGGCTCATAATTTGAGCCAATATCTAGATCAAACAAAATCCAGCATGTGGTGCGTACCATTTTCTGACCATCTATACTCAACAATGACTAGAACTAGTAGGTCTTTGAAGATGATGCTTAGATCACTACCTTCTTGTGACAGTTGGGGAAAGTTTCCAACCAACTACATTTCAAAGTTGGAGAAGTTACTGAAGAACAAGTAATCCAACTAAAAGGCAATAAGATCCCATGAGGTTTGATCCCTATTGAGAATCTCTTTGATTGCAAAGACGCAAGACATAGTAAGTGGAGATTCACAACTAGTGAAGAGGACTATGAAGACCTCGATGTCAGAGGTGGCAGGAAGCTAAAATTTAGGAGGAACGTGCCACAAGAAACTAAGGAAAGTTTGACTAACTTTTGTACTAAATACGATAGAGTTGTGTCCTATACCTACGATGACCTTAAGGGTTACAATCCTCACATTATCCAATATATTATCAGCTTATTCGAGAGTTGTAAGCCAATTCAATAAAAGTAAAGGTCGATCATTCTGAAGGTGGAAGCATTAATGGCACAAGGGCTTACAAATTTGATTGAGTCAGAGATCATATACCTAGTTAAGAATTCCACTTAGGCATCCAATCTAGTCTTGGTCGAGAAAAAGGATGTTGACATACAACTTTGTGTGGAATTTTAGGTCTTTAATAAAGCCTCGTTAAAATACCACTATCCTTTACCCTCAATGGAGAAAATCTTGCATATCGTGGCTAGATCAGAGATGTTCTCAGTACTCGATGGTTTTTTAGGCTATCACCAGGTTTATGTTAAGGAGGAGGACCAACACAAAATGACATTCACCACTAAGTGGGGAACATTTTCTTACACAAAGATGCCCTATTTCCTCTCCAATGTGGGTTCCAATTTCCAACATGTGATGGATATCACTTTTAAAGGATTGATTAATAAGATCATCTTAATATATCAAGATGATCTGACCATTTTCTCCAAATCAAAAGATGATCATTTTGATCATCTAAAAATGTTCTTCCAAAAATTTCAACAATTCAAGATTTTCTTTAAATCCCAAAAAATGGTTTTTTGGAGTACCATAAGGCAAGCTACTTGGCTTTGTTGTATCTAAAGGAGGAATAGCCATAGACCTCGAGAGGGTGAAGGCTATAATGAAAATAATGTTTCCTATCAATCATAAGGGGTTACAATCTTTCCTAGAGAAAATTAATTTTGTCAGCCAGTTTATTTCATATTTTGCAAGCATTGCAATACCCGTCACCATAATCCTAAAGAAGGGCTTAGCATTCAAATGGACCCTAGAAGGTAAGATGACCATCCATTAGATTAAGGTGACCATCTCTATAGCTCCAGTGTTAGCTAACCTAGACTTCTCCAAAGACTTCCTACTGCATGCTTACAATACCCAGCATAGCATAGCCTACATTCTCATGTAGAAAGATGAAGAGGGAGGTAGAGAGCACCCCATTGCTTTCCACTCCAAGAACCTCTAGGGATACGAAGCTAAATATAATTTCATTGAAAAGCAGGCTTTTTCCATCATCAAAATCCTCAAAAAAATTTGACATTTAGTTTTAGCCAACAAAATTACCATTATGGTCACTCATCCCAGTGTTAGAGAATACATCACAGAGAGCGAGATAACCAAAAAGAGGCCCAACTAGATCACTAAGATCCTGGAGTATGATATGGACATCTAACTAATAAAGGTGGTTTAAGGAAGAGGCCTTTGTGAATATCTTGTACAAGAGCTGGGCCCTTAGGTGGGAGGAGAGATCAACCATATATATGCAAATAAATTCAAATCCTATGAGTTGTGGGTGGCTGATCAGATGAGATTCATGTAGAGTGGGCAATACCCAATGGATATCCTACCTCACAAATGAAGATACTACAAGCTGCAGGGTGTTGGAGACATACTGGTTGAGAGAGTTCTATTTAAAACAAATTATGATGGATTCCTCTATTACATGGACAATTCATAGGGAAAAAGGATTTTGAATGAGTTCCATAGTAGCCTAGAGGGAAAAAATTTCTCTACCAAGACCACTACTTTAAAAATCATGAGGGAAAGCTATTACTGGCCTACGATATTCTTTGAAGCCCACCATTTAGTGTGAAAATGCACTAAGTGCCAATATTGTGTTGACAAGTAGAAAATCTCTACTATGCTATTGATCCCAACCATAATCAAAGAACCCTTCGTGTAGTGGGGATTATATTTTATTGGGATGATCAATCCCATATCTATTGCCAAGCATAAATGGATACTCACAACCACTGATTATTTCACAAGATGGATGGAGGAAACTCCTCTAAAGAATGCTACAAAAGCAAAGATTGACAATTTTCTTAAGGAATTGGTGGCAAGGTTCAGTTCACCAAAGAATGTCATCTTGGATAATGTGTGAGCCTTTGTAGGCTCTTGAGTGTAAGATTCCTCACTCCAGCATGGGTTCTACCTCAAAACTTTTTCCAAATATTACCCACAAATCATGGGTTAACAAAATTGAGCAACAAGAACTTAATCAAGTTGATAAAGCATATTGGGTTAGAGCACCAAAAATAATGACAAAGGCATCTATGAGCAGCCTTGTGGGAAGATCACATTACACCTTAGAAAATTCTAAAGGCCACCCCTATGAGTTGGTGTATGGAAAAGAGATATTCTACCCATTTCGATGGAAATCTTGGTTCTGCAATTGCCAAATTCCTTAGAAGTTGAGAAGGACAATGGGATGGAAGTGAAATTGGCTGAGCTTTTAAACATTGAAGATAAAAGGGAAAAGGTGTTCAAAGCCATGATTAAACATTAGTAGGTGGTTAAATGGTGGTTCAACAAGAAGACCTTTGACCTAGGTTTTAGGGAGGGGATTCTTATGCTAAAGTTTGATGAACGAGCTACAAAACCAAGGAAACATGCAAAATTTGATTCACTATGGAAGGGTCCCTTCTGCATTCACAAATATAAGCAAAGAAATGCATATGAGCTTGAAGACATGAATGAATTTTTTTTGGACATACAGGTAAATAGTATTCATCTAAATATTTTTAATTAAAATATTCATAGTTCATTAAAAATTTACTATTATGTACCATGTAATTTTTTTTAAATAAGCATTTTTCAAATTAAACCATGAGAAAACGATCCTCTCCTCCCTACCATTATGCATAAAAAATTACCATGGGGGCATGTGCTATGAAAATAAGGGCAAGACCCAACATCATCAAACATGCTCTGAAACCACAAGCAACCCTGACATCGTCGATGGTGAGGGTGATAGGCTAATCATCATTCTCTAACCCATCATCAATAATAGTGACATCTATAATGGTTAGACAATGATGGTACCTTCTATCCTAGTGGCACTCCTTACTAATTAGACCTCTTTTAGGGGAGTTAGGGGGATCGTCTATAGTTTCATGTGTTGTAGTTTCCACCTATCTTTGGATGATACCATGCCTCTATAAGGTCACCATATAACATCTTGTGACCATAAAACATCAAATAGAATCCACCAAAAAAAAAGATCTATATATCTCCAATAGCCTATCAATGGGTAAGCATATGCGATTGGTGTACTAGGAGCTACGCCCTAGGGGAACTTGATTGATTACATATATGTGATGCATGCAAAGTCCCAAACCTATAGGAGTGTACACTCTATGAGGCTAAGAAACTCATAGTGTACATAATGCTCAAGGTCATGGTACAAATTAGCAAGCATGCTTTGACCTTAAGCATAAACAGTCTAATGGTCCTCCATCTGGTGAATGTAATGGATGAGGCCCCCATGTAGGTGAGAGCCTTTCCCATCCATAATGACTTGAAGAGTGGTTGTGACAACCATATCCCTCTATAGGATGGGAATGGCCACTCGCCCTTGCTTAAACTTGCGCATATAGATGTGGTTGATAGTTTCTCCTAGATCTATATGGTTGGTGTAGTATTACTAGCCCTCTAGGGCCTCCCATAGAATTTTCACCTTGTCATAAGCCACCCACCATCCATGGATGGGTAGGTCGATGATCTTGTACATGTCCTCCAATGTGATAGTAATCTATCTTGATGCCAGGTAGAAAAAGGAGATATCTATGCATCAACGCTCCATGAGCACCATGAGCATTAGGGGATGGTAGCGCATGTCTAATAGTGTGTAGTTCCACCACAAGCCCACATGCCACAAATGGTCCTAATCGTCTGTATGCATATGTATAACCTAATCTTGTAATGCAATCAACACATGCCCACATTTGTACTCTCACATCTCTGGCTACTCCTGTAGTAGAAAAAAAAACATGTCAGACTCATCTACATCATAAAATTATATCTTCTACAAAAAATTCTAAGACTTTGGGATGGAGGTGCACCATACAAACATCTATGCAATGTGCTAACATCCAAGGAAAAATATTATGAATGTTGCTTGGATGATAGAATGTAGGATAGATGTTGCTACTAGAGGCTGATGATGCACTATTGGGATGACAACAAACCAACTAAATGCCTTCATCCCATTCAAATGCATGTGTTTCTCTCAAATTGGAAAAACATAAAAAAGTGTATAAAAATGTCAAGCTAGGGTTAGATTCCTCATGCCTCATCAACCTCACCACCCTCAGATATGGTATGAAGAGCTACACGATCTTGGGATCTACATAATTTTGTTACTGAGGCATTTTTCTAGATTTTCTCATAAAATTCAACAAAAATCTTGCTATGAATAGTGAAAATTACCCTTATGTGGGCCATCCCAAATATATATGTCCTTTTGGGCCCATTTTTCTTGATGGATGTGGTCCTTCCATTCTTCCAATTTCACCCCACCTAGTTGGGGGAAAAGTAGGAGGGGGCATATACTCACCTCTTCATCATATTTTTCTTTTAAACCATTGATTTTTTAATAAGTATTCTTCTTGTCGCGGTAGCTTGTTCAAGTTTTTGAACTAATTTTAATTTGAGTTTTGTAGAATGAAACTTCATGTTTGGTGTAATTTCTTGCTAAGATTAATTGCTAGGGGCATCATTAGTATCCACCTGCTTGACCTCTGTGGCCTCTACAGTATCCTTTGGGGATGCAAATCTATAAAATTTTCAAATTTTTAGTATTGCACTAATGTTTTCTTTTCTACTTTAGCATAGTTGATTTTTCCCCAAACATTATCTCACTAAAGTGGGGTCAAAATGTAGTATCATAAAATTAAACCCCAAGGAAATTTTACATTTGTACATTTGGCCACCTGCATTTATGGTGCCTAGCCACACTTATGAAAAGAACCTTATGAGCTAGAATTTCATGATTCTAACTACATAAGGGGAAACAACGAAGCATCACAGTTCACAACCTCATTTCTTGCAAATTTGTGAGTTAGACACCTCCATGACATGTGGACATTCACCCAACACACAAGCATCCCAAAATTTATGAGTTTAAATAAGGGAATCTCAAGAGCTTTACTCATGACATGCATCATTGTGGAAGAATCTTGAGTGAAATGGATCTTCCTACCCTTGCAACTTCAACAAATCTCTCTTTCACTATCATTCTCATTCCTTCTCACCATCTTTCTCTACATCTTGCTCTCTCACTTCTCTTCTATTTAGATCTCATTTCCACAGTGAAGCTCTACTAGACTCACATCTTTTCAACAACCAATGCTCTCTTTCAAGCACTCAACATCACATTTTTCAAGCCAAGAGAGAGCCATGAAATGTTGGTAATGCTCTCTTGATACGAGTTCTCCTCCATAGTGGGGTTTTCTTTTATCAGTCGCCTATCTACTTTGTGATATGGGTTATCCTCCATAGTAGGATTTGATTTTATCACTCATTGTGTCTAATTTATTTTGTGTTTTTTCCTTTTCTCTATATATCTAGTTATCCATGGAGGTGGAAATACCAAAATGGGGGTTTGATTGAGGCAAGCCCCAAAATAACCCCGACACTTTTCCTCATCCACTTTGTGTGTAGGGTGTTCATGTAAAAGGCTTCATAGGAGGATTCATAGTTCAATATCTTTTTTGAATTTAAATCCTTACCTTCTTTTTCATTTCCCTACATTCCTACTATCTATTTACTTATTAGATTACTTAGGCTTTGGATTCTAGGTAGATAGGTTAGATTCTTTGTGTTTCTATGAGATAGTTTAATTCTCTATGCATACGAGACACCAATGCATCCATGAGATGATAGTGCATCATGTTATAATTTGTCTCCTACGATGACATAATTTTTCCAAGAGCTAACCTTCTTTTCCTAGAAACCTGTGTAATCTATTCTTTCAATCCCCAAAGTCCTTCACTCATAAGCATATCAAAAATTGTCATGTAAACATGTTCTTATAATCTCTTTCATCTTGTAACCTCCATCACTTGAACTTTTATCATTGAGGTGATGTGATGCTATATTGTCTTGTGGGTTTGGTGAAGGAACATATGTTGTGTGTTGTGGGATGGTGGATGGGTTGTACATGGGATTTCTAATATGATGAGGTGTTTTATGGTGTGTATGGTGGTGTAGGATATTGTGAAGATGATTGTGGTGTTGATGTATATGTTCCTAATGAGTTTGTATTGATGATGTTCTATTGAGGATTATAGTAGGAACTTGATTGTTGTTGTTCTTGTTATTGGGCATACTGTTGAGCTAGTAAGGCTTGTTGTTGTTTTTGATCCACAAGGGATTATTGTTGGGCTTGTTGTTATTGTTGTCCCACAAGGGCTTGTTGTTGTTGCTCTACTGCTAAGGATGCTTGATAGGATTGTTGTTGTTGTTGTTGGGATAAGGTTGCTTGTTGTGTCACCAAGGTTTCTTGTTGTTGTGCTGCTAAGGTTGCTTGATGTTGTTGTGCTGCTAAGGTTGCTTCTTCTTGTTGTTGTGCTATGAAGGCTGCTTCTTATTGTTGTTGTTGTTGGACGGCTTGTTGATAAGCTTCTTGTGCTTGTTGTAAAGCTAAGGCTTGTGCTAGCAATGTAGGATTATTTGATTGTTGAGACATCTACGATGGGTTTTGGGTGCTTATGTTTTGATTGGGTTGTGAGTTGTTGATGATAGGTTGTGGGTTCCCTTGGTTTAACATTCCTTGTAGGATAGTGGATTAAGGTGGAGGAATGTAAGGTTGAGTTTCCATTTGATTTTGCATGATGTGGGGGACCAAGGGGAAAGGTGATGTTGGTGCCATTGGGTATGGCAATGTTAAGGGAACATTAGGACCTTGAGTCCATTGATTGAAAGGATTACCTTGACCGATGCTTTGGGATTTCCTTGTGCTTGGGATGCAGTCAAGGTATTTCCTTGGTTGATGGGGTTCATAACCAAGGTGTTGTTTTGATTTGGGTCGATGATAGATGGGTTTGATGTGGATGGTGGATTGACTTGAGTAGCTTAGGTAACCACTTGTTTTGATGTGTCGATTGGGTTGTTGGAACCACTTGCTAAGGGTTGCCCTTGCATGAGGGTGTTATCTTACCCTTGTCTTATTTGAGACACTTGGTTCACATTACTTTATGTAACATTAGGCACACTTTGGGTATTTGGGGTGATGGATGAAGATGGTTGTGCTCAAAATGTCGAGGTCATTGTGGCATCATGGAATGTAAGTGGTTTTCCAAAATTTGGTGTCCAGCTTGTGTTTTGGGGAAGTTTGGTGGTTAATGGAATGGTCATTTTGTGAATACCCAAAGTTGTGTTTGTTCCTAGACATGAAGTGAGACCAAGGTTGGTTCTTAGCCTAGTTGTAAGATTGAATGTTAAGGGTTGACTTGGCACAAGGGATGGAGTCGATTGAATCATAGATGAAGTCAAGCCTTGTGTCAATGATTGTGCAACAAAAGATGGGGAAATTGGAGCCACGTTTTCTAAGGCTTGATGTTCCATGATTTCTTCCCTAGTAAGTCCAAATGGATTGTTTGTGACATCTTCTATCTCATACAACCTTGATGGAGATGAGGGTTATTGTGATAGGATAACTTGACTTCTTGGATCAAATTCTTGAGGATTGGGATCACTTGAGGTGAATGTGACTTTGATTTTATGCATGATTCTCTTGTGTTGTGATATTGTCTTTACCATAGATTTTGAGTCACCTATGGGAGAGTTATGTTGAGATTTGTAATATTTGAACTCTCTAGTTGACTCAAATATAGGTAAAAGGGATGCTCTAAGTCTTTTTAAAGAAATGATGATAATGGGGGATGAAAAGGTGGATGATATGGAAAGTGATCTTTGCAAACATTTTGGGACAACACTTTTGACTTAAGAGTTTGATGTTTGATGTTTGATAAAGGATGTTTATGAACTAGGAAATATTTAGGGTAGACTCATGACCTTCAAGATAAACTAGTTCAAAGATGATAACTAACTTAACCAAATGCATGGAAAATGATTCATTTCACATATAAAGTAACTAATTTAGGGGTTGGTTTGATAGATGTCTAATTCCAAAAGTGTTGGTGTATTCAAAAATTTTGCAAAGTTTCGTGAAGTGAAAGATGAAATTTGATGGAGGGATGAGTGAAATGTTTGACCCAATGTTGACTTAGAGTGAACCTTTGTTTTCTAAGAACAAGGTAGTGAGAAACATGTTATACCTCTAATGAGATTCTTGCTTGTAGGGCCAACAACCAAGGTTCAAACCTCGCGGGGTTGTTCTCTATCACATCAAAAAATGGAGACTATTTGACCTTGGTATTAAGAGGGGACCCTTCAGTGAAATGGTGGGGCTTATTGCTTATAGATCCAACAACCAAAGGCTCATTCCCTTAATATCATACAATTTTTTGGGGGTGACCCTTTGGTGAAGTGGTGGGGATTTTTGCTTGTAGGGCCAACAACCATGGTTCAAACCTCGCGGGGTCATTCTCTATTGCATCAAAAAATGGAGACTATTTGACCTTGGTGTTAAGGGGAGAGGCTTTGGTGAAATGGTGGGGCTTCTTGCCTATAGAGCCAACAACCAAAGGCTCATACCCTTAATATTATACATTTTTTTTTTGCAGCCTATCATGGCTTGAATATGGCTCTATCTAAAGGCTATAAAAAGGTGTGGCTTGAGGGTGACTCTTTAAATATTATTAACAACCTAAAGAAGTATTATGTCCCCTCATGGAGTGTTGAATCCCTAATCATGGATGCCATTAAAATTTTAAATTCCTTCAATGAATTTTATATCTCTCATATTGTTAGGGAAGGGAATGGCCTAGCGGATGTCTTTGCTAACTTAGGTGTTAGCGATTCTAGGGTGTGGGATGTGGACGACCCCCTCCCCATTGAGGCTCTTGCTTGTTTAAATCATGATTATCAAAATTACTAAATTGGATGGTGGCCTTATTATGTTCTAGGCTCACATGACCATAATCACATGGCCCAATTAATTGTTGGAGTAAAGGTGAGTTGGATTGTGCTTGGACTTATGGTACCTTGAGTAATCTCTGTATAGGGTGACATTCTCATATAATTATATCTCTCTACCACCATGTCGTCATCACATGGATTGTGGGTATTTCCTGGCTTTCTTTCTCGAGGCTTCTCTTAATCGTCTACAAAGTTCTCAAGCTCCTGAGTTCTAATAAGATTGTGACCATGGGTAGTGATAGAAACAAAGCGGAGCCTTTCTCCTCTAACACCTTGAAAAACAAGGAGGTGTAGCGAATACTGCAAAAAGGAAGGCTTACACCATACTTGGAGAGGATTCATGGGAATAACCCACAGGCTATGGCCTTGTTTTTCAAAGGATGGAATAACCGGATTTTGAAATTGGGTGGCACTAAATTTGATGTCAATGAGGATCTTCGAGTGTGGACTTGGAGATGTAGAATAGAAGGAGGTCAGTGGCTGAGGAAATTGTTAGCTCTCTTCATAAGATCAAAATTCTGGTGGTTGGAGTTAAAGGTAAGGAGGTTTGTGAGAGCCAAGATAAGAATAGTCTTTCCTAGGAGGGTGATGCGGAGGATAAGGATGTGTTTAACTTTGATTGGGAGGATTTTCCCAATGTTTTGGGTATGGCTAAGGAGGACACCATTTCCCTATTTAAACTATTTAAATGGGTTTTTCATGAGCTCAACATGACTAATGATAGGGTTTGAGGTGTTGTGAGCAAAGTGGGAGAATCTTCACAGTCTTCTATCCAGACTCAAGTTGATGAGTTGTTTGATTCCTTGAAGATTGTTGTTGAGGAGATGTTGAAGATGAAGCAATTGTTTGAACAGAGAATTCTGACCTTGGAAAAACAAATGGAAAGGGTTAATGTGAAATTGGATAAGGTCATGGAAGGGACTAAATTTTTTATGAGGTATGAGGCTAAGGGCCTTTCTACTCTTAATGAGAATGCCAAGACATGGATGGAGGTTGCTCCTGGTGAGAAAGATCTTGTTGGTGAAAGACATGTGGTGGAGGAAGCTTCGGTTGACAAGGTTGTTGGTTTGCATAATGTTTTGGTTAATGAGGTAAATGTGGTTGGGCCTGATGCTAGAACTCACAATAAGACCAAGATGCAGGTTGGGGTCCCTGATAAAGAAATGCCTAAAGTTATGGATGCACATCAAAAGACTATTGAGAGCGACATGGAAGCTACAAACATTCTAAAGAATATGTAGTTATGTTGTTTTTGTCCTTCCTTTTTAGCTATTGTCGTGCTACTGGTTTGTTGCATTTTGGCTATTGTTTGCTCTGTTTAGTTATCTTTCGCTTCAACTGTTCTTTTCTGTAAAGGGTTTTGGGGCCACTTCAAAACCTATTTACCTCTAATAAAAAACATGCTATACCTCTAAAGTGATCAAACCCTAAGTACTCAATGATTTTGGTAAAATAGGACTCAAACGATTTTGGAAATAGGACCCAATGATTTTGACAATAGAATTCAATGACTTTGGATAATGGAACTCAATGATTTTGACAATAGAACTCAATGATTTTGTACTCAATGTTTGCAACATTTTCCTTGTATGATAACAAGCGTAAGGTCAATTTTTTCAACTGGTGTGATCAGTCGCCAAATGGTCATGTGGGGTTCAATTTGTCAATTTATCTTGCTTAATGAGTTTCTTTTACCACAAACACTTGTCTTGATTAAGTTTTTCGAACTAAATGCCTATGTCAAAAACATCATAAATTTCACAAAGTCCATTTTGTGAAAAGGATGAAGTTCAAGCCATAGTTTCTTATATTGACTTTGGGAAGTATGAATTGAGATATAATTCAAGATATTTAGAAATCTCTAAGGATAGAAATCCTTAGGACAAGCATTAATATCAAGGATATTTCAAAAGGTATCCATACTTAGACTAAAGGGATTGAAATTTTGAGGAAGATTGTGAATGTTTGCTTACAACGTTTTGGAACCAAGCAAAGTATTAAACTGACTCACAATCATTTACCACCTAGGTTGAATGGCCATACTTGTTGAGTCCCCACTTGGATTTCTCCAAACACTAAGACAATGCGAACTGTTAGAGATTTGGTGACACTGGCTCCCCTCCACAACACACACTTCTCAGGACCACCAAATCTCAAAATCCTGAAGATCTGAAGATCCTAAGTATTTTTTTGTTTCAACAATGAATAGTACAAATGTGGGGCGGCTTCAGAATGACTGTTCTTGCACCAACAATCATTAAGGATTTTTGGAAACTAAACAATTTGGTTCTTAGTAACAAACCGAGAACACCCAGTTGTATACACACCCACTTTGCCACTTAAGGCTCTTACTACCATTCTCGTTCCACTTAAGTCATGGTACTGGGTGTAGTATGCTATACAGTCTAGGATAGAAGGTACTTCTCATGATTTCCCAACCTTTAATATAGCTCATCGGTAAACATGCTCGCAAGAATTTTCCTATGAGTTTCTCCTTGCGGGGTGTGTCTCATAGTAAGTCCTCTCTTAAAGGTGACACAAAGCATAAAGGTGTACTTTAGTATTTCTCTTCACCCAAGATTGCACGAAGCGCAAGGGGATTGTATATGTACTTTAACTACACACAAACAACGAAGTACACTTGGAGTTTTTCTCTTCACCCAAGATCGCACAAAGCACAAGGGGATTGGATACGCACTACAAGTGTGTTACAACAAAGCAAGCACTCATTCATTTTAACCTCTATAGCTAAGATGAATTCATTTTATGCACCAAACAAAATGTTAAGTTGTCTTGTTCAATTTTAAACCCAAAATACAATGATCAAATTAGGGTTCAATTTTAGTCCTGTTTGAACGTTCTTTTTAAACCCAAATGAAAATTACTAAGGTCCTACAATATAAAATGAAAATCATAAGAAATTGGGTTATAATTGCCCCAAAGCATCAAATGCTTGTTACAATTATAAGTTCTTAAGATGAAAATGCTTCTTCACTTTAGCTTTTATCATCAAATCCTGCAAAACCCCGTTAGTCTAAAAACCAGAACAATGTTAGATGCATGCTAGTGATCTAATGAAGAGAAAAAATTAAAAAACATGTTAAAAAATGATCATCAAATTTCTTACCAAAGTTGGATGTCGCTATTCACGATAGCATTGCTCTGGTGAATTTGGTCATCGCTCTGCAGAGAAAATCAGTGATGACGATAGCGTCACTGTTTGAGATGTGTCGGCATTTGCAAATTTTGATACATCTAAAAAGTATTACTGTCACTGTTTGATTTAATCAATGTTAGGATATTAAATAGGCATCGTTGTTTCCTACAAAAATTTAAAAAAGAACGAAATTCGAGATATAAATTGATTAAATTTGATCGGTTTTTCGCTCCTTCTAGCACTCGAATGTCATTGGATGGATTAGTATGGGACGATTACACTTGATCCATGGAGATTTGAAGCATAATGAAGCCACTAATGTCAAATCTCAACAAGATCAATCAAATGAAGATTAAACTAAACATTTATCAAAACCAAAGTATTCTAAACTATGAAAGCATTTAAATGTCTACTCTAACCCATCTGAAACTTATCTCGTTGTGGGAGTGGTGTCGTGTTGATGTGGAATGACAACCGTTTCCCAATCTCGTGGATAAATGTGCTTGTTCTAGTCAGTCTTATTGAAGAAAAATGATGGAGCAGTTATGAGATGTGTATGAAAACATGATTTTAATCTAAATGAGCATGATGCAAACTAGTTTAACATGATTTTATGCTAAAATGATAAATATATGCTAATGCTAAGCTAATTTAGATGGAATCTAAACTAAAAGATCCAAACCCTAATTAATAAACAAGCTAAATGGATGCATTATGTGATCATGGAAGCCATTAATGGAAGCTTCAAGGTAATTAATGCAATTAAAGTGAACTAAAAAGATGCTAAATATGAGTGCTAAATATGAGTGTGAGTGTGAGTGATTTTAATAGCATAACTTTGATGTTAAGAGATGGATCCCTATTCAATAGAGGCAAGCTCTATTTATAGAATAGGTAAAAAGAGATCAATGGATGAGATCAAAAAGATCAATCAACGGTCAAGGATGAAAGAAATAAGAGGCATGGATCATGGATTCTCATCAACGGGTGAGAATGCAAGATGAGATTTAATCAAGGGTTCGCATTCCCTCAAACAAACACACTTTGAACTTGTTCAAAAGGTCACAAGTTAACTTGCTCAAGAAGCTAAGTTTGTTGAGGAAAAGGAATATTCCCCCTTTTCAATGAGTGAGGAGAGAGAATATTCTCATGGGTGAGGAAAAAAGATATTTAGTTAATTAAAACTAAATTAAATTGTGCAAAGGAATATTCCATAGGAATATTCCTTTGCAAGTGGGGGGATTAGATTTAATTGATAATTAAACAATATTAATTATGTAATTAGGGGATTAGAAGAATTAGATGATATCCATTAAATAAAATGATTTAATGAATGGGGGAAAGGTGGAATGACATTTAATTAAATAACTTAGGGTTATTTAACTAAATAAGAAGATTTAGGGATTTAAATTAAATAGTTGATTTATTTAATTTAATGAGACAAATGTTAGCACAAAAGAGGGTGAATTAACCCAATTTAATAAATTAAGTTAATAGGTGAAAATGATGTCATTAATTAATTAGCTAGGCTAATTTAATTAATTAAGCAAAAAGAGAATGGGTTTCAAGAGGAAATGATGTTAGTATACCATATTCGAGTGTATGATATGATTCATGGCATTTTTTAGTGTCTACACTAAGAACAAAAGATTATAAGAGAATGCAAACATTAGTTGTGGGATTGGGCTAACAATGTTACAGATATATGCAGAATAGATGGAACAACTTGACCCCAAAGTTGCAGAGAAAGGAACCTAATTCAATATACAATTTTACCACCATGCTTGAGAGGGTATGCAAATACATGAAAATTGGTGCTAACATAGGAATTCACTAGGTACCACCCACATTTCACCCACCTATGCTACTCTATTTGATTCCACATTGGACTGGGGAAAAAGGTGAGGAGTGTGAGAAAGCTAGGATCATCAAAATGAGACAACTTGAAGCTTATAGAGGTTTCTACTTAAAGAAGATCAAGAGAGTTGATGTTGTCATGAACCTCAGGGAGATTACTCTGCATTATAATTTGTACCCCTAGTGTTTTCCTTGAGGACAAGAAAAAGTATAATTGGGGGGGAATTATGGGTTCATTTATTAGCCTATTTTCTATTTTTTTTATGCATTCTTTCAAACATTATCAGAAAATAATTTTCAACAATACTTCTATGCTATGCTATCATTTATGTTATCTTTTCATGCTTATTATACAACCTTGGATCTAAATTATAGTAATGAAAATATAGTTATGATATAGCAACATTTCATGGTTTATATGTGATTATGTATGAAATTTGGTTGGAATTATGTTTAATCGTGGTAGTTAGCTTTGTGTATATGTTTTATGGATTAACCTCTTGCATCTCAAAAGACATTGTAGCTTGCAACAACTAGAAGTTGTAACCCGCAACAAAAGGAGGATTTAGACAGTGAAATAGGGGAAGTTCCAAATCAAGCTGAGCGTAATAACTACCATGTGGAAGCACCTGATGGAGTTAGTCGTGCATCATTATGATAGTTAATAAGGCGCTGAGAAGAAGAATTCTTTTGTTGATAGGATTTTGGATAACTATTTGTGTGTTTTACATGTAGATCTATTTTGCAAAGTTTCAATTCTATTAGAACTCTTCTCTTTTCAGTTATACTTTGAAAAATTCAATTTTAAACTATATACTCTAATATCTAGGAGTTGTAGTTAATGATTGCAATTAGGAGTTATGTTTAGAATAAATTGCCCCATGCTTGTATATAACCGGTGGTTGATTGCTTAGAAGAGAGTTGATTCAATATTTTGTTATCAGTTACTTTGTAGTTTTTAGTTATCACCTACAAACATGTTGATTATTCAACAATGATTTCATTGAATACAATTTGTGAGGAAGATTTTATGTAATCTTTTGTGATGTGTAATGAATTGTTGTACCCAAAATATTTTTTGGAATTTTGTATAAATTGACCTAAATCATGTAAAAATGTCGTCAAAAGTTTATTTTAGGTCAAACCAAACATAGGGTTTTTGTCAAGGAACACGTGCAAAATTTTAAAAAATTGAAAATTAGGGTTTTACGTCCTATTTTCAGGGAAACCCATGAAAATAGGACCTTCCCTGAAACGATTGAAAATGATTTTTATAGGATTAAAAGACTTCACGATCACATTGGTCAAGCTAGAATCATCAAAAGACATATTTTACTCTGGTGGGTCTATTTCTATTTTTCAGGAACAAAGTTCGAAGCTCCGCAACCATTAATGGCAGATTGGCCAATACTAGGTGTTGAAAGCTAAGCTTCAATGATGCAACCATGGTGGAAAAGGATGAAAAGGATGTTGTTTGGTGAAGGAGATTTTGGAAATTGGAAAAGGCCAAAATTTGGCTAACTCTAGAAATGCTACCAAGGAGAAGTCAGTTCAAAATGCTAAAAGCGCCTTTTCTGAAGAGGTGCACCCTTGAATCTCAGGGGCCAAATGCAATCACCTGATTTGTCCAAGGCAGTCATCCTCTGCATTCTCCTGTTGGCTCAACAATGAAACATTCAGCAAGATCATCTGATAAAGTGATCACCAGGAAACGTCAAACGAAAGGCGAAGAGGTTGTTATAAAGAACATCCAAAATGATTGCTTAGCATTGGAAAGGCGCCCTTGCTGAAGAAAGGCACCCTTGAATGGGATAATGAAGATTTCACCCATTAAGAAATGTTTTCCTCGTGAATTCTATCCAACTTTGATCTAGTTTCATAATGAATTCGTTAGTGAACTTGCGAGGTGAGCCAAACAACTCAAGTGATTGATCAACTGAAGAGGCAATCAAGCAAAAAATGTGAAAAGTGAGAATGAAAGAACACTGGAAAATGTGCCAAGTATCATGAAAAAGGAACCCTTGCTAAAGATAGGCACCCTTTCTTTTGGGCACCCAGATGTTGTCAAATGGCTGAAGGATCCCCAAGATAATATTCTTCGTTTGGATCAACCTCGACAACAAAACCATCAATGAAGGATTCTGACAAGGAAATCATCTGATGACGAAGATCAAACTGAAGTGGTTTATAACTTCAAAATCACTGGTCAAGAATTCAAAAGTGCCCCTACTGAAGAAAGGTGCCCTTGCTTCTTGAGGCCTTAAACTGACTCTCAAGAGTTGAGACACCAGCCATCCTTTTCAGGACTGAGTTGGTCACCTAATGAATTGTCAAGCAAGATTTTCTAACTCATTAGTCAACTGAGATATCAAATTAGAGCACGAAAGGTCTAAATGGAGAATTTGAAGAACAAACATTGAAAATTGACTAAGGCAAGTGCAAAACTACCCTTGCTAAAGAAAGGCGCCTAGTCTTTTGGAGCCTCAAACTCAGTTTTTTTGCTTAGCACCTCCTAGTCACATCTCATCAACACGGGTCTATCTCAACAATGAATCTATCAACAGCTACTCAGGATCAACAGATCAATCTAGAGTGAAGATCAAACAGAGGTCATTCAACATAAAAAAAAATGATGAAAAAGTGTTCAAACTCAAAGAGGGATGCCCAAAATTCAATAAGGGATTTGTTGACTTAAGTTAGATATTTTTGGAGGAAAACTTGGCCAAACACCCCACAATTAGTGGAATCGACTTTTAGAACTCCAAATCAGGCCAAATCAGTCTTCAATGATGAGTTGGTACCCATACTTGATGCATTCACGCATCAATCACTATGTATCAAGCTTGGACATCATTATTCATTGTTTGTCTTTGTAGGTTGGAGATCAAGAACAACCAATTGCTCTCCAAGACATCTTTTCAAGATCTGACAGAGGGTTTTGACCATTCATTATTTTTTAAGATCAACAGCACAAAAGGATAATTTCTCAAGGGTTACATCTAGAGGCACATTTTTACAAGAAGGCAGAAAATAACTTCCAATCTTCCTCTTGTCTTCTTCCTCTTGTCTTCTTCCTCTCTTCTTTCTTAAACTTCTTGTGTGTCCCAGTAAATGGAGGTTTTTCACAGATCTAGTCTTCTAAGTATGATCAACATAGCATATTCAACAAAACCCACATGCCAAATTTTGCCAGCAAAAGTTGCTCTACTAACCCTATTTTTTAGGGTTTTCAAAAAAAGTCACAATTTCAAAAATTAGACAAACTAGGTTTGTTCAACTTTCAAGTGCCAACAATACCCATGTGTCATATTTTTTTCGAGAAAAATAAGCCTATGTTGCCTCTAAAACCTTTGCCCCGAATGACTCTTGCATGTATGAGGAAAAGTGATTTTTTGGGATTTCTGACGTTCTGGGTCCATTTAGAAAATTATTCTAAGTAAAATCCACGTCTCAGATGTTTTCATAAAAATTACCCCTCAGTAAGCTATTTTTAGAAGTTGCAGAAAAAAATTTCTGAACATATCCGTGTTTACAGTCAACAGTCGAGTTTTTTAGAATATAGTAATCTCAAGTCAAAATCAAGACCAAAATGGTCCTACTTCACGACTTTCTGAAAACACTCGACACAGACATGCATCAAGTGAAGCCCGTAGTCAAGACGGATGCCTTGGAAGGCATAAATGACATCATCGTTCAATGGATAGCCAAATGTGAAAGGTAGTCATTCCAAACATAGAGTCGCCACCAGTTACTACCACACTACCTTCCACATTCCATGTCAACAAGGCTAGATGACACAGTTGCAAAGAAGATCAAATATCAAAAGTAGTTTGCAAGAGGCAGAAAAATTCAATGACTGGTCAAAGGAGTTGTTGACTCAAGATGATGAGGTGTCAGACACCTTAAGAAAGGATGTGCTACTCTCCAAATGGCATTTATGGTACTTAAAGTTGACTTGATGCCTCATTCCAAGTCAACTCAAAAGAAATTAAATGTGACTGAAGTTAACTTGATGCCCCTTTCCAAGTTAACTCCAGGTCCCACAAATCATGCATGTCAGATCCCACTAATTGAGGATGTCTAATTTGACTTCCATAATTTGTGGATCTCAGATCTCCACTAAATGTAGATGTCTATTTTGGAGGCATAATTTGTATTAAAAGTTTACCTTTAGTTTGGTTTCAATAAACTGAAGTAGTTTCCAGTTGAATATTTGTTTAGTAAATCAGTTAACTAAAGTATATTTTTAGTTAACTGTTTGTTCCCCTTTCTTAGGAATAAATCTTGCTTGATTGATTGGCAAGAACTATATGTTAACTCAAGGATATTTTAGGGTTGCCTACTCCTTTGATTTCTATAAATAAGAGCCTTGGGCTCATTATTTGCTTAACCTTTACTTACTATGCAAAATTGTTGTGTCATTCTTGCCACAAGTTTGAAAGTGATTATGTGTTCACTCTTGGATGAGAATTAATTGGTTTGATGGGAGATTGTGCATGATTTTGTGCCTTTGCATATCCCAATCTTTGTAACTCATTGAAGAGATTTAAAGAAGAAAATCAGAAGGCACTTGTATTTTGATCCAAAGATTTGATTCCTTTCAACGTTTTGTGTTAAATAGCTTGTTGTTTCATTACCCTCCTCGGATAGGGGTTCCTCCTCTTTGGATATTTGTTATCAAAATTTATCGTGTGATGGTGTTTAATGGATTGAATTTCAACCTATACTTCAGACAGTGGTTCCTCCTCCTTAGCAAGTTTTTTGTTCAAGTCATCGTGATTTGTTGTTTCTAGTACGTCGTTTCCTAGCATATACCTCAGATAGGGGTTCCTCCTCCTTGGAAAGTCTCAGATCCAACTCATCGTAAAGAGTGTTTGCTTGTATAAAACCTTATCCCAGTGTATATCTGTGAGTTCAGAGCCTCGTCCATATTCTAAGGAGACAGTGGATTCATGATCCAACCATCCATTCCCGATCTTATGCCCTCATGCTTTGTTTATCTTGAGGAGATAGGATAGATTAAAAGTTAGTTTAGTCATAGTTAAGATTTGCAAAAACCAGAGAAAAGCTTAGCTACGACACATTGTGTTTGTGCACCCTTGTTTCCTACCACTGAGTACAAAAAGATAGGAACCTTAGTCTACTCTACCCTTTCTTACACATTACATCAGCAAAGAGAGATCTTCCTCCCTATAATCCAAAGGAGAAATACTATAACATTTGCAATAGCTGACCGTTTACAATTAGCACTCCAGATTTGCTAATTTAAATGCCAACAGTTTTCTAGCGCCCACCATGGGGCAATGAGGCATAAAAATTCAAGAAAAACCTAACGCTTCTATGTCACGGGAATGATCCTCTGGCATCTGATTGCATGATCCATACAAGAAGCAATGAATGGTAACAACAATAATGTTGGAAAGAGGCGTCCACCTTCATTGCCTTGGGGTAATAGTATTGGATCTTTGGCTTTTCAGGTAAATCATGAGTTACCTAAAGGGTCAAGGAAGCACTTTCCCCAATTTCACCACGATGGAAGTCAACACCTAGATGAGCATTTTGTTGCATTCACAACGGCTTACGACGTCTTGCATGTGCCACATGAAGACATTGTAGTGCATCTCTTTGTGGAGACTCTTGTTGGGAATGTTGTTGACTGGTTCAGTCACCTGAAGCCAAGCGTTATTACAAGTTGGGCAACTATGAGCGAGAATTTTTTGGTGAGATTCAACCTGCTGAAGACAATCATATGTTGTTTGCACAGCTTGCAAATTCAAGGATGGAATGCAACGAACACATGATGGAATTTGTATCAAGTTTTAATCATCTCGTTACAATAATTTCTTCTATGCTCGATCCATCACCAAAGATTCTGATGAGTTGTTTCATAAATTCTCTTCCATCAAAGATAGCCTTCTTCCTGAAGATGGCAAAAGAAATAAAGTTGAAAAGTGTGCAAGAACACGCCATCAAGTTGGAGGATAATATGATCACTTCCGTCTTGATGAAAATAAATTCTATTAGATCTTTGGTTCAGCAACCGTACCAGCCAAAGAGAGATAATCTTTAGCCAGAGTTGCCAACACCTCCATCAGGACCAACAATTGAAGCTGCACACAGTGCAGTATTTTGTTGTTCCCATGATAGTGATGAACATACTGGATCCACGTGTCTTGAGAATATGAGAATGACCCAAATCATGGGATAAATTTAAGTTGCTCACAGTTCTAGTTTTGTACCAACAAGTTTGAATGTTGTCTTACCATAGATGAACAAATTCGATGGCGACTCCACAATGGGATACTTTGAACCCGTTATTAAAGAAGAAAAAGAAGCATACCATCAGTATTCTCTTGTGGTGAATCATGAAATTTTTTTGACGCCTATGACTACACGTATTCAACACTTTAAAGCACAAAAAGAAGAGGAAGAAAGATGAAGATCAAACGAAAAGGGTGAAGAGGTGATTTCCACTTCCAATCCCAGACCTTCACAGAAGAACGCTATGCCAATTGCTCAAGATCCGTCTTCAGAAAATTTTGACATCATAGCTTCCATGATGAAGACTAAGGTACAATTCTCTCAATTGGAATATCTTCAAGATCATCCAGAACAAATAGATTAGATTCTCAATATTGTAAAAAAGCAAGTTGTGCTCAAGTCATCTGTTCCAGCAGGAACAAAGCCTGAAATGGGTCCTTGTAATTATGCGACTCTGGAAGAGATAGAAACTAAAGATTAGAACATTGCTTGTTCTAAAAAGAGAATGATAGAGAACACAAGGTCATGGACAACACAGTTTGATGGAGGTTGTTCCACTAAGACAGTTTTAGAAATAGGGGAAGTGTTCATCTCCCTGAAATGATAGTTGCACCCACCTGTGTAATTGGAATTCACTGAAGTTGAGAAAGAGGTGCTTTTATTAGGCCTCAAAGATTCCAAAGACATGGGAATCAAACTCCTATGTATTAAAGGCAATCTAGAGTTGATCCATGAGTCGGTCAAAGGATATTTTTAGGTCAGCAAAGATCACCTACGACATTATAGAAATCGAGTTTGGAACTCAATCAACTAGTTTGAAGAGTTCAACATCCCAAGGATGAACTATGGCAGCACTAATGCCTCATGGGTATCACCTTTCCCATTTGCATCATATTTTGACTTCTATCAGAGTACTTTTGCTTGGATCTATGAATACCTGAGAATCTTCATCCTAGAGGGATTGTCTGCTACAATTCCCATTAGAAAAGAAGTAAAGCCTTTCAGGCATAAGCAACATTGATGGGAGGCTCTTCGCACTGCCATGAAGCAAACAATACTTAAAACATTTCGTTCCTTCAGGAATAGGGTGAGTTCTTTGTAAATAGTTTTCTTTTGCTAAATAACGTTATGTTGTTATGTATTTCCCTGTTCCGTAAAGTATCATCGTGTTTTAGGTGATTCCTTAGGTAGTCTTGTTTTACGTGAATAAATTGGTGAGCCCAATAAATAGGTGAACTCTAATTTTTAGGTGTATTAGGAAACTAGTCCTGACTCTGTTACCCAACTAATAAGTATATTGGTCTACGAAACTAGAGATTCTAAGTTCTCCTATGTCGTAGGTATCAAACATGGTTACTAGATGGAGCTTAATGTTGTACCGAAAATAATTTTTTGGAATTTTGTATAAATTGAGCTAAATCATGTAAAAATGTCGTCAAAAGTCTGTTTTAGGTCAAACCAAACATAGGGTTTTTGTGGGTTTTTGTCAAGGAACACATGTACAAAATTTTGAAAAATTAAAAATTAGGGTTTTATGCCCCTATTTTTCAAGGAAACCCCCAAAAATAAGACCTTCTCAAAAATGATTGAAAATGATTTTGATAGGATTAGACAACTTCACAATCCATTGGTCAAGTTAGAATCATCAAAAGACATATTTTATTCTGGTGGGTCTATTTCTATTTTTCAAGGACAAAGTTCAGAGCTCCACAGCCATTAATGGTAGATTGGCCAATACCAGGTGTTGAAAGCTAAGCTTCAAAAGCTTCAATGATGTAACCATGGTGGAAAAGGATGAAAATGATGTTGTTTGGTGAAGGAGATTCTAGAAACCGAAAAAGGCCAAAATTTGGCTATACTTCAATTATGTAACCATGGTGGAAAAGGATGAAAATGATGTTGTTTGGTGAAGGAGATTCTAGAAACCGAAAAAGGCCAAAATTTGGCTAACTCTGGAAATGCTACCAAGGAGAAGTCCGTTCAAAATGCTAAAAGCACCTTTTCTAAAGAGGGGTGACCTTGAATCTTAGGGGCCAAATGCAGTCACTCGATTTTTCCAAGGTAGTCATCCTCTGCGTTCTCCTACTGGCTCGACAACGAAACATTCAACAATATCATCTGATAAAGTGATCACTGGAAAATGTCAAACGGAAGGTGAAGAGGTTGCTATAAAAAACATCCAAAATGACTGCTCAGCATGGGAAAGGCGCCCTTGAATGGGATAATGAAGATGTCAACCATTGAGAAATGTTGTCCTCATGAATTCTATCCAGCGTCGATCTAGTTTCACAATGAATCCATCAGCAAACCTGCAAGGTCAACCAAACAACTGCAGTGATTGATCAACTGAAGAGGCAATCAAGCATAAAATGCGAAAAGTGAGAACGAAGGAAGAACACTGGAAAATGTGCCAAGTATCATGAAAAAGGCGACCTTGTTGAAGAAAGGTGCCCTTTCTTTTGGGCACCCAGATGTTGTCAAATGGCTGAAGGATCCCCAAGATAATCTTCTCTATTTGGATCAACCTCGATAATGAAACCATCAACGAAGGATTCTGAAAAGGAAATCATCTAATGACAGAGATCAAACTGAAGTGATTTATAACTTCAAAATCACTAGTCAAGAAGTCAAAAGCACCCCCACTGAAGAAAGGCATCCTTGCTTCTTGAGGCCTTAAACTAGCTTTTAGGAGCTGAGACACCAACCATCCTTTTTCAAGACTGAGCTGGTCACTTGATGAATCATCAAGCAAGATTGTTTGACTCGTCAGTCAATGGAGATATCAAATTAGAGCACGGAAGGTCTAAATGGAGAAGTTGAAGAACATACATTGAAAAATGACTAAGGCAATTGCAAAAGCGCCCTTGTTGAAGAAAGGTACCCAATCTTCTAGAGCCTCAAACTCAATTTTTTGGCTTAGCACCTCCAAAGCACATCTCATCAGCACGGGTCTATCTCAACAGTGAATCTATTAGTAGTTTCTCAAGATCAACAGATCAATCTAGAGTGAAGACCAAACGGAAGTCATTCAACATAAAGAAATGATGAAAAAGTGTTCAAACTCAAAAAGGGACGCCCAAAAGTCAATAAGGGATTTGTTGACTTAAGTTAGATCTTTTTGGAGGAAAACATGGCCAAACACCCCACAATAAGTGGAAATCAACTTTTATAACTCCAAATCAAGCCAAATTAGTGTTCAATCATGAGTTGGTGCCCATACTTGATGCATTCAGGCATCAATCACTATGTATCAAGCTTGGACATCATTATTCATTTTTGTCTTTGTAGGGTGGAGCTCAAGAACAACCATTTGCTCTCCAAGACGTCTTTTCAAGATCTGACAGAGGGTTTTCACCATTCTTCATTATTTTTGAAGATCAGCAGCACAAAAGGACGATTTCTCAGGGGTTGCATCCAAAGGCACATTTTTACAAGAAGGCAGAAAATAACTTCCAATCTTCCTCTTGTCTTCTTCCTCTCTTCTGTCTTAAACTTCTTGCATGTCACAGTAAATAGAGGTTTTTCACAGATCTAGTCTTCTAGGTATGATTAGCATAGCATATTTAGCAAAACCCACATGCCATATTTTACCAGAAAAAGTTGCCATTCTATCCCTATTTTTAGGGTTTTCGAAAAAAGTCACAATTTCAAAAATCAGACAAATTGGGTTTGTTCAGCTTTGAAGTGCCAACAATACCCATGTGTCATATTTTTATGGGAAAAATAAGACTCTACTACCTCTAAAACCTCTGCCCTGAAGGGCTCTTGCATGTATGAGGAAAAGTGATTTTTTGGGATTTCTAACATTATGGGTCCATTGAGAAAATTATTCTAAGTAAAACCCACGTCTCAAATCATTTCATAAAAATTACCCCTCGACAGGTTATTTTTAGCAGTTGTAGAAAAAGTTGTTTGAACCTATCCATGTTTATAGTCAACAATCCAGTTTCTCATAATATAGTACTCTCAAGTCAAAATCAAGACCAAAATGGTCCTACTTCATGACTTTCTGAAAACATTTGACATAGACATGCATCAAGTGAAGCCCGTAGTCAAGATAGACACCTTGGAAGGCGTAAATGACATCACCATTCAATGGATAGCCAAATGCGGAAGGTAGTCATTCCAAACATAGAGCCACCATCGGTTACTACACACTACCTTCCACATTCCATGTCAACAAGGTTGGATGATGCAGCTGCAAAGAAGATCAAATATCAAAAGCAATTTGCAAGAGGCAGAAAAGTCAACAACTGGTCAAAGGAGTCGTTGACTCAAGATGATGAGGTGTCAGACACCTCAAGAAAGGACGTCCTACCCTCCAAATGACATTTATGGTACTTAAAGATTACTTGATGCCTCATTCCAAGTCAACTCAAAAGACATTAAATGTGACTGAAGTTAACTTGATGCCCCTTTCCAAGTTAACTCTAGGTCCCATAGATCATGCATGTCAGATCCCACTAATTGAGGATGTCTAATTTGACTTCCATAATTTGTGGATCTCAGATCTCCACTAAATGTGGATGTCTATTTTGGAGGCATACTTTGTAATAAAAGTTCACCTTTAGTTTAGTTTTAGTCAACTGAAGTAGTTTCCAATTGACTCTTTGTTTAGTTTCAATTAACTGAAGTAGATTTCCAGTTAACTGTTTGTTCCCCTTTCTTAGGAATAAATCTTGCTTGATTGATTGGCAAGAACTATATGTTAACTCAATGATATTTTAGGGTTGCCTACTCCTTTTAGTTCTATAAATAAGAGCCTTGGGCACATTATTTTTTTAACCTTTGCTTGCTATGCAAATTTTTTGTGCCATTGTTGCCACAAGTTTGAAAGTGATTATTTGTTCACTCTTGGATGAGAGTTAATTGGTTTGATGAGCAATTGTGCATGATTTTGTGCCTTTTCATTTCCCAATCTTTGTAACTCGTTGAAGAGATTTAAAGAAGAAAATCATAAGGCGCTTGCATTTTTATCCAAATATTTGAGTCCTTTCAACATTTTGTGTTAAATAGCTAGTTGTTTCATTTCCCTCCTCGAATAGGGGTTCCTCCTCCTTGGATATTTGTTATCAAAAGTTATTGTGTGATGTTTTTTAATGGATTGACTTTCAACCTATACTTCAGATAGGGGTTTCTCCTCCTTAGCAAGTTTTTTGGTCAAGTCATCATGATTTGTTGTTTCTAGTAAGTTGTTTCCTAGCCTATACCTCGGATAGGGGTTCCTCCTCCTTGGCAAGTCTCAGATCCAACTTACTGTAAAGAGTGTTTGCTTGTATAAAACCTTATCCCAACGTATATCCGAGAGTTCATAGCATCAGCCATATTCTAAGGAGATGGTGGATTCAAGTGATCCAACCATCCATTCCCGCTCCTATGCCCTCATGCTTTGTTTATCTTGAGGAGATAGGATAGCTTACAAGATAGTTTAGTTGTAGTTAAGATCTGCAGAGACTAGAGAAAAGCTTAGCTATGGCACATTTTGTTTGTGCACCCTTGTGTCCTACCGTTGAGTACAAAAGGATAGGAACCTTAGTCTACTCTACCATTTCTTACACATTACATCAACAAAGAGAGATCTTCCTCTCTATAATCCAAAGGAGCAATACTATAACATTTGCAATAGCTGACTGTTTAAAATAAACACTCCAAAGATGTTAATTTAAATACCAACATGAATGAAGTTCAGGTTCATATGAATGTGTAGAATTTGAAGGTTTAGATTTGGGTTAGTTAAGTGAAGATAGCCACATGATCAAGCCACTCAAGGTAACTATTCTTCACTACATTTGTAGTTGTTCATTTTTTTTTAGTAGTTATTTTTGTTTATCATCACTTTGTAAATTGCATGGAAGTTAGAATAGATTCTCATATTTTGATTATCAACAATGAATGTTCATGAGCATGAATGCACTTAGTTAACCTGTTGTCCTCTAGAGGTTAGAATTAGTTCATTTACTAGTATTAACTAGTTTTGAGTTAGTACAATAATTCTTTGTTAACAACAAATCAATTATAGGTAAGCTATAAGCACCCATAGCCATTAGCACTAGTTTACTTATTTCATTGTTATGCATTTCTATGCTTTTTCAATAAGTAGAATACCTTAAATAAGATAACCTAGGTAGCCTTAGGTCTTTGAAGGCACATATAGTGTAGCACCATCACAAGTTTACAAACCTTGGTTGACAATCTAATGTAGTATTTACCTTGTTGAGTGAATTATTCAACTAGTCATACCTCTGAATTGTGTGGGTTCTACCAAGTTTACAATAAACTATTAAGACTCTACAATTAACACCAAGAAAAATCAATTTTTCCAATAAATATTCATAAATCTGGATCTACAAAAAATAACCACAACTTTGCAACCTCAAAACCCCAAATCTGCAAAAAACAACTTGCACAAAACCCTCATATCTTGCACTATCTTCATTATTTCATGCAAATCCAGGGATTCAACTATGAATTAGATCTACTCCAACAAGAGTCATAGAAACCACAACTGTGACTCTGATACCAAATAAAATGAAATACACAACACCCAATATAATTTCCACATAACCCAATTAAAAAAATCTATGCAAACAAGTATTCAAAATCCATATGAAAAAGAATAGACAACATACCATCAAAGATGACACAAGATATACCCTGGGAAAACCCTCAAGAGAGAAAAACCCAACCTCCAAAAGAATCCATCACTCATTTATTATCCAACAATAAATATTGCAATACATCTTTAGAGTATAAATAGCCTTGAAACATCAAGCCCTCTACAAGCATTCCATGTGAACAATAATGCAACCACACATCTCATTTCATGCTTGAACTCTCACAAATAATAATAAGAGATGATCTCAACCAGCCAACAAGCCAACCAACCAACCTTGTACAACTAACCATGTGCTTGCTTTTATAGAAACAAACTTGCACAAAACCACCAAGTGGCATTACATAAAACCATGTGACTAATCCCATGAGTTTACAAAACCATTAATCCCCACATTTACTTTTTGGTACTAAGTTTTCTCAATATTAAATATCATCCCAATGTGCAACCCCACATAAAATATTTATCACAATGTTACATACAACACATAAAGTGCCCCCAAGAATGCTAACCCATGTGATGCATGCATCCTTGGATCCCCTAGGTGCACCAAAAATATTAAAATATTACTTTATAACATTATGCAAGGTGGAAAACACACCTCTTCCTAATAGAAAACATGTACCTAACATAAGTGATGATTTCAATTGATTTGGATGAGAGAGTGCCTGAATTTATAGATTTTTGGAAAGGGGAATGGATGACCAATATTTGATTATGAGATCAATGATGGAGAATAGTTGAGGGGAATTCCCTAGGATTTAGGAGAGGATGAAGGGTAGAGATTTGGAGGTGGTTAGATTGTGAATAGATAAGATGACTAAATTTAGTAAGTAGTTGTTAACATGAGGGGAATAAGGGACATGTGCACCTAAGAATTCTATATTCTTGGATTGTGTTGAGAGAACAAGGGGCCATAAGGATAAGTGTTCTTAGGTGCCCTTTATTCTTGGAATGTGTTGAGAGAATAATGGGGACATAAGGACAAGTGTTCTTAGGTTCCCTTTATTCTTGTGAGATGGATAATAGGTGGAATGTATATTTATTTATTGATTTATTTGTGAGGAGATGAAAAAGGTGATTAATTAAATAATATGATTATTTAATTAAGTGATGGACTTTAGCTGAAGGGGATTAGACTAGGTGAAGATGATTAGGTCTAGATGATGGAATTGACTAACTACAGTTAGGTGATGGATGACCAGGAAATATTTTAGGTGTCTACATTGAGTTATAAAAACAAATAACTCCCTATGTGGCTTGTGGAATATGGAAAGAGAGAAATAATAAAATATTCATTTCAAAAAAAAAGATCCTAAAAAAGTAAGCTTTGTAATCAATAATACTAGGTTAGACAACATAAATAATATAAAAATAAGAACTAACAAAAGCATAAATACTATTCAATTTGGAAGTGATCATAACAAGCTGAAATATAAAAATAGAGTTATCCAATAGAGACAATATAATTAGAAAAAGGAGAATGTTTATATTTTAGAGATGATTGAAAAAGGAGTGGGTTAAATTAAATTTTGATGGTGTTGCCAAGGGTAAGATTGGGCTTGCTACTGTGGGATGGTTTCTAAGGGATGGAAATTATGGTCTTGTTGAATGTTATGCATCATCAATGAGACGGAAAACCAACAATAAAGTTGAAGTGATAACGATGTGGTGGGTCATAAAAATGGCTTTTTTCAACAAAATCTAAAAGCTTCACATAGAAGGAGATTCAAAAGTTGACATTAATCTTATTGATGGATAAATTGAACCTTCATAAAGATTGAAGTACTGTGTGATAGAAGTGAAAAAAATGGTTTTTTTGAAGAGAAGACCATAAACCAAACTTACAAAGAAGGGAAAAGGATGGTTGATGTTGCTACTAATTCTAGGATGTTTTTGGACTGAGCTCTTGGACAACCCTTAGACAACTCCCTAATTCAATTCAAATGGAATTATGAAATGACAAGAAATAAATTAAAGTTTAAAAAAAGAATGATAACAAGAAAGATGATGATCATAAAGATTGAAATGACTCAAAGATTGAAGAGGGAAGAAAGTATTGAAAGAACTAGAAATAAATTAATTTTAAATCTTTTGAAAGACTCATCCTTCGAAGCATGTAAAAATGAAAGATATGAAGTGAATTAAAAATTAAATAATTAAATAATAATTACAAAAATAAGATTAAGGGTGAACCCATGGATTTCTATGTTATAAATGGTAATTATGAAATGGAAGGCTATGGATTTCAAAATTACCTTAAAATATAAAAGACCCCTTTTTCATTTCTAAATCAAAGAATTTCATCACTTTCACAAAGATCTGAAAGAGAAAAAAATCAAAGAATATGGGTGGAGAGAAATTGAGGTTGAAACCCTCCACCTATGAGAAATTGATGGGAAATGAAAAATTATGGGGGATTTTGGAAATTTTTTTGGTTTCCAACTATTTTAAGGGAATGTAGGGATACAAAAAAGTTCTCTCAAATGAATTTGCTAATCCTTGGAATTGAAGAGAAGTGAAATTTAGTGGTGTGCAATTTAAGGTGACAAAAGAAATGATAATTGAAGCAACTAGGATTAGCTACAAAGGTATAAAAGTGAAGAGGTCCTCAAATACAAGAGACAAAGGGTTTATTGAATCCTTCCTCAAAGAAGGAGAAAGCTTCACCATGTTCAAAAATGGATACAAAATAAATGCTTTGGTAAAGTTTTGTGATGAGGCAATATGGTATCTTATTAAGTATTTTAATTTTGAGGGAAAGGTGGTGTGATGCATACTTGCCATTTCCCGATTCTAGTGCATTTAAGGAATAAAAAAATCGTGAGTTTTCATTTTCATATCATGACTTCCATGGAAACCTCAAACATCAATAAAGAAAATCCTCCTCTACACCAGGGCCTAATCCTATGCTTACATTAGTTCAACCTATACAAAACCCCCTTGCACATGATAAAACCAACCAATATTAGAGAACAATAGAGATGAAGGAAAGGAAGTAAATTCAAAGAAAACTCCCCATAAAGATGCTTGGACTATAAAGAAAAAACTTCTAAAGAGATAGAGGTCTCTTTGATTAATTAAAATAGAGTCAAACCTATCCTTTGTCAAAACCCTCATAAGGATCCCCACCAGTATATTGATAGGATGAAGTGAAAGGGCCCCTTTTAGGAGGTTAGAATTGTGTCCAACCAAGATGACTTGAACATTATTAAATCCCTTAGGATGACCTCTTCTTTGGAGGATAATAACAATAATGAGGACTAAAATAAGGAAGAGGAAAGAATTGTTAATTCTAAAAAACCCAAGGGAATCCCTAAGAAGAGGGGATGACCTAAGAATAACAAGGATATAGTTAAGGAGGGATAAATAGATAAAACAAGAATGGGAAGAGAGATAATGATTAGGAAAAATAAAAAATAAATTTGGTTTAGTTGGCAATTGTCAACATACAAGAATTGAAAATAAAATAAAAGAAAAGAAAAGAAGAAAATGATAAGGACATAAGCATTTAGGAAGTGCTCTCTAAGTCAAGGAAAGATAGTGAGCAAGAGTATATGGACCTTACCTATAATATCCTTGGGGCCTTTACACCTTCAAGACACAACTCCAACTCTGTCAAATGTTTCTACCAAGAGGATAGTTTGGGGTTGACTTTGTCTCTTTGATTCCTGAGTTTGATCCCCTCTCATAGCCTTATCAAATGATGAAAAATGAACAAAAAAATTACACAAGGGAGTAGTTATCAACATAATAAAAACATACAATCTCAAAGGATAAGGGGTAACAAAAATAAGGAAAACAAAGCAAAAAATAGACATGAAACTAAGAAAGAAAAGCTTGGAAAGATGGACAAAAAAATTATGAAATTGAAAAAAACAACAACTAATATTTTAGTTGTTGCTAAGGAGATGATGGAGTGCTCAACTACCACCATGACTATTTTTTAGGAATGAAACAAAAGAAGAAAGAGAAAATTGGAAGAAAAGAGACACAAAGCCAAAAAGAAGTTGAAGAATAGTAGCGTAGCAAAGAAGAACAATGATGAAATGGACTTGGAAGCATGAAATGAAAGATAAAATTGTTATTAAATAAGTGAAATTATTTAATGTGCCTCCATAACCTAAAGATTAGTTAAGTGGTTATTATTGTGTCATTTTGGTCTTTTGTGTAGTGCTTTATTTTTCTCTTAAACTAGCTACGTTGGTGTAGTCTTAATTCAATGTTTTTAATTTGTTGAATTGTGGTTTCTATGCTATTTATATAAACTATTTGGGTGTGGGACCCTTTCCCCACCTTAATTTATCAAAAAAAAGTGGTTTGAGTTTTTGTACTACTTATGTTTGGCGGAATAGAGTTATTCAACTAGATGACAAACCATTCGCCTCATGTAAATATTTAAGGGGTAAAAAGTTGTTTAGAAAAGGTGTGTATAACTTTGTTGATCTATGGGACCTTGATAGCATGACTTGGATGGATGTTCATTGCCTAAAATTTGAATTCAACCTTTCTAAGAAGTAGTTGTAAACTATTTGTGTGGTACAAGCCCTTGTCCCCTTGTAAATTCAAATTAAAATATCCACTAACATGAGATTTAATTTTTGTAAAGATATGAGACAACACATTGGTTGCAATATTTGATATTTCCCCATAAAAGTTGTGTATCAAAAATTTCTTCCCCTATTTAAAATTGATGAGAGATTGAGTTCTAACTAGAATTGCACCTTCTTGTCCAACAAATGGTATAAGACAAACTATACTATTTGAAAATCAAATGCTACCACTCAAGCTCAATTTATGACTTGAAAAATTCTTCATAATCTATTAATTATTGGTGATCACCTGCTTCATTCAACCAATTTTATTATTTTATTCATTTTTAAAAAAATCTACCAAAAATATTTTCTAGTTTGGTTGTTAGTCCTAGACCTTTTCATGATCTATTTTTCAATCTATACTTCATACCTTCCATATGAAACTAAGAAGGAAATCTACATTATGAGGGCTCAAGACTTCTTGCAATATCATCTATGAATCCTTTTGTTAAATGATCCTCTTTTTTATTTGGAAGAAAATATGTGTCGCTATATTTTATCATAATTCTACCTCTTACAATTGTAATTGTATAGCTATTTTTCAATTTGCTTTTCCAAGTTGTCACATGTTAGAATATTTCTTGGGAATCAAGTTACAAATTAATTAAATATAAAGCCACTTTACGGTTTGAGCTCCAAAATTTAAGAATGTGATGATATGAATTCAATATTATAACTTGTGATTATTTAGGAGAGCCTTTCTCTACCTTCTTTATAAGCATTATGTATAAACACACCCCTTCATCCTAATTAAGTCGAGCTAAGGAAATAAATAAAATTAATAAATGAAAATATTAAGGTCAAGTTTGCCACAAGTGCTTAACCATATTACACTTAGGAAAATAGAATGTTGAGGCATAACATCAATCTTGCAAATGCTTGTTTGATACTTTTTAGAATAATTTGGAGCTCAAACAACAAATAGAAGACATTTTTAGAGTATTTGGACACTATTGATAAACATTGATGCCATCTAGCTAAAATCAATAACGAATTCACTAATAATTAAGGCCTCTTCTCTTCTTCCTTAATTTATCATTATTTTCAAGATTTTTTCATGAAAATATGGTTCTATTTTTTGCTTTCTCTTGGGAAGTAGGGGTGTAGCTATGTTGGAACTTTCTACAACTCTTGTGAACTTTTCCATGATTGTGATTAAAGCTCTTCAATTATAGTGTAATATTCTCCTTATTAGTTTTTAATTCATTAGTATTGGAGAGTCTAATATATCATAATTTAGCTCATCTTTGTAAGATTATGATTTGTTAGAATCTTTTCATGGTCCTCTATAACACAAGTGGTATGAGGGTGTGAAAAATTTAAGTTCTTGTAGGGAAGCATAGTTTATGCAAAATTGGTTGGGGAGGGATTGACTATGAGGGTCTATGTGGGATTGTGTGCCTGCTAGTCTGCAAGTGGTGGGTGGGGGAGGTCGTGCCCTCCCCCATAGAGGTTTGTATATGTGTAACCACCTCATACAACTTGGTCCTTTTTGCATTGATTATCTTCGGTTGTGCCGCCTAGGGTTTGTGTTTTCATTGGCTATGTTTAATATTTCACATGATTCTTGTTTATTGCTTATTGCATTTATTGTATCATCCGATATCAAGAGGGCTCTCAACCATTCCAAACATTTATTGATGGGGGTACAACCCCTCGTTTGATTTGCAAGTGGGGATCCAAACAATATAAATTTTGATCCCCCATTTGTTGCTCCTAAATCTTTCAAGGACGCGATTGAAGACAAAGGTTTTACCATGCTTGAAAGCACCAAATTCCTAGTAGTGGATGTGTGGGAGGAGGGCATGATCAACACCAATGGGAGAGCGAAATGTAAGCAATTCTCCAAAAAATCCCTAGAAATTTGAAACTCTCTTCTAATGTTGAAATGAAAAAAATTATCAATAATGAAAGGTCTATATTAAAAGATACTGCCCTTTTATGATGGTTGTCGATCTTAATAAGATCTCGACCAGAAAATTTATTGATAGTTGGTTTTCTAATATCTGGGGTAACAAATTTGGTATTTATATAATGTTCAGTAGAATGTTGCAGAGGGGGTTTTTTATAATCTTTCTAAGGGATCATTCCATGCAAGAAATTTTTTTAACTAAATCATATTGGAACCTGGGTGGGTGCGTGTTTAGAGCATTGCATTGGTCTTTGATGGTCATTACAGAGGAAGTGATTTCCCTACCATGCCCTAGGTGGTTAGTTATTAAAAGTATCCCCCCTAAATATTGGAAGCTCATTCTGCAATTACTCCCCCAATTGGGAGTGTGAATTGATGAAGCTAAAGTATCTCTTCCCCACCTGAATGCTAGTGCCTTGGTTTCTTTGAATCCTAGGGTTGAAATATTAGGTGGTATTGAATTGGAAGATGATAAAAACCATTTTTTTTGTTCCCTAGAAATTTTGGGAGGCATTAATTCATACTATCTATGGTGAAAAGAGGGTCATATTCAGAAAAACTACCCTTTAATTCAAAAAAGACTCGTAAAAGGGAGGTCAATGGCCAACCCTAGTTCAAACCCCAATGTGTAGAGGATGGGTGAAAACTCAGGAAGTAACAGTAGGGATGATGGTGAGGCAGTTTTTTCAACCTCTAACCCTATCCAAACCCTCTTGGCGGGTTGTCCAAGCCAAAGTTTGGAGGATAGGGCATGTAAGGTTGGTAATTCCAGACCACCTGAAATTGATAAAACCCTCTGGTGAGAAGGATGGTCTCTGGAGGGGATGACCTCTCAGGAGTGCCAAATGGTGTGCGGACCCTGAGCAATGAAGCTAATAGTATCAAACTCAATGATTCCTTTAGTCTTATGTTAGAGGAAAGTGAGGTTGATGAGTCAATCCTTAAGGAGCTCACAACAACTTCCTCCAAGGTTGTGAGGCCATTGTCAATGTTGAATCTTACTAGAGATAAGGAGTTAATCCAAAAATTAAGTGCTCAACAACTTGCTTTATGAAATATTAGAATGAGGATAAAAGATAAATTCACTAATGAGGATGTTGCTAACAAATTGATAGCCCCCATTTTTTTTAAATTAAGAATGATTCCAGAAAATTAAGCTTAATAAAAAATAATCAATGCTTCGATAAGAAAGAAGAGGCTATGTTGGAGGGCGGCAATAGGGTAGCTTCCATGCTAAGTGACCTTGTTTCTGATATTGGGGAAAAACTCTTAGGTGGGATTACCAATGTGCAAAATGTTAGGTCCATTAAAACTTTAGGTCTTAATGCCTTAAAAGAGATCAACAAGCCTGTTGAAAATAACCCTATTGTTCTCAAGTCCGGCTCTCAAGAGTGTGACTCCCTATTTCCTTCTGTCCAAGATAACAACTCCATTCTTATTCACAACCTTGAGGTGGATAAAAAATTATTGCAAGTTAATTAGACTCTAGACTCCTATGAGCTAGATGGAACCTTGCCCCCTAATATTGAGGAAGAATGTGTTTTAAACAATAAAGGCACTACTATTACAAATAATGTAAAATCTTGTACTTCCAGAAAGGATGATAAAAGTGATAATAAAAATGTAAATGAAAATAAAATAAAAGGAGACAGAACAAATGGAGACACTTGAGAATAGCGATAAAGAGAATATCACATAAGGGACAACAAAAAAAACTCCCAAGCCAAAGAATGGGCCTAATAGGCCAAGGAAATATCAAAAGCCCTTATTAGTGGGTAAGAATATTTAGATTTACAAACATAAAAGGAAAAAAAATAAGTGTCATAATTCAATCACCTACTGCCAAAAGAGTAGAAATTGAGGAAAAGTTACGCAAGTGCTTCGAACATTTGTGATCACAATGTCTCCTTCAGGAATGTTGAAAATGAATGTTAATTACATATCCTAGAATGCTAGGGGTCTTGAGTCCCTAGACAAAAAATACATTGTTAGGAGGTTTTTGAACTTGGAGAAACAAAAGGATTTAGTCCTGCTTCAAGAAACAAAAGCAACTAGGTTTATGTTAGACACTAATCTAAAATTCATCTAGAATGATTCCTCCTACTTCACCACCAAGCATGAGAGGGGGAAAGTGGGTATTGCCATCCTCTTTGTTGGTAAATGGGCTCAATATGTCACCAATCAAGGCACCTCCCCTTGCAACAAATCGATGTGGATCACCTTGGAGAAGGATGGTGTTAAATTGGGGGCCTGCTCCATCTATGGTCCCAATGACCACAAAAGAAAGAAAAAAGCTTTGGCAATGGCTTATCAATTTACCTAATGTTCCATGGATTTTGAGGGGTGACTTCAATATGGTAGAACACACGGAAGACAAGTGTGGTGGAATAGATATGACTTGGAAAGGAAGTGAAAGGTACTTTTGGCAGAAATTAAAAGCTAAACTAAAATTAATGGATCCTATGGAAAGGGGGAGGAAAGACTGCAAAGGGGTATGGTTCACCTAGTGAAATGCCCAGAAAGGTGGCAGGATGATTTATTGTAGGTTGGATAGAATTTATGAAAATAGGGACTTTTTAAGCTTCCCATCGAATAATGATGTCATGAAAGTTAGTGTTTATCCTTATAGTCTATTAGATCACCACCCTATCAAAGCAAAACTTGCCACCAATCAAGATAGGCCTGGGCTGGAGAATGTAAGGAAAAAATGATTCCTCCTTAATACCCACCTTTTGAAAGATAATGATTGCAGGGATGATATCTCCTCCCTGAGAGAAATCAACAAATGGATGCTAAAAGATGTTAATGTCATTGATAGGTGGAACCAAAATATAAAATCTTGGAGGAAGTTGCTCCAAACAATTAGAAAGAAGAAAGCTATTGATAGTAGAAAGGAGGAAAATGAGCTCCAAGAGGCTCTAGTCTTGGATGAAGTGAATTTTTAAGCAAATCCAGGAAACAAAAGATTGGGGTAAGAACTTTCTTTCACTAAAAATAAACTAAGAAAAATCCAATCCCACAAGATTCAAGGGTTAAAGTTTAGAGGAAAATCAAACTGGCTTAATTGTGGTGGCAAGGGCTCTAAATTCTTCAACTATATTATGGAGAAGAGTTTCAAGGAATAGATTACTGAAATTTGGGAGGATGGCAACCTCTACACTTCCTAGGAAGATATTTTAGCACAATTCCAAGTATACTACAAAAAAATTTCACCTCTGCGAGGGGGGGTGAAGACAATCACAAGGAAAGAGATTTTATTAAAGGAATTATACCAAAGAAAATCAATGGAGAGGATGCTCAACAACTATCTGCAAAAATAACCAAACATGAGATTAAAAATGTCACTCTCCATGAGCAATGATAAAACCCCAGGGCATGATGGACTGGTTATGGAATTTTACAAAACCTTTTTGGATTGGATCTATGATGAGCTTTTACAAGTTTATCTAGAGGCCTTGAACAAGGGTTCCTTGGGAAATAATATCAACAAGGTTATCATCAAATTGCTGCCAAAAGGAGGTGACGAGACCTTGGTCAAGAACTAGAGGCCGATAATCCTACTAAATGTTTCATAGAAGATTTTGGCCAAAGTGATCATCTCAAGACTGGTCAATGTTCTCACCAAGTTTATTAACAACACTCGAACACAATTCATTAAAGGAAGATATATCTCAAAAAACCTCATCACGAGCTGGGAGGCAATGGAATGGGCTAAATATTCCAAACAAAATGTGGCTATGCTCCTTTTAGATTTTGAGAAAGCCTACGATAGAATAGAATGATCTTTTCTAAGGGCTACCCTTGAGGCCTTTGGATTCTCAAGTGAATTCAGTAAGATGGCAAATACCTTATTGAATGATGTGGATGCACAGGTCAAAGTAAATGGTCCCTTCTTAGAAGACTTTCACCTTGAAAGATCCATCAGGAAAGGGTGTCCCCTAGCCCCTGCCCTATTTGTTATTTCTTCCAATGCTCTCCACTACATATGAGGGAACAAACCCACTCTCTATGGGACAATGGCATTAAACTTCCTGGTCAAAATGAACTAATCAATATACAATTTGCAGATGACACTACTATTTTTGTTTAACTTGAAGAAAATAACATGGAATCTCTAATGGGGAAGCTCAACCTATTGTACCAAGCATCATGCACTCAAATATCCATTACTAAGTCCAACATACTTGGGTGAGAGGATTCCCCACTTGAGTGGATCAAGAAAAAAATTGAGAAAAAATTAAGGGATGGAATAGACAATACCTATCCCTTGTTGGTAGACTTTAGGTCTATCAAAAGACCTTATCTTCTTATATCATATACTTTGCATCATTATGGTTCTTTAGCAACTACTAGGTGAATGATATTTAGAAAAGAATTAGGAATTTTCTTTGGTTAGATGGTAAAGAAAAAAAGAAAATCCACTCAATTAAGTGGGATTGGTGTTGCCTTGAAAAGCTTCATGGTGGGATTGGATTGAAGGACCTAAGGCTGCAAGGCATTGCCTTGGCGGAAAAATGGGTAGGAAAAGATATGGTGGGCAATGAACCTTGGAAGGTTTTAATAAGGAACAACATACAACTTGCCACCCCTAAGCATGCTAAGGCTTGGAATAATCTTCCAATATGTGATATTCTCATAAGCAAACACCCAATGTCTCTAGCTGGCTCCATGGTATTCAAAATCCTTTGGAAGGTGTGGGAGCTGGTTAAACACAAAGTTAATTTTAAACTAAGCAATATGTCAATTAATAATACTCTGAAATGTTAAAGTTATAGTTCCATTTGGTGGATCTTGGAACACAATAACAAGCCTTTGGCCTTGCTACAAGGGTGCTTTGCAAAAAATGGTGTTAAAGTGGTATTCAAACATTTCAAAACATTCTTAATAATGGACATTTAAAAAGTTGGGTTAATATTGTTGTTGAATTCAATATTCCTGCTTCTAACTTCAAAACTTACAACATCCTTATAGAAGCCTCTAAAGAGGCAAGGTTTCCTTTAATCTCTGATAAGGTCATGGACTTATCTTGTGACCTCATCTGGGAGGATTGTACTGTCTTAAATAATATAAACGAAAAATTTATTTACAAGTCTCTAATCAGTAATATCTCTCTGGTTGAGCATGTTAACAAGTGTTGGAGGACAACATTAATAGACAACACTTGGCATAAAATATTTGGCTCTGTATGGCATAACATTAGAGAGCCTAGAAGGCTTGTTTCAAATTGCTTATTCTTTGACAAAAAAATATTTTTAAAGTTAATTATGTGGATTTTGATATTTACAATATGTGTAAAAATCCAAAAAAATTCTTACATATCCTTTTTGATTGTTTCTATGCTAAAGAAGTTTGGAAAATCTTCTGCAATAATCTAATGATTTGGGACAAAGATGATAAAATTAATTGGCATGATGTGATGTTTACTAATAGGAAATTAAATAAGGATTTTCATATGTTTTGGGACTGCCTATCTATTGAAATCCTATGGCACATCTGGAAGACAAAAAATGAGGATAAGTTCTAGGGTTGTAGGAGGATGCTTACTGAGTCGACAAAAAGACTCATTTTCTTTAACATTGCTTCAAGGTCTCAATCCACTTGGAGATTTCCATGCTCAAATTTATGAGGTTGATCAAAGAGAGCTCAATGACAATCAATAGGGAGGAGGTGAAGTGTGGGAATGCATGGCACTGCAACCATGAGGAGGTTGAAGCCTTCCTTAGAGCCTTGAATGAGTTCCAGAGGGTATTCAACAATGCAACTGGTGGGAACACGGAAAGGAACAGAGGACCACACCATGCAAGAATCCATAGGGATGGTGATACTGTCTTAGCTACAGAGGAGGTCAGGTCCAATATACGGCCACCAAGGAGGGAATGAACATGAGTGGATAATGAAGGCAACAACTAGGGTTGCAATGGTTAACTTCTATCAGTTCTGCTCAGATTGAATATATGCTAATATACTATAAAAGTCTGCTAGATAATATTTTACATGGCTTGGATCTCTTTTTAGTATATATCATCCTCATGCACTGTCCAACAATGACTTACATGGATTTTCCTAGTTTTTGTTCATGTATATATCATTCTCATTCACTATTTTTTGTATATGTTTAGTATATGTCGGGTAACTGTGATATTTCGTAATAGTAGATAGACTAAACTCCAACATAAAATTTGGAATGTAAATATAAATATGACAGTATGATCTAAAGATTGCCATGGCAGAATGATGTAATGATTTAATATACTATCATTAATACAAAAAAATTAAACAATACATTATTTAACTTGGAGATAAGGAATAGATAAGGAATTTGCATGAGTATTTAATAATTTTAAATAAATTTAATTATTATTTACAAGTGCAAGATTTGAATTTAATAAATAAAATAATGATTTATTTATTTTTGAAAGAAGATAATGTTGAGAGATAAGTCGATTAATTAAATAATTAAAGCAATTGTTTAATTTGGGAAGTGGGAAATGGATAGTGAATTAAATACTAATGAATTATTTAATTTAACTTTAGAATAGAAGAATAATTAGTAAATTAATTAAATAACATTAATTATTTAATTAATATAGAGGAATGGATAATATGGATTTAATTATTTAATTATCAGGATCAAGTGAAAATGATCGTTAATTTAATCATTTAGTTATAATTAGGTGTCTACATTGATGACAACATTTTGATTGCTAAATTAGCTCATGAGTTGCAAGAGCACTTATATGCCTTTGAAGATTTTGTAGAGTGACAGGTGTGACAAGTATGAGTAGTTGGTTTTTATCATTGATGTCAATAGGCTTATGTTTGTGCTGTCAACTAGGAATGGTTGAGAAGTTGTGTTGATGCTTTGATTAGTTTCATTATGTTCTCATTAGTAAGTGTTACTGGTGTCAACCTCTAGTGTTGTTTTGATAAGCTTATATGGATGTATAGTTGAGTTGTAGTTGGTTTAGTGGTGATGAGTAAGTGTTGAAGATGATGAGTATGCATCTTTGGTGCTTGGTTTCCAAGTGCTTTTGAGAAAATTTGAATAAAAGAAGAAACAGTGTGTTGTAGAGATGTTCTGGTATATAGTGTTGTGTTTTGGTTTTGGTCTGCATTTATTTTGTGTTGAAGATCTGCTTGTGCAATTCAAATATGTTCGTCAAAGGTGTTCAAAGGTTCTATATACAAAATTTATTGGTCTAGATCATTGTGTAGAAGAAGTTGTGTTCAATAGTGTGTGAATTGTGTTGCAGTGTTGTCTAGGAGAAATGGTTTTGCTCTGCATTTCTCCGCAATTTGGTTTCTGGTCTTGTGATTCTAAAAGTGTGTTGATAATGATAATATCTACCTTCAATCAAAGTTGTTTGTGGTTTGGTGCTCCAAAAGTTGATTTCTTGAGTTACAGTGTATGAAAGGTTGTCTGGGTGTACTAGATGTGTACATTCTTCAAGTGAAAGTTGTTGCAAAGGAATTTGTTTGATTTCAAAGTGTTTGTGGAATATTCTAGATTGTGTTTGAATGTTGTGTGTGGTTCGCAAGTCATCTTTGGGTTTGAGGAAGTGTGTACTTAAATGTTAATGGTGTTTACATTGGTTCAACCGACCTTGGGACGTGTTTACACTAATTATGGATTTGCTTTGACATTTGTGGAAATGTGACATGATGTATATGTATGATTTGGGTCCGAGTTAAGATGTGGCATGGTCCGCTTTCACTCCTTTCCACTGTGGGAATACTTAGTGCTGACCTAATTTGAATTTGCACGGTTGAGGTGCATAACTAACCTTGGAGAATGTTTTCAAGGTTGAAGATGGTATAAATAAGTGTTGAGTTGATGGAGAATTGTGTGATGCGAATTGCAGTGCAAGGTTAATGAGTTAGACCACTAGAAGCAGTGAGCAGAAGGTGTCTACAATTTTTGGAAAGGTTGTGAATGTGTTGGTGATGTTGTGGTGGATCTTTTCTGTTGCATTAAGATGGATTTCTCACTGTAATATTCTTTTTTTTTTCTTTTTTGTAATCTAGCAGTGAGCCTTTGGCAATGATCCCTTCTTTCTTTTGGGCAGTGAGCCCTCTGACAGTGAACCTATTATATTAAGTGTTGTAATTACTTTATATTGTGAGCTAATCCCCACCATGGTTTTTCCCTTCTTGGGTTTTCTACGTAAATCTGAAGTTCTATTGTGCATGGTGTTGATGTGTTCTCAGTTTCTGTTATTTTCTCTCATGATAAATCATTCTAACATATTAAGGGTTAATTAAGTTTATGCAGATTTAAATATTTATGAGGGTTTTTATGTTTTAATGTACAACTGATTCACCCCCACCCCTCTCAGTTGTCTTGTGTGCATTCAATAGTGGGAATGCAGGTTAGTATCAACAAGATCAAAGTGATGATTTTCTTTGATAGAGAAAATTAAAACCAACGTAAGCTCTACTTTGAAGGCAATATTCTTGAAGAAGTAATAGAGTACAAATATTTTGGGTTTGACTCCACCAACAAACTTAATTGGGAGGGTTGCTGAAAGAAGAGAACTTTGGGAGAATGGAAATCATTATACGCTATTCAAAATAGATGTAGAGAGGTAGAACTATGGGATTGGAAAACTATCTAAATTCTTTTTAGGATTTTAGCACTTTTGGTAGTGCTCTATGGGTGTGAAGTGTGGGCTAGTAACACTTCAATCTCAAAAGGAAACAATTTGAAAAAATCCAATAATGCTTGATTACAAGCAAGTTCAAAATGAAAAACTCAATTTCTTATGATATTATGATGAGTGAAATAAGGACAACTCCTATTAAAGTAATTTCTATGATGTATATCACAAAATATTTAAAAACAATTGAATAAATGGAAGTAGGTGGATGGTCCAAGGTTGTTTTTAATGACATTTTGAGTGAAAAATGAAGACTTAGATGAAGAAATTTATAAATGGATGAGTAAATGGAATATCTATTTGAATGTTTTCTCCATGAATAACAAAGAAATAAAGGCTTTTGTTATAGATAAGTTTCACAAGGGTACTTAGGGTAATGTGCTAGAGAGAAAGAAGAAATATTATATTGAGAAGTTCAACCCCACATGTGATCAACAACATAAAGCGTACATAAGGGCTAGTATTCTATGGAGAGCCAAAAATTTTATTACTCAATTAAGAACTAACTCTCATCTGTAACACAAAAATCGTTCACTGAAGTAAATTTCCTAAGTTTTCACTGTGCGAGTAAATAAACTATGTAACAAACCATTGCAATAAAAAAATTATTTTCTTTATTGAGAATATATGAACAAAGATTCTATAACAATATACAATAAGGATTCCATTTCAATATGATAATTTCACAAATTATAATATTCCAAGATAGTACACAATTACAAACACAACTCTTCTGAGCTTCAAAGCATAAGATATAGATGGTCTAGGAATCCGCCTTTCACCTTGGTCTTTTGTTACCTGCTGAGGACGAGAAGCTTCACTCAAGTGCTTTTCTACCAACCACATACTCATATATAGTTTGTGCACATCTATCAATTATAGATGGCCCTACCCTTTGACGAAAGTATTGGTTGGGTAACCTTGTACAACATACTACATTGAGCTAAGTGTTGTGCCCTACACGACTAGGATTTATAACCCTACACTAGATAATCCTCATGCATTTAAATGGACATGGTGAACTGACAGTGGAGCCCCGGGAAGTCACACTACATTGGCCAAAGTGTTCTCACTTAGTACTTCGAGTGAAGGTCTACCATTCACTTACACTATAGCAAGCTCATTTTTACTTAAGGCTATTATATATATGCTTAGGTAATCCCTTTCCATGGGTAAGCGTAATCCCCATGATAACCTATCTCTTTAACACAAACCTAAGGTAACACAACTCATTAAGCAAAGTACTAGTTCCTTCCCTTCATTGGACAACAATCCTAGGAGTAACCTACTAGCTATCTAGCATAATCAAATATCTAGCTATGAGTATCCTTTAAGCTACCCATGTTTAATCATATCTAGTATAATAATAATACCTATGACAAACAATCTCTCCTATCATGGAGTAACTACAAACATTTCACAAATAGAGTAAACATCTTCTACTTTTCTTTCAAAGAAAACATTACTTTTCCCTAATTACACTTAACCATAAAAGACAAAAAAAAATAAAAAAAAATCTTTCAAAACTAATACAAACAAAGGAAAATTATCCTCATGCCTGTGATAAGCTTTCCAATCAACTAGCTGAAAACAGAGCACTTCCAGAACAACAAGAAGCTTGGTATCGATCCCTCCAACAAAGTCACAATAACCTCTAACTCACAAGTTGGCAAATACTTCTCTCAAAATAATAATAAACTCTCTCTAATGCTCAAAGCTCTCACTCACTGTATTAAGCAGAATAATGCAGATAGGAATGTAATTAGATTGCATAAACTTGCTCAAGGAATGCATCCCAAACAAGTGAACTAGCTCCACTATTTATACAACAATTTGGATACTACTTAGCCTACAGTTTAGGCATGAGTTCTAATAGCAATTAGCATGCACAACAACACATATACCATAGCTAAAAGGTGGCACATATATCAAATCTTATTCAGCTAAACAAAACTACAGATCGACTTGTGGATTGACAACAATATAAGACCGATTTAAATCATCAGATGACTGAATTCAACTTGCATTCACAACGAAAATCTACAAAAAAGGTGGCGCTAAAGCATCAATAATCTCCTACAGAGTTAGCGTGGTTTCCTACTATGGAATCAGTCACTCATCAAGTATGAAACACATAACATACATTGACTTGGTCTCCCATGATTCAACTTCTCTTCATTTATTACATAGACTCAGTCATCGACTTGTTGTTTGATATACAAGCATGCATTTATTTGCTACAGATATTAATCAAATTACAAGGTGTCATAGGGTTTACTAAGTTAAAGACATACCATAATATGGCATTGACCAAGTCTCCTCTTTTATATCGACTTATTGTTGTGTATGGGTTTGCAGAATATTCACCTTTATGGAATTGGACAACATGCTAACTATTCAGCCTTTTATGCACAGTCATAAGTATCTCATAGTCGGTCTCTCAAGCATAGTCACAAATACTTCATAGTCGACCTATGATTTAATTATAAATCGACTTATAGTTATTGCTATTGATAATCGATCTCAAAACAAATATTATTTAAATATATATAACATATACATACATATTGTTGGGTGAAAATTATGTAATCACCTTTTCAATAGATTACACAACCTAGATTTCAACCATAGCTGTGTGAGATATAATCTCTCCTGTCAAAAAGGGGAGGCGCCCTTCTTACTGCTAACAGAAACTAAAGTAAAACTAATTAAGTATTCACAAAAAGTACACTACAATTATGAGATGGGGGGTGTGTCACATTCATACTTCTCTCTTTTTTCAGAGAATATGTTTTACAATGCTTCATAGTTGATAGTTCGGATTCGATACAACTTTAAACTAAAAACAAAGCAGTAACTCCAATATCTCTATCTTGTCAAAGCAAAGCTTAGAGATACTAGGTATGATAATAATAAACAATAAAATGAGAAAAAAAAGCTCATGAAGGCACAAGGTCATTCTGTAGCTTTCCACCGATGGATCCTTGAGAGATGTAACTTTTTGTATTAGAAGCACAAAGTCTTCTTAGATACAATAGTTCCATGAACAACATGAACAATTACAAATACAAAATCTTGTAGATTATCCACCGATAGTTATCCAAACATAAACAAAAATTTGAATAAAGAGTGTAACAGAAAGTCTACACAGATTTATCCAAAGCCCTTAGATCTCACACACTAATTACCACCAATCTTAATCAAATTCAAAAGACGATTGATCCAACACAAAGTTTGGTATGCAACTTTCTTCTTTATTAATCAGATTTAGATTCACAAAGTTGAACACAAAGTTTCATACATTTGTTTCAAAATGAGGAGCACTTTGTTGCTAGAGATAAAAGATATGGCGATTATAATAGAAATCCTTCCTATTTATAAAAGAGAGGGAAGAGTAAATCTAGGAAATTAGATGAGAAAAATTAGGAAAGTTAGGTGGACTAAATTAGGAAAATTTCACCTAACTTGACTTAGTCAAAAAATGTTGTCCATCTTTTTGGGAAAACTTCTTAGATTTTACATGTAATTACATTTGCTCAAAAGACATTTAAGATGTCAAAAACTATTTACAAAAGGCATAAAGGAAAGCATAAAAATATTCAACACTGGAAGAAAAGAAGCCTTCATGGTTCCTTGCTTTGGGTGCGAAAGTATTCATATCTCTTCTTTGTTTCTAGTATGAATGCATTATTTGGACCAACAGTGTAATCCACAATGGTGTAAATAAGGTGATTGATCTTTTAGTAGATGAGTGAATCTTTTTGCATCTGTCAAGATGTGTCTTGAGATTATCAAGAGTTAGCCGTATATCACAAATAACATGTATGGAGGTCTTTGAAAAGTTCACATCCTCCACTTGCTTCATGACAGATTCTTTGTAGATCAAGGACAATTCACTTGTCAGGAGGAAAATATGATCTTCATCAAGGAGCTTACCCTGTAACTCCTTAATTCCATTTTCAAGGATAGTACGATGTCCTTCGACATCTTCTTGCACTTGGTGGAGATCTTCAATCAGAGACATGATCACTTGAATGCGGTGTTTGAGTGATACTCTTACTTCCACATATTTCTCCTTGTCAGGAATTACCCCAACTTCCACCAACTTATTGAGCTTTTCCTACTTCATTTGTGACCAAAATGATAGGAATTTTTCCATTTCTTTTCACTCTTGGGAAAGAATACTTTCTTCTTTATCAAGCTTTGATTTGAGCTTGGCTATCTGGGTAGCTTTCTCATCTGCAACAACTGACTTGAGAACCATGTTCTATTATTTCATCAATGAAATCATATAACACTTTACCTTTAGAGGAAAAATTCTCTGCCTTTTTCACAGCTGGGTCCTCAGCCCTTATCATAGTCAGAGGTTGTACATTTCCTGAAGATCTTGCAAGTCTTCTCAAAATAGCTGCATAGCGTTCGACCTTTTGCTTGTACATATCTCGGGCTTGTTCCATTTTGTCAAGCCTTCCTGCCAATGCATCTAGGACTACTTGTGCATCTGCTTTGGCACTTTCATTTGTCACTTTTTTGAGTTGGACTCTAGTGACAATGAAGTCCTCCATGTTTACATCTCCTTCATCTTGTGGTGGTATACCAATCTCTGCAAACTTATGACTAGTCTTGTCAACATGAAGCCTTGAATGTACTTTGGCCTTTTTCTTCCCCTTGGCTTTTGGAGGGGCTATCTCTTCAAGATCGAGCTCTTCTAGAGAGATCATTTGCTTCTTCTGCTTCGATACTTGAGATACCAACCAAGGGAGAAGAGAGGAAGTATATGCTTCTTGATTGACCATCAACTCTTGTGTTACATCCGCTTCTATAGAAATGATTGGTATGGTGACAATTGGAGTAGTATCTATCATGACTGCTCCAATAGATTGCACACCAAGTTGACCTTGCAAAGATTCATTCATAAACCTATTGAATTCAGATTCAAAAGTGATGTCATAAGATGGAGATGACAAACTGGGAATGGATGATGGAGAGCTTGACAAAATATCAACAATTTGTGTATTTGAAACTGCAAGAGGAGTGGCAAATATTGTTGATGCTGTAGGGGGATGAGAAACGTCCACTGTAGGTATGGTAGATGTGGGAAGAGGTGACGTAGGAAGAGGAGGTGATGGAGTGTTAGGATTGGGAGGTTTATGAGGAACATTTGAAGTTATAGGCGATGACGTTTGGGGAAGATCTTCGATGACATTTTCATATGGAGATAGAGTTTGTTCTTCATCATGTCCGAGTTCATGTTTATCACCTTCTTGTTCACCTTCTTGTTCTTGTTCTTTAGACTCTTGTTCTCCTGAGGAATCTTCTTCTTCATCAGAGTCTTCTTCTTCAACATCTTCTTCTTCAACAAATTCCTCACTTTCATTTCCTTCTTCAAAATCTACCTCTTTAGAAACATGCCCTTTTCCTTTTGAATGAGATGGTTTGGATTTCGTGGCCTCTTCTTATTGAACTGCCCGTGTATCCTTCTTGCCAATAGTGAACTTAATTCTAGGACCTCTTTAGGAAGTAGAGGGAATAGCCACATGCTTGTCTTTTGTGCGGAGTTCCTGTTGTTGTTTGGCTTCTGCTCCAGGTTCTTCTACTTCTGACTCTGTCCTGAAGGCTTTCATTTGGAAACCATATTTGTGTAACCATTCTGCTGTGTTGGCCAATATGGGAGCAAGCATTTCTCTAATGGAAACACTTTCCTTCTTTGACCATTGTATTGCAGGAAAAGGTCTCTTAGAAATTTCATTTTCATCATAGGCAACGTTCATGATGTCACTAGGATCTTTGAAATGCTTTGGTAGGTTAGAAACATCAAGATCCCTGATCTGGTCTATGGTTAGCCTACAATAATCCATTTTGTGGATATCCTTTTCATCTCTACATTTAGCCCATATGTCTTCGAAGTGGTACTTGTGGCTGTGATCTTTCTTCAATTTCCTATTCACTTTCCGACAATCAAAGTCAAATCTGTATTTGTATGTCCTTATTGTCATGATCTACATTTATGCATAGACTGATTTGGCCTTTTGTACACTCTGAATGGTATATCTACCAATCATCAGTGGAAACTTGAAACCCAATTTGTGAATCCTCATTCGTTCCTTGTGAACTGTGATAAGTTGTCTGCACAACTCCATGAGTATCCACTTATCTGAGGGATACTTGGGAAACATGTAAGGACACCCAGTGTAGCAACCTACCCTCATGTAAGTGAAAGTTGGAAATTGCAATAATATACACCCGACCTTACCACTTTGTAGGCCTCGTCAAATACTCTCTTCTTCTCGAGAGTTGGTTCAACACTGAAAAGGATAGGGGCAAAGAAGGCATCTGTGACCCTCCTGAAATGGTGAAGACTTTCCTTCAACTCCAGTTGATAGAAATACTTGTACATAGGCACTGAGTGTCGGTTTCCCTTTGTAGATAACCCTAGGAATTGCCTCATCATAGCTACAACATACACCAAATAAGAAGTCATATAGAACTTCAAAGTGGTTGGCACATTTATCAGTTCATGAATTTTGTCACTGGTTTGTGTTCCCCAATCAATGTGAGCTTTATGTCTTCTTATGATCTGAATGTATTCATACATCCACTCTTGAAAATGAGATGATTCAAGCAATCCTTTAACCCTGCTCAAGAGTGTAATCATGCCCTTGACATCTTCTTTGAATTCACTTCGCGGAAGCCCCTTTGACCATCTTGAGATAGTCGGCCTAGGTGTTTTCAACCATTAGCTATTAATCAAATTTTTAGCTTTGGTTGGATTTGCATCATAAACCTTCTGCGCTTGTTGCATTGAAATCTTGGTGTATCTTTCCATGTGTGAAACTCTAAAAACAATGTCAAAGAATTCAGGGTCTAGCCTCATCATCACATGTTTGGAGGAATCTATTAGACTTTTGCTCTCTCAGATGTAATGGGATGCGACCTGGAGAACAAACTCTATGTGATGAGTAGATGTCGAGAATGTGGACACTAGATGCAGATTGCTATGTACAATAGCTCTCAAACTATCTTCTAAGGGCTTTTGTTCAATCCTTTTAACAAAGTCTACAAGGTCCTGATAACCAACCTTGGTGTCCTTTATTTCGTCCACCTTCGAGATCACCACTGCAGGTGGATAAACACCTTGGTATTTATATTTCATGTTGCCCTCTTTCTTAGAAGACGACGGAGGCTTCTTTGTTTTCATCTAGAAGAATCAAGATCAAAGGATATTACTTTCAGGATCACTTGACGAGATTTGGAGAGAAACTACAAGGATGGTGAATCAACAAATGTTAGGCGAAATTGTAGCATTGTGAAGCATGAGACAAGCAAGCAATGTGGAGTAAGCGTGAAATGAACAATTTGGCATAAAAAATAGAGCGAGAGCGAATAAATGGTGTTTGGAGCAAAAATAGAGTGATGTTGAAGTGTTAGAAGGAAAAACTGCCAAACATGTAGGAGCACTCCTACATGTACAAGGCACTTTTAGTGCTCAAAGTGTTGGGGTGCTGAAAATCAGCGCCCCTGCATATGTGAGAAGTCCAAAAATGTCAAGGCGCTGGAAATTAGTGCTTTGACATTTTTGTCTTACTTGGAAAAGGATGGAGTGCAGAAGCGAGGAAAAATAACACCTTGTCATTTTGTAAAGAAGTGAACTCCATGTAGGAGCGGTGATTTTCACCGCTCCTACGTGTGGAGTTGTGAAAATATCCAACGTGTAACAATGGACAAAAATGCCGCTATGACATGAAATGGCTCGTATATCAAGGTGTGACGACGGTTATTTTGCCACTATTACATTGAAGGTTGGGTGTATAAGTTGGTGTTCGAGCGGTGAAAATCACCGCTCGAATGATTCGAGTGACAATCTCTCAGCTCGTTTGGAGGTTTCGACCTAACAACTAAGATAAACAAAATCACCGCTATGAGATCGATGACTCAAATGGAAGATAGATAAAAAGAAACGTTTCAAAGAGAAGCATATGTTTCATCTTTAAAAACCTAGGGCATGAATGAAGAAGGGAACATGGCGAGAAAAATGCAAACACAGGGCACTTTGAAGAGAGAAGAATCAAATTCGAAAGGTGACGGGACACAAACCCCAATCAAGAAAAATGTATAGGAGACATGGAAAAAGAGATTTACAGATATGATCAAAAACAAAATGATGGAAGAAATGTAAAGAAGAGATAAACGACCTACCTTGAAAATGCAAAATCCTAGCTTGAAGTCGGCAAAGAAATCTTCAAAAACATGACCTTGCAGGAGCTCTAAGAGTGATCCACGCAAGGAGGAGGAAAAGTGAAACAAAGTGAGGAAATATTAACTAATAATCACTTAAAAGGTCACTTAAAAGTGTAATAAATGAACTAAGAGTTCGCATTGATGAAGGCGAGTAAAGTGGCGAAAAAGATGCAGGAGCGGTGAAAATCACCTCTCTTGCATCTTTTGACTTAGTGAGACTAAAATGTGTACAAGCATTGATTTTCAGCGCTTGTACATTTCACAACTTGGATAAAGTGTAGGAGCGTTGAAAATCAATGCTCCAACACTTGGAGAGAAAACTGACTAAGGTAATATGTAGGAGTACTAATTCTCAGCGCTCCAACATATTTCACAATTTTGTGTAACTCTCAAACTTGAGAGTTCGCAAAGATATTCGTTTTGAAGGTCTTCGAGAAACGGATGTAGGGGAACGCTCAAACAGACTATTTGAGACTTTGGACTGTGTATCGAGGTGAATTGAAGTTCGCCTCATTTTGCGTGCTTGAATATCACGAACCTTCAAAACAAACAAGTTTCGTAGGGGGGTTATCTGTGAATCGAGCACTGCTAGATTCCATGATAACACACACACACACATATATATATTTGTGTCAAATATATATATATGTATGTATGTATATGTATATATGTTAATATATATCCATATTTATCATATGTCAATAAAGCATGTATATATAATTGATATACAAATGAATACAATCAAGATAGCAATCACATTGTTATATTAATATATCGATTGTGTATACATTATATATTTATAGATATGCCTCTATGTACATGTATATGTATGTATACATGTATCGATACATTCATATGGGTATGTCCATTTTCCGTCATACGCATATACACACACACACATTTGATTCTCACACCAAAATCATACACAATTACTATGGTATTGACAAGAGCCTACGAGCGATATATCTATACGTATACATATACATGCCGTTAGATCTATTGAATAGTTCTATGCGCATAAGCAACTCGTGCATGAGTGTGCATAGATACGTTTGCCTATGTACCTCCATGTACACGTTCCTTCTTGCGTATGGTCTATCATCGACATGCATGTGTGTGCGTATACATATTTCTCGTATGCCCCGCATATCGATACAAGTATAGTAACAAGGAAAAAACTCACAAGCTCAAACAGATAAACATCACCCATTAATGCATTCAATAGTAAACAAGACTTTTACTAATGCAGACACATCAACTAAAGATGACTTACCAACTTCCCACTTAATAACCCGACTCAATTATTCTATTGTGTTGTGTGTAAGCTCAAATAGGTTACATTATTGGTTACTTGACCAAGACCTTCTCTTGAGTGATACTTCCTCTCCGCTTTGAGGAATTGAACATGTACTTGCATTCACTAACATATGTCCAAGATAGTCAGCTATTCAACAAAATATACATTACACATAATACATCTTCAATGTTAGAATATTAACCATTATCCATCCAATTACATATATGCATTACTTTACAAAACATTAAATGAGATAACATTCATTCACAATGCATTGATAACAAGGTGCAAGTACAATTTATTCATCCTCAAATTCACATTACATTCGCATTTTACCCTACATAGTAACAGTAAATAATAATTAGACAATTAGGGTGTAACACATCAACTTTGATGTGAAACAAGGCAATGAAAAGGGTCAAAATAAGCACACTAAGAAATATATTTTTTGCAATATTGTGATGGAGTGTTATACTTTCCGATAATCAAGGACAAACTTGTAAATATCATGATAGTTGGTCAATAAGAATTAGTACACGAATGTGACACTTTAGATTATCAAGGATAAACATATAAATGTCATGATGGTTGATTTTTAATATATTCTATTCATCAAGAGAACTATTGAGGAGTTGAAAAGGCTAACTCTGCTATAAACTAGTTTTAATCTCGTGAACATTGAAAGTTTTTCTTCTTCTGTCGTGAATTGTAACGCGACAAACGTGCAGCGCTTTTCCTTCTAATTACCTACCTGTGCTATTTCAATGCGACACGACAGTGATTAATGCCCGATCTCGCCTTCAAACGCTCTATCTAGCGATTACCAACCGTTCCCAGTCATTCATAGCAGCTCATTAAGACAAATTAATTTTCAACGAACATGTACTAGCTACCATTGAAATAATTGCCCCGGCATTGTCGATGTCGCTCCATTTGCCAAGCAGAGAATGCAAATGGAACCCCCCTCGAACCCAACGCAAAATGGGGTACACGGGGATGGGAACCCAGATCACACTCACACTCAGCCCATTTCGAATGAAGACAGGATCTTGATAAGGGCGATGAGAGACATGATCGAGAGAGAGGTTTCCAGTTCACAGGTCCGCCAGGAGTAGAAATTTCTTTCTTTTTTCAATCACGTTGGAAATTGGCTCTGAAATTTATGAAACTCAACGGCTAGTACATAGTTTTACAATTGAAAGAATTCAATTTCAAAGGACTTCTGAAAATTTAAACCATACAATAAATTAGCTGGTTTATCTGTTTCAATTCAGGTTTGGAATTTCTCAATAGTTACCATTCCTAGGATTTTTATGTTTTTGTTTCTGAATAAGAAAAGGGATAGGAGTGACGTTGCAATTGTCAGACAGGGTATTTATGGGTCTGAGTTAGTTATAAACGTTGGCCAAATCTTCAATTGTAAAAGAAAAACCGCAGGTGGGTGAAAGCCTTCCTTTTTCTGATGTTTCGGATGGATAAGGTCTCATGGAGGGGGGCTTCCTAAAAATTGTAGTGGGTGCTGAGATTTTTAGGAATATTTTAAAGCTGGTTTTTCCATGATTTAATTTTGCAATTCAACTTAAAAGTTTGAACACCAACTGGAGTACTTTGATAAAAATTAATAAATAAATACATAATCTCTCAATTTTATTTTCATATAGGAATTAAAAATTTTAGGTGATAGACAAGTGGCAGAAAAAATTTCTAAGCTGTAAGGGCAATTTCTAGCCCCACCTCAATTTCACCCCCTGAAATTTACCGTCCTAAAAGGTAGGGGCTACTATTTTTTAGGAAAAGATTCCAATTAATCCTGTAGCATAAACTTTTTTGCTTCATGAAATCACTTGCTCCATGAAAATAGATCCTGAAGCCCCTCCATGGGACCACACTGTAAGACTCTTACTTGGAACCTTTCCATTTGTATTCCAAGTTACATGCTCATTTCGGGTCTGGACCCCAAATTTTTCTTTCAACATTTTGTAGGTTTCTGAAAATCACAGATTGGTCGTTTGGTGTGGATTTTTGTTTACAATCGAAATGATTAGAACTTACAATTTGTTGGGGTCCGTGTAGTGGCTGATGGCTTGCTTTTTTATTGCCTCACAAATGCTGTGGTGGTTTGACTAAATTTTAACTTTCGCCTTTAGAGGGGTTGCTATAATTAAAATTAACTAATTCAGACAACATACATAAAGGTCTGAAATTTGCCCATAGGCATGACTCCTAATGTTTTGGAATATTTAGGGTCTTGCTTGAGAATACGAAACGATGTTTTTGGGCATCTCTTATGTTATTCTGAGAGTAGAAAGGATTGTTTTAGAGACTTGAGCATAAGAATTACAGCTTTTCTTGATAGGCCACAGATAGTTGCAGGAAATGTCGATATAAGTTCTTTTGTACACAATTCTTTCGTGAAATACCTTAAACAAAAAATATGGATTGTGAAAGCTTAAACGTACCCAAACGTACCATACCCAAGGTAAAAAAATCGTAGTGCGTACCTGTATTCCGTACCCGTTCCTGTACCAGAACTAGCAACTTAGAAGAAACCTGCAAGTTGCCTCTGGATGTGATTTGCCCAGAAAATTATTAGGAATTCGCTCAAGATTATGAAAGAATGAGACCAGTGTTTAGTCCTTTGTTGCAAAAGATTGGAAATGATAAAGACAAGGAGGTGTGAATGCTGATATTGCTGTAACTGTGTTGTGTGCTAGTTGGAGGATGAATTGAAGATGGTAAGGTGAAGAGGAGTGGCGAGATTGGCATTGCTGGGATTGTGGATAGAACTGTAGCTGCTGGTTTTGGGAAGATTAATATTACAGGAAATGATTGTAACTTGATCTTGTAGCTGAATGTTGAAGAGAACATTAGTGTACCTTCTGTTGTCCAGATGAATCTGGAATAGAAAGATGATGAACAAGACATTCCTGATGCAGAATGAATGCTTGTATTGGTTGTCTTTTTTTTGAGTGTTGAATAATTTGGTTAACTTGAAAGTACTCTGTGTGGTCTGTGTTGGGTGAAAATTAAGTAATCAACTTTTCAACAGATTACACAACTAGGACTTCAGTCACAACTATGTGAGATGTAATCTCTCCTCTCAGAAAGGGGAGGTGCCCTTCTTACTGCTTTCAGAAACAAATAAAACTAATCAAGTATTTACAACATGTACACTATGATTAATGGATTCGGGGTGTGTCACATTCATCCTTCTCTCTTTTTTCAGAGAAGATGTTTTACATTGTTACACGGTTGGTAGTTTTGATTCAGTACAACTTCAAACTAAAGACAAAGCAGTAATTCCAATATCTCTATCTTGACAAAGCAAAGCGTAGAGATACCAGCATGATAACAATAACAATAAAATGATAAAGGAAAGCTTAAGGAGGCACAAAGTCGTTCTGTAACTTTCCAACAGTAGGTCCTTGAGATACGTAACGAGTGTTATATTAGAAGCACAAAGTCTTCTAGATACATAACCAAAATAGTGCCACGAGCAGCGTGAACAAATGCAAGCACAAAGTCTTGCAGTTTACTCACCAAAGTAGTTCCACGAACAATGCGAACAAATGCAAGTGCAAAGTCTTGCAGTTCATCCACCAAAGGTTACTCAAACATAAACTAAAATTCAAAGTAAAGAATGCAACGCAAAATTTACATAGATTTACTTGAAGCCCTTAGATCTCACACAATAATCACCACCAATCTTAATCAACTTCAAAAGACGATTGATCCAACAAAAAGTTTGGTATGCAACTTCCTTCTTTATTGATAAGATTCAAATTCACAAAGCATGAACACAAAGTTTCATACATTTGTTGCAAAAAGAGCAGCACTTTGTTGTTAGAGATAAAAGATAAACAATACAATAGAAATCCCTCATATATATAGAGGAGAGGGATGAGCAAAATTAGGAAATTAGTTGAGCAAAGTTGGGAAAATCTCACCTAACTTTGACTAAGGTCAAAATGTAATTTGTCTTCATGAAACTACATCTCAAATTTTTGGTGTAATTACATTTCGAGAAAAGACATTTAAGATGTCAAAAACTATTTACAAGATGCATAAAGGAAAGCATCAAAAAGTTCAACATTTCAAATCAAGAATCTTCATGGTTCCTTGCTTTGGGTGCGGGGGTCTTCATACTTCTTCTTGGTCTCCTATATGAACGCATCATCTGGGTCGACTGTGTAATCAACAAGGGTGTGAACTCTTGTGATCGACCTTCTGGCAGATGAATGGATTTTCTTGCACCCGCGAAGATGCGCCTTGAGCTATCAAGTGTCAACCGTATATCACAAATGACATGCATTAAGGCTTTGGAAAAACTGGCATCCTCAACTTGCTGTATGACGGCTTCTTTGTAGATCTGGGATAGTTCACTAGATTAGAAGATGTCACCTTCAGGATCACTTGATGAAATCTGGAGAGAAACTGCAAGGATGGTGAATCAACAGACGTTTAGTAGAAAAAACAACATTGGGAAGCGTGAAGCAAGCAACGATGTTGAGCAAGCGTGAAACGAGCGACGAGGCACGAAAAATGATGTAGGAGTGGAGAAATGGGGTCCGAAACGGAAATAGAGTAAGTTTGAAGAGACTAAGTTAAAAACTGCCAAAATCTCAGGTGTAAGAGCACTAAAAATCAGTGCCCTTACACTTAGCATGTAAAATTATGAAAAGTGCATAGGAGACAAAAATCAGTGCCCTATACAAATTTGATTAAGTATAGATAAAAAGTGCACAAGTGCTAAAAATCAGCGCTTGGCGAGTTTCCAACTTGATGGAGAATGAGTGAAAGGTGAAATGAAGTGAAGGAACAAACTAAAAGTCAATTAAAATCACTTAAAAGTGATTTGGGAGTGTCATAAATGAATGAAAGTCATGCAACTAATCAAGGCATAAAAAGTGGCACAAAACTGGAAAAAGTGCAAAGCACTAAAAAAACGACGCCTAAGTCAAAAATTGGCTAAGTCTGGAAAAAGTGCAAAGGTGCTAAAAATCAGCGCTCAACTCAAAAAATGGAGCCAAGTCTGGAAAAAGTGCAAAGGTGCTAAAAATCAGCGCCCAACTCAAAAAATGGAGCCAAGTCTGGAAAAAGTGCAAAGGTGCTAAAAATCAGCGCCCAACTCAAAAAATGGCTAAGTCTGGAAGAAGTGCAAAGGTGCTAAAAATCAGTGCCCAGCTCAAAAAATGGCTAAGTCTGGAAGAAGTGCAAAGGTGCTAAAAATCAGCTCCTAGCTCAAAAAATGGCTAAGTTTGGAAGAAAAGTGCAAGGGCGCTAAAAATCAGCGCCTTTGCACCAAAACACATTCACTTAAGTGCAGGGGCGTTGATTTTTAGCGCCTTTGCACTTTTGATACGTAGCCAAATTTTTGAAAAAGGCTAGAGCGCTGTTTTTGACAACAATTGCACTTTTTACAATTTTACTAAGTATCAACAATGAGAGCTCGCGAAGGTACTCGTTTCAAAGGTCTTCGCGAGGTGAACGTAGGGGGGTGCTCAAACTGACTATTTGAGGCTTTGGAACGCACTTCGAGGTGGATTGAAAATCAATTCATTTTGTGTGCTTGAACTTCATGAACCTAGGAAACAGCAAGTTTCGTAGGGGGGTTATCGGTGGAACGAGTGTTGCTAGGTTCCATGATAATAGTTTGCTGATAACAACTGTGTTTAACTTTGCTCTAGTTATAGTTGATCTTTTGTTTACATGCTTTTAATGTGATAGGTTGTATTGATTATTGCATTTTGTTGGATTCTTGTTTAAGTTTACTCTTCTAGAGCAATATATTTTTTTTCCACAAAATGGTCTTGAACATGCTATCACCTCCACAAAACCAAAAAATCATCTGGAACATGCAGGAAGAAATTGTATGGACAGGGCTGCTCTTGCATCAAGTCTGCCTGGAGAACTTAAAATTCCTAGCTTCGTCATTGTTACCATATAGATTGATGAAATACAAATCTGCAGTATATTATGAATGCACTCAAAGTAGGGAAAAATATAACAGTGGATGTTCTCTGGAAATTACATGATTCTCCTTACTTCCTAAAGCTTGAAGCTTAATACTCTGACTACATCAAACACATTGCTTTACCATATAGATTGATGAAATACAAATCTGCAGTATATTATGAATGCACTCAAAGTAGGGAAAAATATAACAGTGGATGTTCTCTGGAAATTACATGATTCTCCTTACTTCCTAAAGCTTGAAGCTTAATACTCTGACTACATCAAACACATTGCTTCAATTTCCTGAATTAAAAAATGATGCTCTATGTAGGTATGTACAACCTCCAGTCAAGGACCGAACTTGTGTGTTGTTCACATGGAACCTTAGGGGTGAAAAATACCATATTTGGGGACTAAAATGCAACAAATTCCACTTGCATGACAGTGATCTCAAAATCCTGACATTGTTTCAGGCATGCTATTAGGATAGAGACATCTTACAAATGCAAGTATAGGGAAAACAAACCTGCCGTTTAAATGCTAGCATAATAGAATGGCAGTTTCACTTGCTCTTGTCTGGACTCGAGAAATTCTTTTCAAAGGCTATGAACCTGTGGTGTCATGCCAATTGTCATTGATGCAGATCTTATCCCCATTGTGCTTGGGGTTGCCCCTTATTAGTTCAGAGCTGGTTTATTTTGTTAATTTTTTACCCTGAATTATGACCAACGCCAAGATTAATTTTTCCTCCCTTAATGGAATGACTACATTTTCTTATCTAATTTCAAATTTTTAAGTTTTCTGTGGAAAAAAATGACACTTTTTTTCCTATTTACAACTGTAGCTTTCATGTATTTCTACTTAAATATTATCCTATTTTCAGATGTTATTTCTCTCATGCATCTCATAAGTGTTAACTTCCATGCAGCTTGTGGATGATGCCACTCTTCGGCGTTTCTTATATGCTCGAGAATCAAATGTGCAAAAAGCTAGCGAGCTATATCTGAAGTACAGAAAATGGAGAGAGTCTTTTGTACCACTTGGCTATGTCTCAGAGACAATGATCTCAAATGAACTTCAGAAGAACTTGATATGCATGCAAGGATTCGACAAAGAAGGAAGGCCGATTGCAGTTGTTCGGTTTGCAATGCACAAACCTTGTCATAGGACTATAGATGATTTAAAACGTAGGTTACATTTTCAATAGTTTCTAATATGGTTCAGTGGCTAGTTCCAATCTTAAGATCTCCAATATATGGTTAAGACAAGTTTAATAACCTGTATCCTATCATATTTACCTGTACTAATTCTTTAAGTCATCTGATGATATTGTTCCTGTATGACTTTAACTTATTTATAAATGCTGTGCAGGTCTTCTTGTCTATAGTTTTGATAAAATGTCTTATAGGTATTCCTCCCTTCAAAGTAACTTATTTCTGTTGGTCAATTAAAGAATCTAATACTAATCTATTCCATTTTTCATTTAAATCTTTAATAAGATATTTGTATTTGAGCAATTATTACAGTACACAAGGAGGACAGGAAGGCTTTTCTATCATAGCAGATCTTGATGGTTGGACGTTCAAACATGTAGACATTCGTGGAGGCTTGGCAGCAGTGGAAATATTACAGGTTGTATTGAAGAGGCTTAAATGCCCATATTTTTTACCCTTGTGTTTTGAGGTTTTTATTCTGTCAGAGATATAATAAGATTCCTCTGCCAAACGCCTGTATGTAGAATATTTTTACAGGGTGTAACTATTCCCCAGTGTTGCCTGGTGCCTATTTGTTTATTCTACATGTTCTTGTTGTAATTACTTCCTGTGCATGCTTGTTTTAAATTCAAGAAGGCATTCTATTTGTAGCCATATAGTCCATGAACATGACACCAAGATCATAGCCTGCGTATTCAAAACACAATATTGTAGTGGGGTATTCTATTGACATTGCTGATTCATCATCTTCTTATTGCACCAGGTTCATCATATTCAATCAGAAAGACCAAAAGACTAGTCATTCCGCAGCTATTCTATTATGCAATATACATAAGGAATAAATTAATACATACTAAAAAATGTATCACATGATTATATTCTATGTGAAGAAAAGTATAGAAGTCAAACCAATTGAATATATGACTGGATTTAAATCTTGGTGTATCTGTATATATCATTGGTGGAAGTCAAAGAAAAAGTGAACAGTGTACATTATGTAGCAGACATACAAGGTCAAATGGAGGAGCAGTTGGACCATCATATGTTACTGTTTAGAAAATTAATTATCCCCCTCCATATTATTGCGTATATATATATATATATATCTGTCTCTTATAAAAGAATGTTTCTAGTGTTAATTACACATGGTCAAACATGAATAAAACACCACAAATGCAAATATCAAGCTGTCCATGTCAATCCCCCTATGTCCAATATGTATTGTGCATTGAGAAACAAACCCAGCAGTGCAGGCATAAGCATATGTCGACTATCATTCTCTGACAACTCATGGAGATGAAGGTGGCGGCAATTCTGATTGTCACTTGGGCATAGGAGGCTGCTACTGCTGTTTTTCACAAGGCTAAAATTCCTAACCGTGGGGGTCACAAGGCTAGTCTGCAGTCATTATAGCAACCTAGTTTGCCCCACCCATGCCAGTTTGGTTGTGGTCTGGGTGTGAATAGATGAAAGTTTATAGAAACTGGCCAAAGTTCCATTTCAGTGCACTCTGGCAGTTCCTGGGTTTTACTTGAGAGTTCCTGAGGTGACACATTTCCTTTATGCTTGACCATATTTGGCCAAGAAATAGGTTTTCTTCGAACAAAAACAAGATATAGATTGACCCCATCCACATTATGTAGAATTATCTTGAATTACACTGATTGCTATAGTTTAAAAACTCATACTTGCAAACATTGGAGGCCCAAAGTTGACCTGGACTTGGCAACTCGGCAAGTGACTGTAAGCTGCCTGTACATGACTGGAATGGTCAACATCCTTCTGCATACAAACAAACAATAGATGTTTAGTCACCCACTCGTGATCAGATGACATGCCCTTGACTGGAAGATGTGCCTTCAATGAGCTGCGACTGGAAAATGTGCCCATGCAATTGCATTTTTTTGGCACTTGGCATGTGCGTGGTTGAGGGCGTCTTCACATAGGGTGATTCCGTCAATGCACTCACAGCTTTGGGCGTGTTTTCTGCTGAGTTTTACCCTGTTTTTGGTTGTTAACTTGTTGATTTTCTGTAAGATAGTGCCCCTGTATTTTTGGGTGACATGGGAGCAATTTATTTTTTGGGGCAACTTTGTTGTGAGTTAGGTGAGTTCTTTGCAAGTTTTTAATCTATGCCTATTACCAATTTTGTGGGGGATGGTTTGAATGGGTATAACTAGTGTCTGAAGGCACTATGAATTCAATCCCAACTAGGATAATAGCTTGGGTATTGTAACTTGGTATAGTAATCTTTAGTTTAGGTGTATTGGGATGAATGTTGCCAAAAGGTGGAGAGGGATTAGGAAATAGTAGAAGTTTCACACTCCATAGGAGAGGAAATAGTCATGCTTTGGAAAAGTACAAAAGAATTAGGTGGAAGTGGTAGTGGTATAGAAAACTGCCACATCTGCATAGTTTGGTTTATTGTAGTATAGAGTTGTCATAGTTTTGAATGGTTTGTTGGGTTGAATAGTAGTGGAATAGGTATAATTAGGGTTTGAAGGCATTACTAATTCAATCCCAACCAAGATATCAACTTGGGAAGCACCATAGTAAAAATTGCAAACTTCATAGGAGAGAAAGTAGCCAACTCCATACAAGAGAAATTAGTCATGCTTTGGAAAATACAAAAGAATTAGATGCAAGCGGTAGGGGTATGAGAAACTATCACATATGCATTGTTTGGTTTATTGTATTATCTAGTTGTAGATTTGATGATTTTGCTTAATCTTACTTGAGGATATGCAATTTTTTGGGAACAAAGATTCATGTTCTTTCCCCTTGGGATTGAAAATTTTGATGAGGATGTCCCTAGACATAGCTAAATTGTGGTGGTAGAGATGGGGAGGAGGGGCAGTGGTGAAGGGACATTAGGAGGACATTTTAGGTTCATCGCTTGTTTAGGATGGGAGGATAGCTAGGAACTTTTTGATTCTTCTTGTGGCACTTTTGTGTCTCTCATGGTGGTACATCGAGGCATCTTTGGGATGTTCTCAGGGATTTTCATGCCTCTTTGAGATGCTCTTGGCTTTTGTGTGGGACATCTGGGCCTCTAGGGGACACTCCAGACTTTGACAAGGATGTTAAGGTTACCTTGGGAGATTCATGGGATTCTTGGCTTCCCAAATGTGTTTGCACCTCCTTGCCATGTAAAAATCCAACAATTCTAAAAAAAATCCAATATGTTTTAGGGGGTCTCTTATGTCTTGATGTCTAGTAGCCCTCCTTGTGTCATCTTTTGGAATATGGGGGTCCCTCTAGCCATCCTTTTACTTCAATTCCCTATCCCTTTGCATCCTTGTCCCAAAAAATTGGTGAAACGTAGTTTTCACCTTAACTTTGTCCTTTGTAAGTGTCTAAGTTGTGAATTCTTCATTCTTAGTTTGTCAATCTAGGAGTTGCATGATTGATGGATTGAGAGTGTGGCTTGCTTCAACCCATTTTCTTTTCAAGCTATCTTGTTCGATTTTCTTTATGCTGCTCTAAACCCTTACATTTCTTTCGTTAGGTTTCTTATATAATTTTGAACTTTCACAATTATATAGCTCTCCGACACCTCCATCTTAAGGTTTGTTAGGAGATTAACACTCTTCTATAAATTAACACTCTCCTATATTAATTTATTGTCATGGATAAAAGTTTCAGCTTGTCAATTGGGATTAGGGTAACCTACTTCTCTTTTGTTTCGTCAGTCATATGTATACTTAATTTCTTTCTATAGGAGATCTCCCTCTCTCCATTCAATATTATTTGAGAATTATTTCCATTTTCAAATGCCAATTTACATGAGAAGCCCATTTATAGGTTAAAACTCTTACAATGACATGCAACGTTTGCCACTCCTGCCTACAAACATCTAATTGTTCACCTCCTTTTAATCTATTTCCATATACCCTTAGAATAACTAAACTAATCTGCTTACTAAGCCAACAAATAATTGTAGGAAATATACTAACTATAATAGTTGTCCTTGTCATTTCCTCCATGCTTAGAAGAAATTGTCCCTAATTTGAAATTTCTACATGATTTTGGGATCTCTTAGGAAAAGCTGACTTAGATAATCACACACTCTCTGTCAGTAGGGTGCCTTTTTAGCTGCTGTTTGTAGAGTGTCTTTGTAGTAAACAAGATCCTCATGTGATTGACTTTGAACATCAACTATGTGGTATCTTCTGTACAGTTGTTGAAAAATGGGAATAGTCACCATAGGATGATTGGTAAAAACCACCTCAAAATGAGATGGTTCATACAACTTGAGCTTTCATGAAGATTAAGGCTGAAGGGATTTTTCCTGGTTGCTTAGAGAATAATATAAGGTTTGTATCTGATGAGCTTCAACTTATAATACTGTTTATTGTGAAACCTCTGTTTATCCAAGCAAAACCTTACAAGATCACCTGATTGGTAAGAATGAGGTACTTAATGATGATCATAAAGTGTGTTGAATTTGGATTAGAGTTTGCTGTAAATATTATGAATTTTTGTGTGAAGCTTGACCGAATGTTGTGCAAATGAAGAATCCTTCTCTTGCCCTTTCTGCTGGTGGGATGTATCTAGAGCTTGAAGAACTGCAAACCATTACAAAACTTGAAAGGAGAATACTCTTATGAAGAGAAGAGCAATTTTAGCATAGAATAATGTGCAATTAACAAGTGTAGTTTGATCATTATTCTGTCAATGAAATGAAGTGGAGAAGTGGACTTATAATCCAGAAGGCCAAAATGGCCTCTTTCTTTGTGTTAAACAATTCCTCTACTTTTTTTCTTCTTCTTACTAATTGAGGCTGTAACACCCCTTGCTATTTAAGGGACTGGTTTATTCAACAATGCCTTGTATCTGTGTTGGGTGGCATCATGTAACACCTAGGACTGGCTTGTTTAGTTCTGTGAGGGACTTCTTGGTTATGCATATGGATTTATTGTGGGTATCTGCTATGTTGCAGTTTCTTATTTCTGCATATCTCTACTTGCACGTGCCTTGATTTTTTAAAATTAAGTATATTTTCTTATGTATCATGTTTAATTTGGAAACAATTGCACAAATTTATATAAGCTTTAAGCTTAAGGATATGGTTGGATTTTTTTGATGAGATGATTTGTGAGTATATCATATGACATGTTTGGCAAGAGCAAGGTTTCTGTTTTCTGAAATATTGTCTGGCAGTACATGTAAATATCTCTGATTATAACAAATTGCATGCATATAAAATCATTGCATTCGTTTATGAAAATTGAGGCAATAAGGAATCAATCTCTTGATTTACCCCAAAAAATTTTTGCTTCCTATTCTTCATATATTTCTTACATGTACTAAAGGGAGATTACTCTAGCCTTATTGCACGAAATTTAGAAAGACAAATCATGGCATGCCATTTTAGGCATTCATTGATTCTAAAAACTAATGCATCTGAAATGTGACAGGATTATTATCCAGAGCGCTTAGGGAAGTTGTACTTTATTCATCTTCCATATATATTCTGGGCAGCATGGAATATAGTATATCCTTTTATCGACAAAAGGACTCGGCAAAAGGTACCTATTACTCGAAACAATACAATTCAATTGATGATCATAGCATTGCTCTAGGAACCCCTCTCTCTCTCTCTCTCTCTCTCTCTCTCTCTGTGTCTGTAAAAGATATACCAACTTGACTAAAAAGATTAAGTCCTTTAAACAAACTACCTTTAAGATTAGGAACTTGGAGTGAATTTTAGCTCCCAAGCATGAATGGTTTTTAGCCCTTTACTTGTTCTAAACATGGACATCCTAGTATAGCATCATAATGCTTTAATACATTCTCCATCCTTAATTTTGTAAATTTAACACCCATCTTTTTCCCTGCTAACACTGTTTTTTGGTCTTGCTAATTAGCCAAGGGACCAATCCATTCCTGATTTTCAAACGTCGACCTAAAATGTGTAGGGATTGATGGTGGTCTTCCCTGTTTTTTGGGTACTTTATTAGGCATGATATCTACACCAAACCCATCATCAAAGCGTTGAGGAGAAACATGTCTCCAACTTTGATAATTATCTTTGGGACACCTTTTCCTAACAATAATACATCCCCTTTTTCTGTTGGCTTTTGTATTTCTGAGGTTTTTGATTATTGGACTTGTGCTAATTGCAACAAGCAGTCCATTAATAGTTTTATAATTCCATTTCCATTAATCAAAGATGCTAACTGTTGGATTGAACCTTTTTTAAAAAGTTCTTTTTCTCTTCTTTCCTAGTGTGGTCATCCTATCCTAGTTTTTGGTGGTGGTGTGTTTTCATAAACCCTCCCCATATTATCTGATTGATTGCTCGTGTCTTTTACAACTTGAATCTCATTTTGCATTTGCTGTTTTTTAGCTTGCATATCTAATTTATTCATTTTTCTGCCTTGGTAACAACAAGCAAGTATTTGTCATCATTTTCTTGTTCAATTTTTAGCATGTTTGTTGCTTTTAGTTTTGTGTTTTTTTTTGGCAAATCGCTACCAGAGAGGGTAGCACTTTGTATTCAATGATAAAAAGATTTACAATTCATGTCAAGATAGATGATTAAACCTGTTCCTGATTATTACCACCTTTTGTGGCAGATCTAAGCAACATATGATGTTTCCCGGCCAAAGGTTTCCTTCTCTTAACCTTAGTCCAATTGTTATCACATTGGGAGGAATCCATAGTATCATGCTTTACGACTGCTGCGAGGATCTTCCCCCCCAATTCACCCAATTTGGAAAAAACATCGCCCCTTGAGCTTGGACATCTTGAAGGAGCAGGAGAAAACAAAGGCTTGGAGGCTTCACTACCTTTGGAGAGAATTATAGAATTTGTATCCTTTTCAAGTGAGACCAAGGTACGATCCCCGGGAGGGGGAGGGGAGCTTTTCTTCAGGGAATTTTAGGGTGGATTGGGTGGAATGATATAGTGTTGAGATTCAGCCCCAATCCACCATGTTAGCTTGCATGAGTTCGGATTTCCTAGATCGCGTTGCAAATAACATTTAGAGGAGATGTGTTTCGTTGAGAAGCATTTCCTGCACCTAAAAGCAATTTTTTCGTAATCAATTGGTTGCCTCCTACTTCTGTTTCCCACCTTTAGCAAAATCTCGGTAGGAAGGCCGTTGGCTAGATCCATTTTGACGCAAATACGAACACACGTTGAATTTTGATAATTGATAATTTCCTTAGAAGAACAGTGGTACTTTCTGAGGCTGTTTCCAATAGCCCTCAAGCAATCTAGTTCCCAGAACTGAATGGGAAGATACGAAAGTCTTACCCACAAAAAATGTGGTGGTGAAAGTTTCTGTACAAAATTGGGGAACCAAGGTTTCATGCACTAAAAATCTCCTTGGTAGATCCATGGACCATTTTCCAACACCAACTCCTTGTCTTCTTGAGAATCAAACTCTAAAATGAAGAACCCCTTTGCAGAGGGGTAAATGTTGATTTTTCCTTCCAGGAATTCTTTCTATTTTTCCGAAACCCAAGCGTGCAAATCACATAGCTTTGGCTACATCTTCATAAATCGACAGATTAGAGCATGGTCGCACAGGAAACCCTCCTTGTCCAATGCCAAACTATCCAAACAGACTTTTGGTGTTTTATAGGAGGGGCAGATAGGGAAGTGTGAACACATTTTTGTGGCACTACTTCAGGTAAGGAAATGCACTTTTCTTCATTGTGCTTGTACCAAGGCTTGTGCACACTTCGTTCTCTTTCTCCGAAAGGTCTAGTGAAGGTCATGTACCTGCTGCGTCTTCTCTCCATCTTGGCTGATTAAGTGCTCCTCCTTCCTTTGTTTATAATGGAAAATTGTTAGAAAAAATATCATAGTAATGCACAATCTGTGTTTTGGGTGTTTTTTAACTTGCATAACTAATTTTTTCTTTTTTTATGCCTTGGTAACAACAAACAATGTCATTGTTTTCTTGTTTATTTTTTAGCATGTTTGTTGCTTTTAGTTTTGGGCAATTGTCATCTTTACGATTGCTTGGACCACACTTAGTACATAGCTTTGGTGCTTGTGTTGGTGCATTAGGGCTTTTGTTTGAAAACTGTCCCTTGTTATTTAGCTTCACATGTTGAATTATGGGCCTTCCCTTGTTCTACTTGAGTGGAATTCTTGGCTCATTGTTGCTGCTATTACATGAGGTACATTGGTTTCTAAACTATTCACTTGATGGTGACTATTATTCTATCATACAATGTTTTTCTTCTTTGTTATTTTCTAAGTTGCCACTTTGGGTACGGGTTCAGATACAGGGACGGGTACAGTAGTAGAACAATTTTTTTTTCCCTTGGGTACGGTGTAACGACCTATGCCTTGTGTAAATTAAAACTTCCATAATTTACATCCTACAAGTAAGTAAACGTGTTAACATGTCATTGCAAATAAAATTTTTCCTTTCTTTATTGATAAAACATGAACAAGTTGCCATATTAATTTACAATAAAGATTCCATTTCCATATAATAACTTCACAAATACATGAAACAAGAATACATACCTCAACTAACTTAGCTCCAATGAGCTTTAGAAAAAATAGTAGTAAGAAGGTCCAGGTACCTTTCCTTTCAAATCTTGGTACATCGACCGCTTGTTGAGGAGGAGAAATGTCACTTAGGCGCTTTTCTGCCAACCACGGACTTATAATGCGGTCCCCCGCACATCCATTATTCAACGGATGGCCCTCCCTTCGTCGAAGAGATTGGTAGGGTATCCTTTAACGATTACCAATTGAGCATAGTGCTGTGTCCTACACAACTAGAACCTTGCTATTTCACAATCTCGATCTAGTACAAGGATCACAATGAACTGACAGTGTAGTTTCAACTATCACACACCTAAGTGGATGTCGTACATTTCACTACTTTGGCCAAAGTATTCTCATTCAATACTTCGAATGAAGATCATCTATCATATACACTACTCAGAGCCGATTTGACTTAAGGCTATCTTACACTACGTGTAGGTTATATCCGTCAATAGGTATTCAGTCACCCCAGACTTCCTACATCAAACTGCCTACTTAGAAATGAGAGAGTCTACAAGTGTCTTGAAACCTAACTCCAAATTAGGAAATCTTTATCCTAAGAGTGTTTAGCTTGTCACAATTAACCTAATAACATAAGCTTGAGACCATACTTGGTTTTGTCATCATTTCGTTCCTAGTAGGTAATAAATACTCTACGTATTCTCCATATACGGAGATCATACAAAAATGCAAAACTCAATCAATTGCATATAAAAACCCTTCTTTAAAATCTTTCCCCATTATTTCCCTATAATGCAAGTTAAGTAAAGCTAAACCCTTAAGTTCCTTAAACATTTAACTCCCTTTTTACAATCCCTTTATCCTTAAATCCCTCATTCATTCTACCTTTAAATGCATTGAATTCCTTTGTACATTTATCCTTAATTGTAATGAATTCCCTTATTCATTTGCCCTTAAATGCAATGAATGTTTAACAAGACAATTCTAGTTATCCTTGAGCTACTTGCAAACATCAAACACAAGACCAAGAGAATGTGGCATTTCAAACAAGAATTATAATAAAATAGATTTCATGCCTGAGATTTAAAACTCCTTCTCCCAGCACTGCTCCTCTTGACACTCCTTCAGCAACTTCCAGAATTTTAAATGGATATGGCTCCTTTGCAAGTTTCTCAAACTGTGATGATCTCTCATGTCACTCTTCACAAATCACACTCCTCTAATAGGAGTTTACTCAACTATGGCTTCACTCCACTCTAAGCTTAAAAGGAATTAAACTCAGTAAATTGTTTATTGTTGGTAAAAAGCTTCTGTATTTCTCACACTCAGCATAAAGGAAAAATGCAGCAATAAAGAAAAACACAACAACTTAGATAATGGATATGGGAGCTCTTATAAACGCAAGACTCAGATTGCACAAAGATGTGTAACAAAGAATGGTTGGGCGTGTATTAATAGGCCTGTAATTGCAACAAATTCCTTCATTGTGGGCATGTAAAATGACAACAAGGCGCCCAAACTCAGTCAAATGCTACTTGGCAGACTTATAAACCCTATATCATCATAAAAAGGAGTGATTCGACCCTCTTGGAGCCAGCATTACCAGATTTATTCAACTCAAAGCTCAAAAATCGCCACTTACAGGAAAAATGTCCCTCTTTGGCGCATATCAGAGAATGACTCATGCTTGCTGCAAATTTGTCAAGTTTAGGTTTGCTACAGCACATTCCATCTGGCTGACGTTTCCTCTTCTCCAACATTTGAAACTTTCCTCCATTTCACGGGAAAAAACTCTAAGCAAATATTTTTGGTTTATTTCAAAAGTTACCTCCAAATATTTCGATTCATATTGTTTCCTGATGTTTTGAAACAAGAAGCTCGATACTTTTATGAAGACTTACATTTTCCTTTAAGTCTAGCGACTATTTCCTCCCAATAGTTTGCTTTATAAAATTTGCTCATATTAAAAGATTTAAATCTTTTAAGTTTATCAACTTAAAGTTTTATAAATATTTACACTTTGAGTTTATAAATATTTACACTTAGAGTTAAAACATTTAATCATATATATTTACTCCAAGTAAAATATTAAAATATTAAAATATTAAAATATAATTCCCTTATTTATTTTATTATATAATATTATTATTATAGTCCAAAATATATTAAACATATATACATATATTTAAATACCCGAGTATTTATATATATATATATATATATATATTAATATAACTATAATAATATTATATATAATTCCATAATATATAATTACATATATATATTATAAATATATTTAATATATCGTGAGCCAGTCAGCAACCCGATATATAAATAAATAAATATACGTTTTAATGTAAAGTCATCAGGTAATAATAATATAATATTATTAATATCCACATAATCGTAAATTCACGAACAGATACATAGATAAACATCACTTATACATATAGAAGTAAACACGACTTCTAATGCAAACACATAAGCCTATGGATGACTTATCTATTACCCACACAAATTGACTAAGCTCTCAGTTTAAGGAACGCGTGTGTATGCTCAGATGGTTCTCATTACTGTTTACCCGACCAAGCTCCTCTCCCGAGTGATATTTCTCCTCTGCTTGGAGGAATGGTCCTCATACCTACATCCACCGTCATAAACTCACGACAATCAAATGCTCACAACAATAGCAGTATATATGATAAATCAACATGATTCATTAACCTCCTATGCAGTATTTCACCATGAATAACATCAACTGAGATAACATCAAATGAAACAACATCAAGTGAGATACATTCATATTGAAAACAAGGTACAAGCATCAATAATTCATCTCCAAATTCCAAACTGTATTCACATTTACCCTATCTATTAACGGTAAATAGTAACTTCAAAATTCGGGATGTAACATACGAGTACGGGAATATTTATATAAACATGTTCAAAATTATAAATTTAATTATAAGAACAATTATACTCATAAAAGTTTAAAACATAAACATAATTGCCAATAAACAAAATATTTAAATACCTTATATAATCAAGTCTCAAAATGTCATTACACAATGAAAATTCAAATTACAATCAATATTTAGTAGTCTTCATATTCATCTTCATCAAAAGCATCAAGGTCTTGGTCAACACTTGGTTCAATTTCATTTGAACCACAATCAATTAGATTGCCACCCACACTAAGTGTGTCATGTGCAACAATTGCCTCATCTATAGAAACTAAGGCAAGTTGTGCAATTGTAGCATCTAAATCAGCACACTCAGGTGTTAGATTGCAATTCTTTGTCACACCCTCATTGTATTCAGGTTTCTTATGTGACAAGAGATGAAGGTTGGAGTGCATATAGACCAAATCCTCTGCTTTTTTTGCACCCAAATGGTTGCACTTGACCGACTGGATGGAGTATGTACTCCAATTCTGCTCAGCTGAAGAAGAACTTGCAACCTATTGAGTTTGCATACAACATTTAGTATTTAATTTTATAAATTCAAAACTTTAAATATAAATTATAAAATTATATTATTATAAAATAAAAATATAATATATAGCATAATAGCATTGAAAGAAAAACAAAAAAATAAATAAATAAAAAGATACATATTTGGGAGAGTATTTTAATTGCAAGAGGTTGCAAGTAAATGGAGCCTTGACCATGTAGATACCACCACTTATTAGTATTTTTCCTATATTTGTCTACAAGAGTGGAAACATCATGATGTTTTGAAGATATGAAGTGGCCAAACTCACTCAAGACAATACTTTGGATATCTTGATCTGAAAATATCTTTCTAAATGCAGCCTTATAGCCAGCAGCAACCTCCCCATCCCTATATGATGGCACCTTCCTTGGTGATGGAAGTACCTCTTTACTATAATACTTTGGTGACAAAGCAAATGTAAGAGATGTAAAGGGATGGTCATCTTGTTCCAACGGTCAACAATAATCTTTTGCATAGTTTTGAAAAATGTTTCCATTGTGTCATGTTCCTTGGCATCTATTATTGATCTTATTTTTTGTACCATGGAATCCATGCCATCATAAATTTCACCCAAACATGGGCAATTAGTATTAGCATACCTAATCATGCTCATGATGGGCTCGGTGAAATTCAAAACATATTCCACATGAGCCCACCACTCATCATCTAAGATCAATACTTTTACTTTTTGGGCTCTTTCTGTGCTTGATTGCCTACGTACATTCCACAGGCTATTGATGACCATAGAACTCAAGGCCTCTTGCACCTTCACAAGTCACTTTAAGACGATTGTGTGAGATGCAAATTGAGTTTTGACAACCTAACATGGTATAAAAAATACATGTCACAAATCAACAATGAAAAATTATAATTAAAAAAGTAAAAATTATATTAAAAAACCAAATTTAAATTACCTTCAACAACTCCAACTTGGAGAAGGTCTTGAAGATGCCTTGTGACATATGATGATTAGTCACAAACATTTGGATCTCCTCGCCCTCTGCGTAGATTTGTTTGATCCACTCAATTTGTGTGCCAATCTTTTGCAATATCAAATTGAGTGTGTGGACTGCACATGGTGTTCAAAAAATGTGATTATATGTAGCCTCCACTATAGACCCAACTGCCCTACAATTTTTAGAATTGTCCATTGTGACTTGGACAACATTTTTAAGCCCCACCATTTCAATGGATTCTATGTGGATATTGGCAATAAAACTTACATCTTTTATTTTCCCCTCACAATCAATTTCCTTCAAAAACATTGCCCCTTTAGGGGACGCTGCTATAACATTGATTAATGGTCTATTTTTGCAATCTTTCCATCCATCAAAAATGTTGGAAACACCTATTTTGGGCCACGTATCCTTGATTACTCTACTAAAGCTTTCTCCTTCGCCAATAAGGTGGTTCACACCTTTTCATACCCAGGACTAACATAATTAGAAGTTGTATTGGAAATGGCCGTCACCATTTCCCGCCAATTAGGTGATCTAACAAGGTTGAAAGGAAGCCCATTGCCCTAAATACAATGAGCAATGCTCTGATCTGCAATCTCCCTTGCTTCATTTTGGAAGGCATTCTCCAATGGGCCTCTTTTTCGTGAAACCAAAACATTATCTCCTTCAGAAGATGGTGGCATTATCTCCTTGGATATACTAATCGCACCTTTCCTTATTTAAGGTAATCGCTTTATTTGTTGCCTTCACATTTTTGGTGGGGGCATGACACCATAAGGTTTCAAAAGAACTTTGCGAAATGGAGGCTTGCATGTTGTAGGATGCAGGCGCTTCAAGCTTGTAGATAGGTTACATCTATGATGCGACTGTTGGGAGTTTTGGAGAGGGTGACTGCCCTAGAGATTTTATTGAGGCTGAGGTGGAGGGGTAGATTCAAATCGAATTCCTTGATTCTCTTATTGCTGAGTCGACTGCTTGGCTTAGGAATTTGCTTGTTGGGAGATTCTGCAACAATCATTCCAACATTGATACTGTTAGAAGATGGGTGCTTCAGAGTTGGAAACTAAGAGGTTAGGTTCATGAAGCTGCTATGTTGAATAATTTTTTCCTCTTTTCCTTTTCCAATTTGGAAGATTTCTCAAGGACTCTTCTTGAAGGTCCTTGGCTTTTAGGGAAGAATGACCTTTGCTTAATAATTGGTCTTTGGGCTTTAATCCAATGAACGATAATAACTTAAAGTTTCTAATCTAATAATCTTCAGGTGTTATCTCAAACTCAAATTTGTTGACTAGTGGTACTGCCTTTGGAGTACTAGGATGAAAGATTTTTTATGCTTATTGCCAATGCTTTTGGGCAATATTGTGCTACTGATCTGATCACAAAATTCAAAATGCATTTGTTATTGCTAGATTCTATTTGTTTGTGGAGGAAAACAAGGTGCTCCCTACTCAGATTACCTTATCTTCTAAATATGGTGATTGGGTGCAGCAGATTGAATTCAAAGACTCTCTAGTTATTTGTCATTGTTGCTATAAAGTTGGCCATACTACTTAGTACTGATAGTTGCTCAAGGAACAAAAAAAAACCGTTTTGTTTGGAGGAAAAGCGAACAAACTCTTTCTTCTATTGAGGAGTCCATTACATCCTTTGAGGAGGTGCAGAAGATAATAGGGGGAAATCTCCTGTGGACAGTACAATGTTGGATGCCTCTTTTAATGCTTCGAGGCTGGATAAAGATTCTGCCTATGGTCTTATGAATTTTTTTTGTTCAAAGAAAAGAAGTTTAGGGGAGAAGGATCCTTTTACTGTGGTTAAGCAAAAATTGTTGGAACAATTTTATAAACCACCCTGACTTTGGGTTGGTAGTTTGTAAGGTTTTGTAATGTAATGTATTTTGTAGTGTCTTTGTTGTTCCCTGGTTGTCCTTTGTTGTCTTGCTGTTTCTATTGCTTAATCTTTCTTCTTGTAAAAGGGTCTGGGCCCTTTCAAAATCCCTGCTTACCTTAATCAAAAACATATAGGTATAGCTTTGGAAGAATAGGAAAATATACTTTTTCCAAAATAGACACAAATTTGACATCTTTTGTTGAAAATATGTTCCCAATTAATACTTGATATATTTTCTCAAAATGTTTAAGAACAGTTTGTTATTGTTAGAGATTTGTTTTTTGAGAATTCAAATTCAAAAACAGCATGACACAAACATGGAGAATGATTGTGTTGTTATATGTTTCGGATGAGAATTAGATAACTCTGTGATGAGATTGCAAGATAGGAAAAATATGATCATCTCTGGTATAAGGATGTTTTTTTTAGATAGATTAAGCAAGTGCTGTATAAGGGTCCTCTCCCAGAATTAGAAAGTGTAATACAAATAGTCAGAAAAAACTGAAAGAGCTTAAGAGACTGAAAGGGTACAAAAATCATGGCAGCTGGATAGTACCATAGGTGATGACTACAAAGAGTAAAACAACTCCAAAATAAACAAAACCAAACCCACCCATGGATCAACAACAAGAGGAGCCCAAAGTAGAATCTTCCTTGGATGACACATGGACGCTAGGCTCCAGGGAGGGTCTGCGTACAGCTTGTAAAAATCCACTTTTGGAGATGGTAGGAAAGTGGTAAGCACTACAAATTTCCAGACATCACTCCCAAATTACCACCTGCAAGTTGGCATGCTTCTCAGAGAGAGAATGCAGAATTCCCCACTACTTTTCCATGTCCTCTCATTGCTGGAGGTGAGATGTAGCAGCTGCACAGTCACACATAGTGTCTTCCAAGTTTTTACCCAGCAGGACAAGGCCATTATATAGAAGAATTCTGCTGCGAATCCATTGCCTGGCAATCACCTCAGTGACCCAAGTCTAACTTGTGAATGAAATCTTTACAATTTGAAACTCTAGTGTGGATTGCACTTGAATTTGCCAGCTCTCCACGTGAAACCTCCTTGACAAAATGCAGCATCAAGACATCTTGTCTACAAAAGGTTTAAGTTAAGCAGCAGTCTGAAATTGTACTGTTTTAAGGAAAACCCTGAACTAAAAACCCTCGCTTCATAGCAGTTGGAATGAAAGAGAGCTGGATACCTGCCAAAGAAAATCTGCCCAAAGAGGCGTTCCCAACAAATTTTAACTGGACAACAAATGCTCAAAAAATGGAGGTGGGTGGGTGATTACAACTACCTTTTATGGGCCAATGATTGCTACATGTATCTCAGATCAAACAACCTTGCAGGGGATGTCAATTCATAATAAAAGAAAATCCATTAAAGAGAGGGAGCAGATCTAAAATTAGGGAACCAATTACAGTATTGTTTTTGCAAGGGAATCCTTCGTAGGCAACAGCATCATATCTCAGTAATCAAGATGATCGTTGAGTTTTGAAAAGAAAGGGAATTGGTCGACCCCTGCATTTGCAAGATAATCAATGACCTTAATCAACTGAAAACAATGATCAAACACTAACTTGTCAAAATGACTACACAAAATATGAGCTTCTTCAATAATATTATTCAATCTTCAGTCCTTCAAAAGGTTCTTATTCAAACTTTTAATCACCACATGCAAGTCCCCTTCCACTTCCATTTGTCAAAGGCCTTCCAAGACTGCCAATATTTTGCTTTGGTATTAGTTTTGATTCTTAATAAGAAAGAAATCCCTTTCACAAAGAGTCCAGTAAAGGATTGAAACACCACTCCTGCACTAGCCACCCCAGTTACCTCTAGCTGCAGCATCAAAATTCATTTTGTAAAAATCAACTTTAGGAGGTGTCCAACAGGCATTATGCTTAGAAGCTTTATAGTACCCCATTAACATGGGATCATCTCTGGTTTAAGTTTTTAAATCCATTATTGGGAATCTATATAAAGGGTCTGAGCTAGCAACATAAAGAACATACCTTACACCATCTAATCTTAATAGACAAGCAAGTGTATACTGCGAAAAATAACCATGACTCTCCCACATAGCAGAATAGATGCACACCTATTAAACCTAAAAGTACTGCTAAAAGCAACTAGAAACTAATACATAAACTGCCACCTATGACCAAATAGTCGTGCATAAAAGCAAAAAAAAAGAGCTTACAAACAAAGAGAAGAGAGACTAATATAGACCACCATCAACATCTGACGGTGCCAAGTATAAACATAAAGAGTAATATGCTTCCAGGATTTGTAGCTCCCTGGATGAGCTGTGTTCTGCCTTTTAGAGACAGTTGTAAATACCATTCACTGAAATTGGTGTGATATCTAACATGGATGCAAACACTCTAGTATCTGTCATTGCTTCATGAACCTTAACCCCTTGAATAACCTCTGTTCACCTCATGGCCCTGGACAACAATCCATTCTCCAACATTGGCATTTTGAAACCACTAGTCGATTCCAGAGTGCCATATGAAAATAAACCACTGTATGTCTCATGCCTATGTGCAAATCCTGATAGAACTCTCCAAGATCTTATTATCCGCATGCAACTCATGCACCTCCTCTTGCAAATGCATTATTGATGCTTCCAGCACAACATCTGGGGGTTGATGCCTACGCTTTCTAGATGCATATGTGGAGATATGAGGAATTATCACAATGGGATTAAAAGGTAAAGAAGTTAAAGAAAAACTGTGAGAATCACCTAGTGCAGAATGACATAGAGCTGAAAAGACTCAAGAGTCATAGCAGTTGAAAAGCTTGACAATAGCTATTTACTTAAATAGCAAATAGTCACTAGTGATGATATCCCTAAGCTCAAAACATGGGAACTCCAATTGAAATTGGAGGAGGACATGGTTGAAGAATGTAGAGGCCAGATGGAGGCATTGCAAGACATGGAGGAGGACATTTTGTAAAAGGATATTGCAATTATTGATGCATTAACCAAGCAGGTCAATGATGTTAATAACCTTGGGTTGAATGATGTAGAGGTGGCTAAGTTCAAAGCTTATTTTGCAGGCGCTCTAAGTGATCCAGTTGGTAGTGTAAACAAAGAGTTGTTAAATGTCATGATGAAGAAAATGTCAATAAAATATTATTTTCTTCATCATTCCCCTCAACCTGGACTAGCGTCTTAATTATACCTTCGTGTTGTGACCTAATTCACACCTCGCCCCATTGCAAATGGGGACCCTTGTTGTTTGCTTTTTAGGGTTTTGCTTTCGCGTGCCTCGTTTTGTCTGCTCTCCGTTTGGGGGTTTTGAGTCTGAATTTTGAGCGGTCACCCAAGTCAAGCAAGTGAGTTTTAGCCTGGATCACTGTATAAACGTCACCATTGTGCTTAGAAGGCCTAGGAGACGAAGATCACTGTCGTTTCAGTCAATTCCGACACCTCCAAGTTTTTAGGGTTTCTCACCCCGGGCCCCCTATTTTTAGGACCTACTTTTTTGGCACTTTTGGGCAATTCTGGGATCCCTATTTTTTAGGGTCTATTTTTGGAAAGTTGCTATTTTTGGAAAATTTCTATTTTTAGAAAGTTTCTATATTTGGAAAGGGCTCGAGTTTCAAAAATCCACTCAGAAGTTCGAAAAGATCAACAAAACTCTCAGAAAATTGATTCGAATTTTTTTTGAAATTTTGGTAAAATTCTGGAAAATCACATAAAAAGTTCAAAAAATCTGGAAAATTTGCTCAAAAATGGTGCAAATCACAGAAAAATCTGGTGAAAAGCACAGAAAATGGTGAATAAGATGATGAATTCGTCAACAAATTGGTGAAAATCCGGAAATTCATCAAGAAATCTGAGCAATTCATGGAAAAATCTGAGAAACTCATGAGAAATCTGAACATTCATTCATGGAGAAGACTGAAGTCTGTGAGAAATTCGCCTAAGTGTGGAGATGGCTCAGCTTGGAGAATGGAGGAATTAACATCAGAAATCTTCAGCCAAACAAAGCAATGGCAAGACATTTTGCAAAGTCCGCGCTCCAATGGTTGGCCATATGATCAAGTCCGCCCTTGTGTGGCTGGGTAAAAATTGGCAATGGCAACCAATCTGCTAAAGTCCGCCTTGAGCTAGAGAGGAAATGGCCAGACATTCAATGAACTCCGCCCAGCTAGAATGGAGATGGCTTAAAAATGCATGAAGTCCGCCTTGAGCTAGAGATGGTGAATGGCAATGAAAGCTAGAAAGTCCGCCTATGCAAATGGCCAAGCATTTGATCAAGTCCGCCTTGAGCATTAGACAATGGCCTAAGAAGTGAGGAAGTCCGCCCTAAGTCAGAATGTAAGTGGCAAGCCAAGTTACCAAGTCCGCCCACCATAATGATGAATTGGCAAGGAAACTAGCAAAGTCCGCCCCAAGGCAAGAGATGAAAAGTCTAAGGCGTAGCCAAGGATAAATGGCTAAGTGGCATCAAAAGTTACAAAGTCCGCCCAGCAAGTATGAAATGGCAAGAGTTAGACTCAAGTCCGCCCATGTTCAAGTCTTAAGTGGCAAGCCAAATGATGAAGTCCGCCCTTGACATAAGATGAAATGGCCTGAAATCTGGTGAAGTTCGCCCTCAGCAGTATAAAGGAGTTGGCAACAAATCTGATGAAGTCCGCCTTCCAATGGCCAAGCATTTGATCAAGTCTGCCTTGAGCATAAGACCATGGCTTAAGAAGTGAGGAAGTCCGCCCTAAGTCAGAATGTAGATGGCAAGGAAAGGGATGAAGTCCGCCTTAGCCAAGAGACTAAATGGCAACAAATTGAATGAAGTCCGCCTTGAGTTAGAAGAGAAATGGCAAGCCATAGAGGAAAGTCCGCCCCAAGGCAAAAGATGAAATGTCTAAGGCATAGCCAAGTAAAATTTGAATGGCCTAAGGCAAATGAAAGTCCGCCTTGGGAGAAAGCTAAAGTGGCTAGGAAAAGTATGAAGTCCGCCTATGTTTAATGAAGCAATGGCTAGCCAACAGCCAAAGTCCGCCTTAGCAAGGTGAGTAGATGGCAAAACAAAGAACAAAGTCCGCCTTAGCAAAAGATTGAAATGGCATGCAAACAGCTGAAGTCCGCCCTATCAATGGCAAAGGAAAAAGAGACAAAGTTAAGGAAAATTTGATGGCTTAACAAGTGCTAAAGTCCGCCATGCTTAGAAGAGTGAGAAAAAATTAAAATTTTGCCTAAGTACAAACCTTTGGAAAATAAAAATACATGCTTGGCACTTTGAAAATTCGCCTAAGTGTCTAGAGAAAATTTTGCCAATGGCTTAAAAATCATGGCCAAATAAACTTTGAAAAAGCAAGAATGGCCAAATAAAATTGGATGTGGCTAGATAAAATCATGCCAAGATGAAATAAATTTTGCCAGAGATTTTGGATGATTAGACTTATGGCAAAATAATTTTGGACAAGAAGAAAATATGGCCAAAATAAATTGGACGATAGAAATTATGGCAAGAAAATTGGACAAAATGAAAATTTGCCTAAGGCATTGGCAGGAAAAAATTCAAAAAAATCAAATTACCTTGGAACAAAAATAATTCGCCATAAAACGAATGGGTTGGAATTGACACATGGAATAATTATTTTAATTATTTTAATTATTCATTTTTCAAACACCCAAAAGGATAAGTCTTGAAAAATTCAAAATTGGAAAGAAAGACAAAGAGCTTTGTTAAACTGATGATGAAATTGGAAACTTTCCCGGACAAGAGCATTGAAGATAAAACTTGCCACCCGGAAGCAAAGTGAAAGATGAGTTCAAACTCAATTCGAGGAAACAATGCAAATTTGCTAAAAAGATCGATCTTCTCACCTCTATAAGTGATTTCACTTCTCATTTGCACAATCATTCGATTTTTGAAGAAGAGTTGTGAGAAGAAACTTGTTGAGGAAATTTGCAGCAAAGTGAAGGAAATAATTTTTTATCAGCTTGCATTGTGATTGTGATCACTTCTCCAGAAGTCACAGGCAGATTTACTTTGCCCACTTCACTTTGGCATAAGACTTCACCATTTATTTTCTTTCCAGCTTGCTTTTTTCACGAAGTCTAAATTGATAATTAGCTGGAATGTCCTTCGAAGTAATTTAAATTTCGAATTTTGATTATTCTCTCTACTTTTTCTTGTAGATCTATTTTCGAAGCAGTGAAGATGAAGTTTGCCAGCAAAGGTGTGCAAACACAATCGAAAATCAAGTCCAAGTGGGAGCACGTTGTGGACACTGATCTTGGCCACGTTGATCTCGAAGACTTCAGGAAGAGAATGTACGGGACTGACGGACGTTTGCCTACACCAATTGCCATGAGGATGATGCGCAATGGAATCGTCCACGCAGCTGGATTTCCACCAGCAAAAGAATGTCCTGAGCTTATGGTAGAATGCGCACTACACTACAATGCACGAGACAGACAGATAGAAGCTCCTGACGGAAGAGTCCTTGCCTACTTGTCCGAGCCAGCAATCCAAGAAACCTTTGGAATTCCAGTGTACAATTGAACATCCTATCGCACCAAGCAAGATGCACTCAAGCTTTATCAGAGCCAGCAGGATCTCCATGCGTCCAACATAAATAAGAATTGGTTACTAAAACCCAAGCCTACTGTAGGCAAGATGCCAAAGAAATTGATCAGAACTCATTTCAAAGAGGAGTATGGTGACATCGTTTTACTACTAAACAGAATTGTAGGCAATTCCCATGGTGCACCTTTTGAAAACTGGATGTACTACTTTATTGATGAAATAATCACTGGAGTCAAGATGTTCAATTGGTCCAGAATGATTAGTGATAGCCTGCACGAGCAGTTAGTCAACTTTGAGGAGACCAAAACTTTTCACATGAGCTCATACATTGTATATTCACTTGCAAGATATTATAAGTATCCTGGCTTGATCTGCAAAGGCGTGGTCGGCAACGGCGAGGGGCAACTCAAAGCCTACGATTGTTATCCTCAGCTGCAACTGAAAGAGAAGTCTCATTTCCGACGAGCTCATGACGCCTTTTTGATGTACATCACCCGGCTTCTCCAAGGCGGAACTCACCAAAGACTCTCACATGAAGCCAAGAGCCTAATCAGTTGGTATGGATTCTGGTTCATTCAGTACCCTAAGTTCACTTACATCCAAATCCAAGGATTCTCAGGAAATCTTTACAGACTTCCTATCTATCCGACCAACAAGATGGTATTGCTGGAAGTGCTGAGGCAATTAGAAACGTATCAGAATATTCAAAGACCAAAACAGAAAGCTGCTGTCACCTTTCCTTTTTTTATCGGCAACATGGAGGAGTCATGTCCGACGGCACAAGCAGCAGAGGTTGCTCGACTGGAGATTCAACAATATCCATTCATATCATACAAATCCAAGAACAACTTTGATCCGCTCCATCACATCAGAACTGTGGACAGAGAAAAGTACAAGCATTGGGTTGACTTAGAGGACTTCTGGGCCAACGCAGCAGATGAATATGACATAAGAAGAAGGTTATGGTCAAGATTGCCATTAAGCATGATAAGGGCAACCGAACTCTTCAAAATACCCGACCAACTACAGGATGATGGAATATACGTGCAGCCGGGCTTCAAGGAAAATGAGCCACTTCCTCCTATAAAATGGTTTGAACCTAAGATGGGTGACCTAGCAACTTTGATGCGACCAGTTTTCAAGTATTCTCAGTGGTGGATAGATCGGCAGGTGGAAGTTCTAAGACAGAGGAATGTGCAATTCACCTACGAGTTGATGGGCGATACAGAGTCATGTTCTTTGAACGCCGGTGCATCTCGTGGAGATGGACCAACAGATGCTGCCAACTCAAGAAAGAGGAAGGAAGTTGATAAATCTACAAGACAAGACAAAGATAAAATGGTAGATGAAGGGCCTTCTCGAAAGAAGCACAAGTCTAAACCCCTTCAGTCGGCCACTTCCAGGAACTTAGAAGAAATGCTCGCCATGGATAGAGAATCTTTGGAAAATGCTAGGATCCCTTCTCCTGTCAGAAATGTGGAGCCAATACAAGTAGAAAATGATGATCAACCTTCTCCAGCAAGCACATAAATCCTAGAATCAGATAATGATACAGATATTATGGATGGAGAATTCGAGGAAGGAATGATTTCTGCCCTCAAAGGAATCCAAGATGACCCATCCGTCCAGGAAATTCAGGGTATGCAATTGGTCCAAGAAGTTCAAAATATGCCAGAGATTGAGGAAGAGCAGGAAATACAGGATATACAAGACGTCCAAGATCAACAAGAGGACGGAATTGAGCAGCCAACAATCCCAGAGTGGCTGAAAGAAAGATTGAAAAGGAAAGCGCTAGTAGAGGTTCCTGAGGAAGACAATGACACGGATTTCTTGGCAAGGCTAGAACAAGTCGCCCCAAGGAAGAAGGCCAAGAAATTTTCCACCATCCAGAGAGATGAGGTTGGCAACCGCACAGTACAAATTGCAATACCTACAACTGACAAGTTCCAAGATGAAATTGCTCCTGATGAATATGCTATCACGACCATCGACATGGGTCCTACAACAAAAGGGCAAGAGGTTGAAGACTTGGACAATTCCGTGGCCACCATCAAGTCCAGGTTAGAAAAAGAAGTTGCCAAGAAAAAAGAGTATAAAAAAGAAATTCAGCGCCTAAAAGATTACATCCAGCACTTGACCAAGCCACTAAACGAAGGTGAACAGGTGGCGCCTTTACCTCCAAATGCTTCACAAGAACCAGGTGCAAATTTTGAAGAAGAGCTGACTACAGCGAGGGAGGCTAAAGACTGGATGGCTGGAAGGAAAGAAGAGGCGTTGGCGTTTGCAGAAAAGTTGGCGCAAGTAAATGAGCAGGCTTCCTTTATGCTATCACGAGTTGCAGATCTTGCAGAATCATGGAGTAGTCTCGAAGATATTCAAAGCAGGATCATCCCATGTATTCGGGAATTGAAGGGCATCTCAAAGCAAAGGTTGATTGAGGACAGGGTTATTGAAACCGGGGCTGCGTATGATTTCAATGGATGGTATTATGCTTTGATCTTAAGAAGAGGAGTTCTCGAAAAGGTGAAGCAGGATGGTGTCAGAGTTGAAGAACAAGCAATGGAAATTCAGAGTAAAATTTATGAAATGGCTGCAAATATGCTTGATAAGGATGCTGTCAGAAAGAAGCACTTGCGGCCAAAGATTTTAAGAGAACATGTGCAGAAAATTTTCTCCACCACCGGGCCAATCATGAAAGAAAGCTTCACCAAGGTATTCAACTTCATGGCCGTCAGGAGTTCTTTCTTGTTGCAGGAACCAGAATGGGCGACTATTTTTGCAGAGTGTGCTGAGAGCTTGGATTTGCTGGAGTACAATGTCAACGTGCTGCCCGACATTGCCATGGAAGAGGTCGGCTCGATCGTGTCCAGGTTCGCCGAATGTGAGGCCGCACAAGTGGATAAGGATGCCACTCCAGGTGTCTAGAGTTCTCTCCAGTTAACTGATTAAGGTTTTAGAAACCCTAATTAGGGTTTAGTTCTGTTTAATCTGGGCCTTTGATCATGAATCAATCTCGGCCGTTCATTGTAATTCTGAAAACTATATAAACCCCCCCCCACTCTCTCATTTTCATAGGGAGATCATTAGAGATTAGAAGATTAGAAGATCAGATAGAGGAGATTAAGAAGTTAGAGCAGATTCAGGATAGTTAGATTGTAGAAATAAAGAGAGTTTTTATGAGATTGTTGTGAAAACACTACTTTGATAATAAAGTTCAAATGCATGATGTGCCTTGAATACTTGATTGTCGAATAGTTGCATGGTCGCATATTTTCTTTCTCTCTTAGTCAATTTGAATTAAAATGTATGTTAGAAGAATGATAGATTGATAACGGAGATTGGTGAAACCGAGCTCATACTTTCTTTGAGTGGATGATTTCGCTCAATGTGCAAAGTTAGACTGAGCTTTATTGTGGACGCTTAACTTCTGTTTGAATAATTGTTGTTCGATTTGATGGTAATTATTCATTACGTGAAAATCACAAGCACATTCCTAGAAGATTGCACTTGCTCTGCGTAGTTGTTGTTTAACGTGGCGAAACGGAGTATTGTTTATTTGGTTTCATTTAATCCTCGTCTTCTCTTGAATTCTTAGGAATAGTATAGGATCTCTAAAACCCTTAATCTTTTTCACTTTTTTCTTTATAAAATCAGAAAACCCAAAATGATACTGCATTTATGTCTTCGCTTTTCCGAGTAACTTTGTAAAGAACCGGACCAAATTTTTTCCGATTTTTTAATGCAATTACAACAACATACAGAAGGCACCCGTTAGGGTTAGATAAATCAACCAGCAGTTACAATATAACTCTTTGCCAAGAATGCGCACTCAATCTCAACAAGAGAGAGGCTGTCATATGGCAAGAGGATCGTCAGTACAATAAATCAGAACTGCAACTGAAAGTAACTCAACACCAAGTATGTGCTACCCAAACCAGAATGGAATGAGGCGACCATTTGGTGGAGATTCAAAGAAATACAAATGCAACTTCGAATAAACTCAACACCCAGAATGTGCTTTCAAACCCGGAGTGGGAATGGAGCTACCATAGGGCGGAGATGAAAGATATTACAATGCAATTCAACTGTAGATAGGCGGCAAGCCAGCCTCTTCCACTTATTCAGTGGGCAGTTACAAATATGAGATTAGCAAGAATAAGAAAGATGCTGACAGTACTACTGTTCAGCTTACAATATCAGAGATTTATCTGTTAAGCACAAGATAAGAGTGTTCCCAATGCTGCAACAAAGTACAATGCTTTCCTTAATACTCTCAATGTCTCTCCTTTCAAAACCTAACTCAAATGATAGATTCTATGCAAGCTGTTATGACAGAACCAAGACTGAAAATGATAACCAGCAGTACAATAACTCAATGAAATGCACACAACTCACTCAAAACTGACCCAAATGACTTCAAATCTGATGCAATAGACCCTCAAGAAGATGGCGCCTAGCTTAGTTATGAGAAAGGACAGCTAAAAGTGGCTATTAATTAATGGCACGGATCCCAAAGCACTCCAGAAAGGGCGCCCTACAAGGAATGACGAATTTGCTTTATAAAATCATAAACTTCGTATTAAAATCTGCAAATATTCATGAAGGGTCTCTTCCAACAGAGAAAACCAATGAGACAATACCCAGAACAACTCTTTTTGTATTTTTTGATTTATGAGTGAAACTATAGATTCAGCCCTGTTATCAGCAACTACAGAAAATGACATAAAATGCAATAAACTGAACTACATAAGTAAACCCAAACTACAAATGCAAACCTCACTACAAAATGTCACTCAAACAAGCAAACCTCTCCACTAGGTGCTATCTCTCAAGCACGAAGTCGAGCCAAGGCTAGGAGGCATTCATTCCTCGAAGCAATCCAGCAACCATTTCGGCAGCATAACAATACTCAAGATATCAGATACGATATAAACTTGTGATGACTTTCCAGAAGCTTCTAGAAACCCTAACTTTCAAATTTGAACTGTCTTCTTTTCCCTCCAATTTGGGCGCCCCCTTTCTCAAGGTTTAATTTAACTTTATTTTAAAATCTTTTCCTTCATAAAAAGGCGTCCTTTTCTCCAAGTAATATTTTGAACTTTAAAATATAATAATTCACCTCAATGAGGCGTCCACCCATAAAGCCCACCTTTTAAAACAACTTAAAGTTCAATCACTAGGCTAAGGGGGGGGTCAACAGTAAAATATAACATTAAAATATGACTTTATTTAAATAATCTGAACTTATCTCTCCAAATGTGCCCCAAAGCCAAAATGAACAAGCCAACTGAACTGACTGAAGAAGAAAGCCAACTAATCAGGAGCCAACATGTCAACTGCCAAAAATAGAATTTACTAAAAATAGTAAATTCTTGAAAGTGCTCAGAAAGCCGAACCGAAACCACCAACACGAAGCTCTCAGAAAACCCAGAAGGAATCCGCAATCCAAGTTCAACATTTCCAAGTGCAAGCTCCGCAAAAAGACGAAAACGTCCTCCAAGAAGTTTGGAAACCTTGATTCGAGCTTCTGCTTAGCCTACGAGTTTCCAGAAATAGGCTAAATCCAAATGAAGAGCGTAGGGCTAAATTGGGGACATTACAAACTTGCAAAATCTTAATTGTGCCCACAGCAAATCACATCCATACCACAGAGCCTATCCGCATTCATCTTAAACATTGGGATTACCATATGATCTTACTTGCAATCTTAGCATACAAGGTAGTTTTTCAAGAGAGAATAGAGCGTCTGTGACACTTTGTTCTAAAATGTTTGTTGTGTCATAAAACACGCACCAACACTTCCTTGATTTCCACATTCTTCACTGCCTATTTCAATTTATGCTTAAAATCTGCTACAATCATTGCAGGTAATCTGAAATGGCTATTATCAGCCAAATCCTCCTCACCTAAGTAAGCCTTAACTAGCCGCAAACTAGGAGCCTGGTCATAGTTAAAAATTCATTTAAGACGGTGGTTTGAGACTGGGCCTTGCCTTAATGGATTCCTAGACAATTCACCCTTTGCCATGGTAAGGAGATAACCCACACAGACCAGACTGAAGATCCTAGCGCCAACATCCCAAGCCAATCAATGATAGCCAACCACACTTTCTAGATAACATTGCAACAAGCACCAATAACTAGCATGACACTATAAAACATTATAATTGAACATCTCTCGTATCTCTTATCAATGTCATAAAACATATTTAATAACAACCTAAGGTGGTTGATCTAATTCTTGGATAGAGGCTAAATTAACCCAGTCTTTAATCTCCTTAGTTTCTAACAAGATAAAATCAGTGCTACTTGGGGACGCGTCCCCTACCTTGGTACCCCCGTCCCTATACCCGAAACATTTCAGGAACTTGGGGATGCTTTGGAAACGTCCCCCCCCTGGTCCTTGATTAGTGCAAAAAAAGGGCGACGTCCTCAAAATGCCCCCAAAAAGGCAGGGGATGGCAGGGGACAGCTAGCCATCCCTGGGATGGCCAGGGGGCCAAGGGACTTCTAGAAGTCCCCTAACCGTCTCGGGGACAACTAGCCATCCCATATGGCCTAGCAACATTTCACTTTATTTCTTTTTTTAAAAACACATTTTTAAATAATAAAAAATGGAATGGACGGGCCCACAAGGACCTCCCCATCCCTTTAAACAAAACCTAAACCTATTTCACTTATTAAAACAACCAAAAAGAAAAAAACATTCTCATTTTGAGATTTGCAAACTTGAGGTGAAGAGTAGCAAGTGAAAGAGGAGAGAACAATAGTTGAAAGAGGAGACTAGGGCATCAAATCTACTCCATTAGAGGTAAGTTCTTCATTTTACATTTATTTTTTTTATTTGTTTTCCATTTTTTTAAGTTTTTAACTTTTTTTCAATTTTTTACCACATAGGAAGGGCATTGTGAGTTTATTTTTTCTTTTATTTGAACTTCTAACTCTCTTTTCAATTCTTAACCAAAAAAATCATGAGAACCGATGAGAGTACTAGTAATGATAGTGAGGAGGTTGAGGTTCAAATGCATGAAAGAAGTAGACCTAGAAGTAGAACTCAAAAGTATGGCAGCCATTGGGGGTTCTTCAAGGAGTGGGAGTGTAGCAGGGCCAGCAACTTCAAACCCATTTGAATGTCCTTCCCAAGTCCTCAAAACCTATGCAAAAGGCCCATTTAACTTGGATCCATATATTTTCTATGTTTTTGTCATTTTATAGTTGGAACTTGGAGCCTTCGGCCATTTTGTTATAATTCTTATATAATATGTATGCACATTGACAATGAAAGCATTTAAATTTCTTTAATTTGTTTGTCAATTCTCATGTGAAATCTCAATTCAAGTCTAATGTTATGTATTAATCTTCTACAATGTCTATGATGAATGCTTTATCAACGTTATGATATGAATATTTGAAATTTCTCTATATTTTTAAAAATTTCCCTATTTTTAATAGCTGTCTCCTAAAATATGGCCCAAAAGTACCCTGTACTAGAAACACATCACACTGTCCCCATTCCCGAAACTTGGGGGAGCATAGGATAAAATCCTTTAGCATTGACCCTTGATTAGCCATAAAAATCTGCAACGTTTATTTGCAAACTATAGCAATGAGAAATCTGAAAAGAAAGAAATTTTGATTGCCACAATAACACCACTTATAAGATCTCTCTCAATTTTCAATTGGGACATTGACCCCTCTTTACCACATTAACAACAATATGAGAGTACCTTCAACTTCCACCTCTCTAAAACCTGCCCCGTTGCTTTGTCCACAGTTATTGGTGTGCTTACCTAGGAAGATAGAACATCCAAGTGCACAATCATCTTTGTTATTACATAACACACAACCAGCTCCTACCCAACCAAGGTTACCATTTGATGCTTCATCAAAATTCAGTTTTACCTCCCCTCTCGGAACCTGTCATCTCAACTCTTCCCTACACTTGCTTTTTTCTTTTCACCCTTGAACAGGATCTCTGTTATAAGTTGTGTTATTGAACCATTAATTAACATATTAAGGAAAGACTTGAAGGACACTTTTTTCTTGATCTACTTTCTTCATGAATGGAGTCTTCCTGTGCATAGAAATTGCAGGAATCAAATTCAGTTTTTGGAGTTTAATTTGATGACATGCAAAATCTATGATGCACATTGCACATATAAGAAAAGAGTATAGGGGGTAAACAGAAATAAATTTGATGATGTGTGAATCTTACATTGCTTTGAGAAAGATAAATTTATAAATTGATGCCTACAAAAAACCTATGTTCTATGACATTCTGAGATACAGATGACATGTAATTGGGGGACATGTTTTAGGGATTGGCAGTGATGAGGCCTTTTTTGAGGATGTTAGGGAATGGCATCTTATGAAATAGGGAAAATAATAAATAGGAATAAATTTCATGAATTGCGTATCTTGCATTGTTTTGAGAAAGATAAATAATTATATTGATGTCCACAAATAACGTATGTTTGATGGCATTTCTGAGACAGGGACAACAGGAAACAGGGGGATGTGTTTTGGGGAGGGCAGTGATAATTTTTTGGGAATGGCAGGGGACTGCAACTTATGAAATAGGGAAAATGATAAAATTCAAAATATAGGAAATTATAGCAACACCTAGAACAAGTATAAGTTGTAACGACCTATCCCTTGCATAAATTAAAACTTTTCCAATTTTACTCCAAACATATAAAGGTAACAAGTAACAAAGACATTACAATAAAAATTCTTCTTTCTTCATTGAAAAATGCATACAAGATACAATATATTTCCACATGAATTCCATTTTCATTGCAAATATAAATCAGAATACAAAAGTAATACAATTACATTCATAGCTCATAAGCTTGTGCACAAATAGAAGTAAGAAGGTCCAAGAGTTTGTCCTTTCAAATCTTGGTACATCGGCTGCTTGTTGTGGAGGAGAAACATCACTCAGACGCTTTTCCGCCAACCACGGACTTATAATGTGGTCCCCCACACACCTATCGTTAGATAGATGGCCCTCCCTTCGAAGAAGAGATTGGTAGGGTATCCTTTAACGATTACCAACTGAGCATAGTGCTGTGTCCTACACAATTAGAACCTTGCTATTTCACAATCTCGAACTAGTACTCGGATCACAATGAACTGATAGTGTAGTCTCAACTATCTCACACCTAAGTGGATGTCATACATTACACTACTTTGGCCAAAGTATTCTCATTCAGTACTTCAAATGATGGTTATCTATTAGAAACACTACTCAGGGCCGATTTGACTTAAGGCTATCTTATTCTACGCGTAGGCTATGTCCTTCAATGGGTTTCGTTTACCCTAGCCTTCCTACCCCAAACTATCTACTAAGAAATGAGCCAGTCAACAAGTGTCTTATATCCTAACTTCTAATTTTAGGAAATCTTTTATTCTAGGAGTGTTTAGCTTGTCACAGTTAACCTATTAACATAAGCTAGAGACCATACTTCGTTTTGACATCATTTCGTTCCTAGTAGGTAATAATTACTCTACATATTCTCCATATACGGAGATCATACAAAATGCAATATTTAGTCAAATGCATATAAAACCTCCCTTTTAAAGTCTTTCTCCATTATATCCCTATAATGCAAGATAAGTGAAAACTAATCCGTTAAGCTCCTTATACATTTAATCCTCTTTTCACTATCCCTTTAACCTTGAATTCCTTATTCATTCTACCTTTAAATGCATTGAATTTCCCTTATACATTTACCCTTAAATGCAATGAATTCTCTTATACATTTGCCCTTAAATGTATTGCACATGAAAGTTTAAGAAGACGGTTTTAATTAACTTTGAGCTACTTGCAATCATCAAACATAAGACTAAGAGAATGCAGCATTTCAAACAAGAATCACCATAAAATAGATTTCATGCCTAATATTTTAAGCTCCTTCTCCCAACACTGCTCTTCTTGACACTCCTTCAGCAACTTCCAGAATTCCTAATGAAGATGGCTTCTTTGCAAGTTTCTCAAACTAGGGTGATCTCTCAAGTCACTCTTCACAAATTGCACTCCTCTAATAGAAGATTACTCAACTATGGCTTCACTCCACTCAAAGCTTAAAAAGGATATAACACTGTAATTTGATAATTACTAGTAAAAGCTCACTGTATTTCTCACACTCAGCATATAGGAAAATGCAGCAAATAAGGAAAACACAGTAACTCAGATAAATGGATATGGGAACTCTTAAAAACGCAAGAATCCAATTGCACAAAAGATATGAAACAAAGAATGGTTGGGCGTGTATTTATAGGCCTGTAATTGTAACAAATTCCTTCATTGTGGGCATGTAAAATGACAACAAGGCGCCCAGATTCATTCAAATGCTACCTAGCAGATTCCTAAACCCTATATCATCATAAAAAGGAGTGATTCGACCCTCTTGGAGCCAGCATTACCAGACTTATTCAACTCAAAACTCAAAATTGCCACTTAAGGAAAAACGTCCCTCTTTGGCGCATAACAGAGAATGACTCATGCCTGCTGCGAATTTGTCAAGTTTAGGCTTGCAACAACACATTCCATCTGACTGGTGTTTCCTCTTCTCCAACGTTTGAAACGTTCCTCCATTTTTTCCTGCGTTTGAAGCTTTCCTTCATTTTACGGGAAGAGCTTTCAGCAAATATTTTTGGTTTATTTCAAATGTTTACCTCCAAATATTTTGATTCATATTGTTCCTTATGTTTTAAAACAAAGGCTCGATTTATTAATGAAGACTTTTATTGCCTTTAAGTCTAGCGACTATATTTCTCCCAATAGTTCGCTTTATGATGTTTTCTCATATTAAAAGATTTAAATCTTTTAATTTTAACACCATAGAGTTTATAAATATTTACACTTTAAATATTTAACCATATATATTTATATATTTTATAATATATGTATTTATATTAAGTATTAATATATTTATATATATAAATATATATATTTTCTACATTACTCTCGTAATGTATATTTATATATATGCATATATTACCTTACGATAATATACATACATATATTTTATTCCTTATAAAATATATAAATATATATATTTACACATGTATTTATGTATCTATGTATATATCGTATAATATAATTACTCCATTGATATATACAAATATACATACATATATATGTAAATTTTCCAGACAATAATATTAAAATATTATTTTCATCACAGATAATAGGCGGGGTGTATGTATATACATGCGTATAACCATATATACTCTTGTGTATACGTATGCATACGTATATACATGTCGACACATACGTATGAGCATATCCATCTGCCTATCGTACGTATGTATTGATATGTTTATACATATAGATATGTGTACACAATGTTTATACGTACCCACTCAACCTTAAACATATATCTTTCACATTTTTCATACAAGGGTCACAGAATAGTAAGTCTGACAATAAACAATCATCACTCACAAAGCACAAAGAAGTAAACCAGACTCCTAAAGCCTATGGATGACTTATCAAGACCAACTTATCTGACTTGGTTACTTAGTCTAAGGAATGTGTGTGTGTGTATACTCAAATGGTACTCGTTATTGTTTACCCAACCAAGCTCCTCCCTGAGTGATTTCTCCTCTGCCTGAAGGAATGGTCCTCTTACCTGCACATCATGACATGACAACGGAAGTCATATGCTCACAACAAAGCAGTATTCATAAAACATCTCCAAAAGTTAGAATAAATATTATTCCATAACTTGTATGCAACATTAATCAAGAATTGCATCAATAGAAGTATCAGTCAAATGAGACAATCATTCAAATAGGACACATTCATTTGATAACAAGAACAACATGTTTTATTCATCTCAATGATTCAAACATTACAATAAATTGCCCTATGCAATAGTAACTATACAATCGGGGTGTAACATAAGTCCATAGTTGCATGGAGATGCATCTCCGACCCTTGGGACGTGTCTTGGATACCAGGATACGTTTCCCTATACCAGAAACTCGTCGGAGATGTCTCAATTTTTCATTTAAAAAAACAAAAAACCCCTACATTTTGGCAAGTTTCCATATGGAAAGAAAAAAAAATGAATCGACATTTCTAAATTTCAATGTGTAATATCAAATATGTAGTATGAACTCTTTGACTCTTTGACATTTGTGTGTTTAAATTTAATGTTAAACTTTACCAATGTTCTTGTTTTGAAAGTTAAATGTCATGATATTTTCAGTTTTAATGTAGTAAATTTATAAATTATTAAATTATATTAAAAAAAAATGGCGTCTCCAAGTACCCGTCTCCTATTTTTCAAAAATAGACGTACCAGTACCAGTACCAGTCTCCCGTATCAGTAACAGTACCATTCTCCTGGCATCTATGAGTATAACTGTCAATGAAAATTAAAAATTTCATCGATTCAAGTATACCATTACATGAAAATCTTAAATTAATTAAGATTCAAGTTTATTAGACATAATACTTAAAGATTCATTGATTCAAATATTAGTACATGGAATTTTTTATTGTTTTCATTATGAATATACAATGAAAAGGCCCAAGGGCTACATAATTATAGATATAAAAAATATAAGTGGACCTTCTACTGCTTAACCTTACCTGGGATATTTTGTATCAAAATATATGGTGTTCTAAAGGTTAGGAGTTCAGGGTTTCAATAGTGGCATTCCCTTTGCAGAAGTACCATTCTTGGGACGTTCGGGCTGTAGAGGAAATTTGGGGACAGCCAGGGGGTGTTTCCTGGCCATCCCTACATCCTACATCCCTGAAATGCCTAAAGGGAACTCACAGCAAACCCTCAGGGACATGTCTGTGTGTAACTGCAACTAATTAAATACATCAACGTGACTTAAAAATACCTACTTACAATAGAGATGAAGAATGGTGAAGGGATCCAGGGCTATATTTTTAACTAAACACAATACTAAAGCAAAAACTAAGCAAGAGAAGAATAATCAATGGTTTAAATTCCCAGACTATAAAATCTAATTGCATATGTTCAAGATCTTTATGACACGAGTAGATGTTAAAGATGACTAGGATGAAAAGGAATTAGACATGCTTAGCTATGCTGTTAATTCTTACATGGATGGTTTACCCACTTAAAATGCATGCATATTTTCTATGTTTGTTATTCCATTTTCAATTTTATGATGGGAATAATTAAAGGGCTATTTTGATAACTTTCTATTTGTTGTTTTTCATCAGATATTAATGATTGATAACAAGGACATAAAAACATCTCTGTTGAATGATATTGATGAAAGCCAACTGCCTGAAATTTATGGAGGTAAGTTGCCCTTGGTACCAGTTCAGGATGTTGTTGTGCCAAATTGGCCTCCAAACTAGAAGTCGTCATATTTAGAGGATTGATAAAGCCATAAAGTGTTTCACATCATACAATAGATGTGAATTGTGGCCAGTATCTGATCATATAATAGGAAATTTCAGCCTGCACTACAGACGACGGCATTGACTAGTTTACAACCCGTTGTTGTATCTGTACCTGAGCATCTCCTGCACATTACTTTTTTGATATCTCAGGGCTCAAAAATCTCAAACAATATCATGATATTCCAAAATGTTATTTTTGGTTTAAGATGTCGTCTTGAGAATGGATGATAATTAAGATCTATTCTACTTCATAGTTCAATTTCTTCCAAGAATAGTTAAACATAAAAGAAGTTTAATTGAATCTTGCCAGTAATTGGTGTTGGGTTGTTTAACAGTTGGACCATGAAACAAAAAGAATTGTGTGCACTGTTATGTGAATAATGAAGTTCCATCATTAGTGCAAATTCAAATAAATTTTTATAGTTAACCTAAAGAGGTATAATTGTGTGCCCCTGTAATTGTTTTAAATGCAATTGGTTTATGGTATACAGTAATCTCCAGAAGCTTCTTGTCTTGTTTCATTTTTCGGACACTTTCTAGGTTCTTCATAATGCAACAAAGCTCTCATCTTGTTAGGGCTTCTTTAGTTTAATTGTTCATGCGCTTGTATGCTTTCTATACAATGTTTATTGTTTTTCTATTGATTAGTTTTTTAATTTGTGAACTGTTAATTAAATGTATCTGTCATGTGACACAATAACTTGAGAGCACTAGATCATTCTAACGCTTGAGTTTCCCAAGGACATCTAACAAGCATTTGTTCAATGTGAAATACCACATTGACTAAGTAAAGCCACCTTGTGATGTCATAACGTAAACTGAATGCTATTGTAACTTTGTTGCTGGATACACCAACCCTTAACCAAATATGCGTTGAAAACACTGGAAAGATGGGGAATGGGAATGGAAATGGATGTGTGATGCTGTTGTAAATTCATAAATTCAATGCATCATTATTTACATCATGGATGGAAGTTTCCTTGTCTACAAAAGTATTCTGATATTTCTTTGGAGATAGAGGTGTAAGTCCTTTATGCCTGACATGGAAATGGGGCAGATGTGGAATAGTTTCTACCAATTATGTTTTCAAATTGATGAATGGTATTTTGAATTTACTTTGTTTTATGGAGGGCGTGCGTGTATTTGTAATATGCCAGCCATATCATATCCAGTGTTTCATAAAGAAATAGCATCATTGCCCCTTCCCTGTACTCATTATGTTTGTGAAAGAAGTTGCAAGTTGGAATATACGTAAATTAGCTCCTTTGCCTTCGTTGATGTCAATTCATTGCACTTCATTGAGTGGTTGAAGGAGAATGTGCTCCAATTCTGGTTAGACAAAGAGGAACTAGCAACATTTTGAAGTGAAGTTAGAGAGAGCTATTAAATTGTATTAAGCTTCCAAACTTAAAACCAATAATTTCAAAAATGAAAAAAATTCAAATTTAAAGAGTTTGCCATTAAAAAAAAAAAAAAAACTTAACTTAATATAAAATTGTGTGATTGCAAGAGTTTGCAAGTGCGGCAATTTATGGCCATAAGAGTAAGCATCCTTCATGGAAAGGATAAACACTTTGACCATTGGAGGCTACACAATAAAATGTCTAATTTGTAAACACATCTTCAATATTAGGGTTGGGGAAGAGTTTAGCAAATGCCTTTCTATATCTTTTGCTGACTTGTATATATTTGTATGTTGTCACCATCATTGTCAAAGAAAGGATCCCATCTTTGTAATATTTGGGAGTTAATATAGAGGTAAGATGTAGTAAATTGGTGATTTTGTTCCATTGTTCAACATAAATTGTTTGCATCTGTTTGAAAATTTCTTGAAGATCTTATTCTTGTATCTATGATCAACATCATCTTTTCAATCATTAGTCAATGTATCATGTACTTGTTCCAAACATGATTTATTCATGCTAGTAAAGTGGATCATATTCATAATGAGCATGATAAAACTAAAAAGGTAATCTATGTGATTCAACCAAGTGTCATCTAGGATATTTTTTTCACATTATTTGTTTTCTTAATGTTGGATTGCTTCTATATAGATCAAAGTTGGCTAATGACCATGTTAGAAAGTGCCTTTTGTATTTTTACGAATTGTCTTAAGAGGATTGCGTTGGAGGCAAATAACGTATCAACCACTTATATGACAAATTAAAAAATAAAAATGAAAACATATTTACATTAAAATAAATATATTATTAAAGTAAAACATAGAATTTTAAAATTGCACCGTTCCAATTACTTTTAATAGTGCCAACTATCCAAAAAAGGACCACAACATGTGGTGGTTTGTGATGAACATTTAGATTTTTCCAGCTTCAACACATTTTTGTTTAATTTATTTTATTTTTTTCACATATTTTGTAGCATGAGGTTGAGTGAGTGGACAACACAAGGTGTCTAAAATATACATGAATATCATACCTCAATCAACAAATTAGTTTCTTTGCAATTTTGTGTTAGACGACTTGGAGAACATTTTGAGCACCTATTTCTTCAATGTATTGTAAAAGTATGTCAACAATAATTTATGCATTCTTCATCTATCTCTCACAACTTCATCTTTTGAGAATGTTGTTGCATTAGAACATATTGCAATCACATTGATCAACAATTGATTCTACCATCTTTCCATCCAATGGAAATGATGGACACCCTTGTCTATTTCCACAAATGCCTAATGGGAGCTTGTTAAGTTTCAAGTTTTTTGACCTTTGATAATATGGTGTTGCACACCTTATTGTAACTCGAGGCCATGTATTGTTTTGGAACATGATTTATTTTTCTCATCATATCTTGCCAAATGGTTACCAAACAACTTTGAAAGACATACCATTTGTGTAGTGGCATCCTATAATAGTTTGATCAACAATTTCTCTAACATCATTTTGAACTGCATTCTTTAATGGTTCTTTTGTTCCTTTCACATTATCAAACTTTTCTTCATTTTTGCCCAAAAACAACTTTAGGGACAACACTATGAGATGGAGGAAGCAAGGGGCCTTCATGACCCCCTTTTGTCTTCTCAAAGGATGCCTTGTTTTAAGGACAATTGTCTCACTTTCTTTCTCTTGCTCTTTGATATGCTCTACTATTTTATGAGTTGGCACAAACACAAGTATTTCTAGGGCAAGCTTTGATTCACATGCTATGATGCAATGCATATATTTTCATTTGATGTACGAGCTTGTGCACCTTTGATCACTTTCATTGCATAACTAGACATGTCCTACCACCTAGAATATATTCTATCATTTCTAAATGTCTCCACAAATGTGAATGTGAGTTGATTTTGAAGGGAGTTGGCTTATGTAGCTAGATTTGGGTGCCACTATGATCCTAAGAATGAGTTTGAAAAAGAACATTGCACAACAGATTGTAGAATCAAAATAAATAAAAAATTGAAAACAAAACCTAAAGGCTAAATCATTTTATGATTTAAAACTTCGAACTTTTAACATACAAGAATGAAAAAATAGTTTGCCATTTTGATTTCAAAATGAGCTATTCTAGCAGTTTGAAGGTTAAATATTTCTAGATTAATTGTTTAATAAAATGCAATTTAGAATATATGTACATGAATTGTTCATATTGAATTCTACTTGATAAATATAGGATTATTAAAACTTTGAATCGCAGAAGCAATGAGAAAGAAATATGCTAAGTAAGTAACGAGATCAAAATATGAAAGCAACAAGATGCAAAGATAGAAGTAGTCAGGTTGTATAGCTGGTAGTCATAGAAACAAAAATATATTTGGGATGTATTGTTGGTAGTTATGGTAGAGAAAAGTTTGAGTAGCCAAAATATATTGAATTCGAGAATCACAAAAAAGTTTGAGCAACTAAAAATGTGTTTTTGTTTGTGTTTGTACTACTTGTGAACATTGGTTTAAGGCCGAGGGCATCATTTCGATGGTTGAAAGTCGAACAAAATTGGTCCAAAGATAGTGAAGATGATGGCTGTTTGGAATCGCCCCAAAATCACCTCAACACAACTGTAATTGCCCAAGTATGAGTAGGCACAATTCCAAACGAATCCAGCTAAAAAAATCGTGCCCTATCCAAATCCATAGGTGAATCAATTCTAATTCCGATTCGAAAGCATATAATATCTAGAATCATCTAGGTGTTTGGGTGATTTGCTAACGTAGAACTACATGCACCTTGCTTTGTACATTTGAAACTCTCTTGAAGCTTTCCAGGTCACTTGATATCTTAATATTATGTGGATTCTACTACAAAAGGGGATGTCTAAATCTTTGAAAGGGGACACCTGGAAGCTTCCCTCGAAGCTTCCCTCAAGTAGCAGGATAAATGTTTGAGTAGTAAAATAACATGGGACAATGAAGGGTGAAACATGTGGGGACTATACTCTTAAATATTGAGGAGTGGGGGACGGGGGGACAGGAGGGAGGAGAGGGGCGCGGGGAAGGACATAATGCCTCTTCTTCATCTCCTTCATGGCTTTGGATTTCCCATGAAATATGAATGTTAATTGGTAATCATAGGTTTGCTAAACATGATGCAAAACGTAGGAGAAAATAAGACAATCCACTTACCAATTAACATTTGGGCTTCATTGAAAACAATATAATTTTTGTAGTATAATGATATAAAAGTTTGTCAATCTTTTTTCAATTGAAGCTTGGGGAAGTGGAGTCTCCTCTCTCAACATCCCCAAGACCAACATCTCCAAGACACAAACATTCAAATGTAGGCCTTTCTTGGGCTGCTTGGACTTATTACTATGTGTACAATGAAAAGAAATAAAACAAAGAACACACCCCCATAAGATAACCTTTGAAGATTAATTGTGATGATGGAAGAGAACCAAATTAACGAGTATATAATGCTCATGAGAAGAACCATTAGAATCACTCCAACATACACCACTTTTTGTGATCAGAAGCTTCGATTAATAGTGTCCTCTTATTATTGTTTTTAATACTCGAGTTTCTTTTTGCATTAGGGTTGTATGCCCTTGTAAACCAACTTAGTATCACCGCCTCTAATGGAATCTCAAGCGTGCTTTGCCATAACATCCTTGGTTTTCTATTTTATGGAGAAACTGGTTCTTTTCTTTTTCATTTTGAATAATGTGTCATTACAATCACATTGTTCTATGGAGGAGTTTTTCAGCTCCATGTACTTTATTTGCATATTTTTAAAATTTTGTTGGAAATGATTGGGTCAACATGTTTCATCAACTTATTCATTGATTAGTCTTACATACATGATAATTCCATGTTATATCTTCCAATCCATTGGCATTAGATATTTCCAGGGTTATCCCAAGTTTTCAGGACGGGGACGGTAGGGGACGGCGAGATGAGTCCCCAAGTTTTCGATTTTTGAGGTCAAATTTAGGGATGGCAGAGGACGACTACATAAAATATAGAAAAATTTAAAATATATAGGGAAACATTAAATATTCATATGAAAACAAGAATAAAGCATGCATATATACATTATAGAAATTTTGCTTATACTTTTTGTTAAGAATTCATTGCCAATATAGTTTTTTTTTCAATTACGATACGAAAATCAAAATAAAAAGAACATGGTACACTGCTGCCATCCCCCTGGCCGTTTCCGGGACAGGGATGTTTCCGGGATGGGGAGGGGGGGGGTTTAGACTTGGGGATGCGTCCCCGGGTAACACTGGATATTTCTTTCCATTACCAAAGTCACTTTCTATCTACAATTGGATTATAGTTTGCAAAAAAAATTGTTCCCAGTGTTATGGCTCAACCCCTCCTAAATACACACATCATTAAAAACAAAGATAATAACACAATATAAATAAAACATCAAGAAGAAAACTTGGACATCTTGTAGAAAGGAAGACCGTTGGTTTGAAGAAAAATGATACTTGACATTTAGTTACCACATAGTCTTGTTGATTTAGGATTCAAAGTAGTTTGTCTCACCCTCTTCTGTCTTAAAAATTCATTCCCTCAACAAAGGAATTGTAGAGGAACAAATTTGCTACCCCCAAGATGACGAGGTCTCAAGGAGCAAATGGCCCTCTACTACCTCAAAGATCAAAGCTCAGGTGATAGGATAAAATAGTGAAGTTTATTTATTTATGTTTTATGTAGAATAAAAATAGTAGAGTTTCAAAAATTGAAAGAGAAGGTTGTAGAGGTCTTCTAGACAAGCTGACAAGCTCTCAACCTAGGATGACATTGCGACACATTGTAGTCTTGTGCAAATCAAAAATGAAATTTATCTTAGAAAACTACTAAGAACCTATTGATAGTTTCGATAGCTAAACTCTCAAAAATGCACTAAAATGGAAGAGAAATAATTATGACAAACATAATCTAAATCAAATGAAAAGGAAGTGATACAAAAAAAGAAGAAAGGATACACTCACAAGAGGTCCAAGAATGAAGCCTCCAACAAAGCTACACCTTTGATACTTGCACACATAAGAACAAGAAAATTGTTGGGGTTGTTTAGGGGCTTGCCTCAGTCAAACCCTTGCGTAGGTGTTCCCACCTCCAGAGACAACCAAATAGATAGATCAAAAGATGAATAGATAAGATGACAAACACATAGAGAAGGGATGTGATAAATCCTAAGATACTCAAAGACACATGAAAAATAGATATTACTTGTGAGGCTTGAGGAAGCTAGAGAGAGAGAGGGTTGTGAGAGCCAAGAGAGTTTGTAAAGACTATTGTGAGAGCTTGAGACTGTTGTAGCAAGTTGTGTAAAGCTGTGGAAGTTGAGAGAAAAGAGAGATTTAGAGAGAGAGACCTAGAGAGAGCACGTAGAGTGAAACAGATAGATTTAAAAGTGAGAAGAGGGGGGGAAAAGAGGTTGTCGAGCTATTACAAATCATCGTTTCCATTGACCTAGGTAGGTGACAAGTGGAAAAATACTTAGGAACGACCTTTGAACGTTAAAATGTCGCGATACGCTAGTGCATGTGCGAACATCCTCGCAACGCACTAGTCTCCAAACAAATCACACTAAAAAATGGTGGAAAACAAGGAAAACACAAGGTTAACAAAAAATTGACATAAGAAGGTAGCTACTTAAAAGGGGTCTTGAGCATCTTGAGGGGAAAAAGGCTGATGCAAGGCTAAGATGAGCATACATAAATACTAAAGTGGATACAAAGTGTAGGCGAAATTACAAGGGTATGTCATTTTGACACTACATTTTGCCCCCACTTTAGTGTGCTTATGAATCTACACGAATATGCACATTAAAGTAAAGCTACTAAAAATAAATAACATAATGATACCAAAAGGATACTCTAGGGGAAGAAAATAGCTCTTCGAACCAAGGAAGGATGTCCCTAGGGTGAAGACCTACAAAACAAATGTATTAGACAGGAAAGATCTACACAAGAAAACAAGGTTAGAAAATAAAAAGCTATCATATCATCAGGTTAGAACATGATGAACATATAGATAATTAGAAATAAAAACATGGATAACACATACACAAAGGTACATAACAAACAAACGAAAAAGATTTGAGTCAACAAAGTAAAAGAGACCTCGATGCAGGAAGTTGTCTCAATACTATGCGTTGTCCCCAAAATAACAAATAACACATAGAATAATTCTTAAATGGAGTGAAGAATGTGAGGATTGGTTGCTTCAAGGAAGGAATGCACCCAAAAGACAAGGAATCAACCAATGTCGATGAGACTACATGACTCAGACACTAGCTTACTGCATCGCTAGGGTTCATGCAAATGAAATGATTAAAAGACAAATCACAGTCTAGAAAGTTATGCTATGCTAGGTGACCACAAATTAGAACCAACCCCACTATAGAGGAAAGCCACTATCCGATCAGGTGGTAGAACCAACCCCGCTACGGAGGAAAGTTTCTACCAATGTGTGATAGAAACCAACCTCGCTACGGAAGAAAACCCCTATCGATAGAGATATTTTGATAAGTGTTGTAGAAGGAATAGATAGACAATCGCTAGAGTGGACGAAAAAAATAATCACCACAATGGGCGAAAAATAGACAAGGTGCATGCAAGAATGCACAAGAGAGTAGAGATAGAAGAGAGGGGATCCTCAAGAAGGATTCACACCTTCAAAATCAAGTTGTCCTTGCCCCTAGTGTATAGGTGAGGACAATCATTCTAGAGACTATTGTGTTGCTACCATAGACAAAGGGTAAGGTTACACATAAAATTGTACCACCATGAATGGAAATGAGCAAACAACGAAAGCGACAAGTGCCACATAGTGAGGAGCAATGCAATAGAAGAAAGTTTATCATTTAGAATGAACAAGATAGAGGTAAACCTTGATATCACTTGTCATGCGAAGAAAAGACAGGTGCATCAACAAATGGAAGAGTGATGGCACTAGAATCAAGAAGTTGTATTTTGTCCTTCAAGGCTTGACATTCACTAGTGGAATGACCAAGCACTTGATGATATGCCAAAAAGAAAGTTTTGTTTGATCGTGTTTATGAAATTTCTTATGTGTAGGAGGAGGAAGGGTAATCGAGTGAGCTTTGAGAAGCCTCAACCAGATATGCTCTTGTTTAGATAAAGGGTGAGGAGCAGGAAGCAACCCTTTCTCTTGTGAAGAAAAGTCTGGCTGCTCACAAGGAGAATACATAAAGACAATAGATGATGGAAGACGGGGTGAAAACAAAGGAGAATGCTTGTAACCTAAATCCATTGTGAAAGAGCGCGACGTCGGTTCCAAAGGGACTTTAACTCCTTGTTCCATGTGCCCAAGACCATTTCCTTTGTATCCATGCTTAGAAAGAATATTGAATCCCACATTGTAACATGATTGCAACTCTTCAAAAGGGGGAGGATCAACATTAAGGACATTGCAATTGTTCACATTATCCCGCGATACAAAAGAATAGTCACCTTCGGTATCATGTGTGAATGATATTGTCGGGATGTCAAGGTGGATAGGGTTGGCTTTATACTCTCCAATGAAGGATTTTGTAAAGTCTAAGGAACCCCAATCATCACCAAGACATGCTTTTTCTTGAGAAGAAAGTGAGTTAGCACTATCATCGAGATTAGGAACTAATGATGGTGTAACAAGATTTGAAGATAATGAAGGAATTAAATTTTTAAGAGTAGGTACAACTGAAGTTTGACCAACAATTGCCATCTCACATTTAAGTGTACAACATCAAGGTCAACCTTGATTGTGATCACTTCATTATTAGCAACAAACTTCATAGAATTGTGTAGAGTAGAAGAAACTACTCCCAAAGCATGAATCCATGGCCTCCCCAAGAGGAGATTATATGGTAATGGTCTTGGCATAAAATATACTAGGGTGGGTATGGTAACGGGTCCCAACCTTAAAGACAAGATTATCATGCCTAAGGCTTGTCAATCGACATTATCAAACCCACTCGAATATATAAGGAAGAAGAAACAAGGGAAGTTGAATCAAATTTAATTTTAGGCAATAAATCAATGCTACATGCGTTGAGTGTGGAACCGGTATCAACGTGATCTCTTCTAATGTAGATATTATTAATGTAAATTATTATCATCAAAGGATATGCTTGCTTTTCACTTTCAAAGGCGGGAGTTCATGTTGATGTAGCGTAATATTTAGTACATCCACATGATATGATCTATCAACAAATTAACATCTGTTAGCCTAGCAGAAGAAGGCAAAAAAATATTTTGCAAGGCTTCTTGAAGCATACCTCGATAAAGTAGAGCAGTTTGAAGAAAATCCCAAAGTGAGATCTTGGCTAGAGTAACACGAAGTTTCTCGATAAGATCATACTCATCTAGTTGCTTAACTGTAGGTCTAGGTGCTTGAGGAAGGCTTGGTTGAGAAGGTGGTAAAGAACTAGGTTGATTAAGATTTTTCCGATTCCTTCTAGTATTATAAGTATGGGATACCACTCTATAAGAGGGAGCCTTAGATTGCTTGAATTTCATGTAAAGATCTGGTGTATCACTTTGAATCCTTTTAGGAGAAGGACTAGATGGAGTCACATAAATAACCAGTCTCTCAGGCCTTTAAGGAGCAACAAAGACTATGATTACATTTATGGATTCACTATGAATTATAGAGGAATTATTTGAAGAAATATACTCAACATCTATGCTTGGCAAGAGGAGATTCATCATTCACTAATGCATCATCTCTAGAAGAGAGTGTATTGGAATGAAGAGAAGGTAGAGTAACATTAAGAAAAGTATCAATGATTTCATCTTCTTGCAATAAAAAATTCTCTAAAACAAGAATTTCATGAGAAGGATCAAAGGTTCAAAGTGACATAGGCAAAGCCAAATCACCATCACATGCATGGAAGGGAACATCATTGCCACTTTGGATAAAACAAGAGATTAAATTGATAAAAGAAGATAGTAAATGCATTTTGAAAGTAATAAGATAAATATAAGAAATAATGCATAAACAAGTTGGCCAAAGGTTGGCGTATTATTTCTACTTTGTCAACATGGAATGGCATTGGGGGTAGTGCCCTGAAAAATTATTTTTGGAAGGGTAAATCTTGGATTTGTTCTTCTTTTTAGTGTTCACGTCAGGTTCACCAAAATGTAGAAGAGATTTGCTACCCCCAAGACAATGAGGTCTCAAAGAGCAAATGGCCCTCAACTACCTCAAAGGTGAAAGCTCAGGTGATAGGATAAAATAGTGAAGTTCGTTTATTTATGTTTTAAATGCAGAATAAAAATAGGAGATTTTCAGAAATCGAAAGAGTAGGTTGCAAAGGTCTTCTGGACAAACTGGAAAGCTCTTGGCCTAGGACGATAACACGACATGCAAATGTCCTTGCGACACGTTGGATCATATAGATTGAAAATGGAATTTATCTTAGAAAACTACTAAGAACCTACTGACAGTTTTGATAGCTGAAACAAAAGAAAAATAGGTGCATCAATAGAAATGAAGGGAAATAAGATTATGATGGACCTATCTTCCCCAATTTTATTAGGAAATGAGATCCCCACCTTAAATTGACTAACAACCCTTAGGTGAATCAATTTAGGGTGAGAATCTTCAGATTTCCTTATGACTGAAGGACGGGGGTCACGGCCAAACAACACTTTGGGGAGAAAAACTAAAAATAGTAAACTAACACCAAAATGTAATTTAACACTTGGAATAGCAAGATTAAACTCAATACTGATAGAACCTACAATTAAATTATAGATCACAGAAGGGCAGATCTGAGTGTACCTTTCACCAAAAGTCAGTTTTTGAAGTTGATCTTGGACTCATTCACACATGGGCGAATGGGTCCTTTGTTAGTATTTTTCTGCAACTTTCGGGAGCCTCTGGTCCTATCTCTACACTTCCAAATTCTTCAAGTTTCAATGTCGGAAAGTTGAAAATAAATTTTGTAGATGAGTTTTCATGAGATGACAACTTTATGACAACTTTTGTAACTTTGTCAACTTCTTCAATTTTGCTCTTCAAGAGATCTTCAAGCTTTCTTCCGCCTAGATATGCAAACACAACATGAAAGGGAAAAATTGTTTGTTTTTGGTGAATGGGGGTTTGCCTTGGTCAAACCCCATTTTGCTAATTAAACCTTGAAATGGAATGAAACATGAAAGAGGGAATGAAGAATGAACAAAGCTACGTTACCACTCAAAAAACCCTTGAATAAACCTTGGAATGTAGATCTACAACTTGCATGAATTGGCTTCAATGGATGTGGATCTTGAACCTTGAATCTTGCTTGAAATAATGGCTTTGAATGCTTGAATTGATCATGAAACCTACAACATCATATTAGCTCCAAAAACATGCATGATGCAAGAAGAATTTGACATGAAAATTGGATCTTGATTGTTGCAATAAAACTTTGATAATTCTTCTCTTGAATGGCTTTGATCACAACTTTGCTATACTCTTGCTCACTTCAAAATGCTAGGTGAAACATAGTGAAATAACCTTATATTTATAGATATGTAACCTCAATTTCTCAAAATTTCAAATATCACAAGCCGACATCTAAATATACACTTAGAGATATTAAAATCCCCCAAAAAACATAATTTAAATGTAGGTCCTAAGGTCAATGGAGGACCCATTCACTCTTGGGCGAATGGGTCCTAGGTCCCTAAACCTAGGACACACATTGCTCAATGAGAAGTGTTATGTTGAGGCATTAATAAATTTTGAGTTTCCTCTTTGGAAAATGTAATAAAATAGGCTTGGTAAATGAATTAAGGGGCCAATTAAGGAAAATTTAAGCCCAATTAATTAAAGGATCCCTAAATAAGTGTGAAAGTGTAAAGGGGTACACTTTACAACACTAAATTAGGGCACAATTAAGTCCAAATTAACTAGAAGGTCCCAAACAAGTGTGAAAATGTAAAAGAGATACATTTTTCTATAGTACAATAGCTAAACTCTTGAAAATGCACTAAAATAGAAGAGAAATATTTATGAAAAAAATAAACTAAATCAAATGAAAAGGAAGTGATAAAAATGAAGAAGAAGAAAGGAGACACTCACAAGAGGTCCAAGAATGAAGCCTCCAACAAAGCTACACTTTCGATACTTGCACACATAAGAACGAGAAAATTGTTGGGGTTGTTTAGGGGCTTGCCTAAGTCAAACCCCCGCGTAGGTGTTCCCACCTCCACCAACAACTAGATAGATAGACAAATAAAAAGATGAATAGATAAGATGACAAATGCATAGAGAAGGGATGTGATAAATCCCAAGATACTAAAAAACACAAGACAAATAGATATTACCTGTGAGGCTTGAGGAAGCCAGGGAGAGAGAAAGGGATATGAGAGCCAAGAGAGTTTGTAAAGACTATTGTGAGAGCTTGAGACTGTTGTAGCAAGCTATAGAGAGCTATGCAAGTTCGAGAGAAAGAGAGATTTTGAGAGAGAGATAGACCAAGAGAGAGCATGTAGAGTGAAAAAGATTAAAAGTGAGAAGAGGGGGGAAGAAGAGGTTGTCGATCCCTAATGAATCGTCTTGAGCCGTTTCCACTGACCTAGGTAGGTGACAAGTTACAAAACACTCAACAATGACCTTTGAATGTTAAATGTCGCAAGACACTAGCACAGTGCGCGGACATCCTCATGACGTGCCAGTGTCCAGACAAATGATGCTAAAAAGTTGTGGGAAATGAGGAAAACATAAGGTTAACACAAAACTGACATAAGAAGGTAGCTATTGAAAAGGGATCTTGAGCATCTTGAGGGGAAAAAGGTTTATGCAACGCTAAGATGAGTATACACAAATACTAAGGGAGTGGACACTAAAGTGGATATAGAAGTGTAGGTGAAATTGCAAGGGTATGCAATTTTCGACACTACAAGAAATTTTTTTCCATAAGGTTCTATAAAGAGCTTGCCCTTGTTTCTTAAGAAGATGCTTATAAAGAACCTTGGTTTTTGGTTCATAAAGAAACTTGCTAGACCCAAACTAGGTTAATAGTGAATCTTGTTGCACTTCTAAAATAAGGGCTGAATAAGATGGTTTTCTTTCACATGAAGACAAGAATAAATTATAACACCTTAGAAATGCATAACATCTAATGACAATAACATGTATTCGTAATCATTATAATAAAATAAAAAACTAAGTTTATACATTTATTAACATGAAATTAAATTTAAAAAATATTATGATCTTAAAATTTCAAAGATCTTCAAGTGAAGAAATTTTTCACAAACTACTCCCAGTTCCTCCTCCTTGGCTTTAGTAATTGGAAATAGATTCAACATTGACAGATGTTCAAGTTTTTACCAATTTTTTTTGCATTTCAAGTCCCCCTTGCTAAGCTTTGGAATTATATACTTTAAAGATTTGGGAAGAAAATTTTCTATTAATTAACCAAACCCTTCTCTCTTTCTGGTGAATTCAAGATATGTGCCAAGGTCATTGTTATGATATGGTTTTTCTTTTTTTATGTTCTTGTAATAGAATTGAAAAAAAATTTGATAGAATTTTTGTGGGATAATGTTAAAGGAGGTAGAGGATTTTTGTGTTGCTTGGAATCTTTATTGTTGACCTACGAATGTGGTGGTCATAAGCCTCTTTGATATTTAAAAATAGGATACTACTCTTTATGTCATGTGCGTTGTTGGGGTTAGCAAGGGAATGAAACTTGAAAAATTCTTTGTAGCCATTACATTTCTTTTGATAGGAAATAAAACACAAGTTTGCAAAGGGCTTGGGTTTCACTCCATTCATACTATCCTTGTTTGTGCTAAGATTAGTGACACCTTTATTACTAAAATCATTTGGAAAACTTGGAAGAGTGCCGAATCATTGCTTTTTGGGTTGGCAACGTTTAAAATGGCCTTTCCATTAATAGCTACTTTTTGTGGTAGTCTCCCATTTTCACCAAAGGTGACAACACTCTTGTTGAAACTTTGTGAGTTAAGGCATTGATTTTCAAAATGGATATTTACATCATTTCTAAAGTGTCATGTGCAAGAAATTTTATTTTTTAGTTATCTTAGCCTACTTTAAAAGCAAACGAAAATCTTAATGGGATACTTTGACACAACGAAATCATTATGGTTATTTATGCCAAATATGTCCATACTATTGGTCTATCTTCTCCTCTTTAGAGTGATTGGTGATGGTGCACTAACATTTCCTTTCCTTATTATAAGCTTAAATTAAGATGGCTCTAACCTCAAAAGGTGTCTTCTAAAAAAACTCAATCTTAGGTTGAATCTCAATTCTTCCCTTACCACTTGTGTGAGGAGATCCACTATTTGGGATGACATTCTTGAGCTTACAATTGCTCAATTCTAGAGTGGCATATCTACCAAGGTGTTCTACTTTGAGACAAGCTTTTGTATGTAGGTGTTTAAATTCCTACATGCTCCCTCTACAACTAGTCAAAGTATTAAGTACACGTGTTGGTTTTATTCTAGTGACCATTAGTGTGGAAGTGGATTGATTCATTTTTTCAAAAAAATTCATCATGAATTATTTTCTTGGCACATAAACAAACTTGGGTATTCAATTCAAATTCCTATAATTTGTCATATTTTTAACATGAGAATTATTTTTCAAGATTTGGAAAGACATAAATGAACTTTTATTTTCTAAAATGAATTATATAAATATTTTAATATTGTCTCAAATGAATTACATAAATGAACTTTTATTTTCTAAAATGTGCTATCTAATGAAATGTTGGGAAAATGATCTTGGAGGTGGAGAACCTTGTAACTCTTATTTTCCAATGGGGCATTGCACTTTGTGAGGTTATTTGGGTTCATCTAAATTCTCCACCCAAGCTTGAAATTTTGAGACTAGCCATGGTTTTGACCAATATAGCCTACATGATATTTACATAGTAAACATCAATATGTAATTTTATAGGTGAGAATGATTGAATAGTAATATATTTTTAATATGTGGATCAAGGGGCATGTTATATGGGATGTCTTCCATCAAGCTAATAGGTTTTGGAAGTGACAATTAATATGTAATTAAAGTTAATTAGGCTAATAACATGTCGTTGAAAAGGCTTCAACCTTGAAGCACCATTAGAATATTAGAATATGATAACCAATATGCTCTAACAAATATCTAGAATAGTTTTTATTTGAATTGCTTTGTTTACATTGAAATTTGTTTCAAGAATGATTTTTTTATTGGCACCTCAATTTTATTTGAGTTGCAATTATCTATTCCTCTTTTTTCAAAATCTAAACTTAAAGAAGAATTTGATTATGGTTAGAAAGGTGCAAAATTTCCCCCTATTTTTAGATATAATTTTTAGAGTTCTTATTTTATATTTTCAATTTTAATACTCTAATTACTTAGTCATTCAATTTAATTTTTAACATTAAAATTTTATGTTTAAACTTACCTTTTAGACACAAATATTCTATTGGAAAAAGTAGCAACAAAATTATTGTGGCTATTTGTGCTAATTATCTCCATAGTATTGGTCTATCCTCTCTTCTTTGGAGGGATTAGTGATGGTGCATTGATATTTCCTTTCCTCATCATAAACCTAGGTTACGTTGGTTCTAACCTTAAAAGGTGTTGTGATGCAAAAGCATCTGGGTCCCTAGGCAATCTTGCATCATCCAAAAAATATTTTTAATTTTTGTTTGTGTTTGTGTTTTTTTCTTTTTCTATTTCTTTGGAGAATTTTTAGATTATATTTGGTAGAATTTGTCTAAGTTTGAAAAGCATCGGCAAATCAAGAGGTTTCATAATCAGTTTCGATGTCTGAAGAGGTTTTCAAAACCTCATTGCCTTTCGACACGTTGACAAAACCAAGGGTTTTCACAACCCCATTGGCTCCCGATGGTACTTTCACAACCATTTGAAAAATTCTTGTGTCTTTTCTAATAAGTTTCTAACTCATATGTTTTGAAGGAAAGCTTCATGAAAAGCGGAATTGGAGTTTTATTGTGGTTTCAAAACCATCATCGGTCTCCAACAAGGTTGTCACAATCTTGTCGACACTCGACACACCATTCAAAACCTCTTTTGAAAAGACATTTTATAAAGGATTCTTGGCATTGGTGGGCGGGTGCAAAAAAATGGGTATCCAATTTGTGGCCAACTTTTTAAAAAAGTTTTGAAAGCTCATAATGCGAGCGCATTATAACGCACTAGCGTTATGACCTATTAAAAGCACAAAAAAAAAATTCGAATTCATTTTAACTTGTCACTGTGTTTTTTTTCTTTCCTGCGGCCAAAACCCCAATTTTTTGTGCTCGCATTCTGGGAGGAGCTATTTTACAAAATTCTTCATCAACGGTTGTTTTTTCATCGCTAGAATGCCACCATGTCGACAAGGAGGTCTGAGAGGTAAGGATTGTTTATTTTTTGTTTTGAATTTGTTAGTTTTAGGTTGTTTTTGATATTTATTTTTTGAATTTGTAGGACATATTAATCAACCTACCAACCCTCCTCAAAATCCTCAACAAGCACAACAAGAACAACAACAAAATCCTCAAGTTAATCAACCACAACAACAATCTCCTCCACCAATCCCTCAACATCCTCTTGGCACTCAACAAAACTTAATGAGTGAAATTGAGAACAATAAAAAACAAATTAAGGATTTAATCAGGAGGTTGAATGATCCAAATAGTTCAACCGCGGAAAGAATGACTTTGACAACTTCACTGAAAGAAATGTTAAAACATGTAGATTCAATCAACAAACAATTAACTGGTTGGCAAGATAGGAGACATGCAACTAGGGCTTATTACCAGGATAAATTTTCATATAAAGATGTAAAAGATTTAAAAATTACAAAAGGTGATTTGAGCTCATTATTCACTGACCCACAGTCAAATGCAAATCTTACCCTCAATGGGAAGAGGTTTCCTATTCATTGGTGCCACCACCAACAGATTAGGAACTTTTTTTGGATAGGTGGTACATGGTTTTTGATTACCCACCATGCAACAATTGTGAAGTCTCGCAGTATTTCCTTAGGAAACTATACTATGAGTTCATCTTGAACAAAACCCCAAATTATTTTGATATGAGGGAATTCCAGGGGAGAGGTGGGGGGTCAACTCAAGATAGACCCAATGCATAATAGAATCCTATGCGGAAAGGGAGACGACCTCTCACTAGGTCACCTCATGAGCACATCGTTATCCCTTCCGTTGCGAAGGAGAGTTACGACGTAGAGACTTTACAGGTCATCAACTCTTTGACCTAGAGTTTCATCCAACATGCCAACCCTATTCTACAACGCCATCTAGGGGAGTCTTCGAGTGGTGGGCTTCGATCGCATTTGTGTCAATCTTGCGGAGCGACTTGTTCATATGACCCCACCACACTTAGGAGGCTGCTACGTAGGATCTGTCTGTAGCTATGGAGATGTCAAGGGCAACTAACATTTAGCATGAGGTCTATGGCATTGATACTCAGGTAAAAGTTAGCATGTTCATTGAATTTAATTTATTAAATTTTTATTTTGAAATGATAGATTAACTAATTTAGTTTTACGATTTTAATAAAATTGCAGGGTCACAATGTTGATACTGGATACACCGTCCCTACACCTACTTATTTCTCTACTGCACCTACCATTGAGGTATGTAACTAGTAAAAAATTATAAATTTATTACATGTTAATAGCATTGTTTTATGAATGGTATTTTAATATGTGATTTTGGATGTTGAATAGGCTAATATTGGAGGTTTCGAGGGAACACCTCCTAGTGCCAGTGGATTTAGTCAAATCTACATGCAGGTAATAGAATAAATAATTTAACTTATGAATTATACTTAATAGATTTGTGTAGTTTATATTCATATACCTGATTATGTTGCATTGCACATCTTTCAAACTCAAAGCATTACTTCACATTCCATAACTAATAACTAGATGTTGATAGATGACAAAATTTTAGCTACAATATAGTTGTTTAGAAATTCAACATAAACAGTGATGCAATTACTTCACATAGCATAAGTAATAAGTAGGAGCAACTTCCAATTGCATTTGCTTGTCATGACATTCCATGAGACCACTTTTTACTGAGGCATATTTTCAAACAGTTCACTACCTTGTCTATGCTATGGATGCTTGGAAGGAATATATGAAAGAATAATAGTAAGCAATAGCATAGACAAGGCAATGAGTTGTTTGAAAAAATTCCTCAAAGAAATGTGGTCTCATGGTGATGTCCATCACCATGAGACCCAATTTATTTGAGGAACTTTTTCAAATAACTCACCGCCTTTTCTATGCTACCACATTTTCCATACATGTCTACCAAAGCATTTTATCAAACAATTCATTTCCTCACTGCTATGGCTAAAAGCTTAAAAAATGTGCTTTCCAACAAACTGTGGATGCTTGGAAAAAATCTATCAAAGCATAATAGTAAGAAATAGCATAGACAAGGAAGTTAGTAGTTTGAAAAATGCCTCGAAGAAATGCGGTCTCATGGTGATGGAATGCCATTCCATCACCATGAGACCACATTTCTTCGAGACATTTCTTCAAACAACTCACCACCTTTTCTATGATACCACATTTTCCATACATGTGTACCAAAGCATTTTATCAAACTACTCACTTCCTTGCTGCTATGGATAAAAGCCTAAAATAGATGCTTTCCAACAAACTATGGATGCTTGGAAAAATTTCTATCAAATCATAATAGTAAGCAATAATACCATAGAGAAGGCAATGAAATGTTTGAAAAAATGCCTGAAAGAAATGCGGTCTTATGGTGATGGAATGCCATGACGTGCATTTGTTTGTAATGGAATTCCATCACCACGAGACCCCATTTCTTTGAGGCATTTTTTCAAACAGTTCACCACCTTCTCTATGCCATCACAGTTATCGTACATGTCTACGAAAACATTTTATCAGACTGTTCACCAACTTGCTGCTATGGGTAAAAGCCTAAAAACATGTGCTTTTGAACAAGATATGGATAGGGAAAATAGTAAGCATGATATTTAAAAATATATAGTTTAATAAGTACTCAAAATTTTGTTCATTATCTCATACATTATAAGTCATGATGTGGATCGCTATTGTAGTTTTTGTGATTGAATAATTTGTTGTTTTATTTTCAGATGTTGCAAGTGGAAACACCTCTGAATATTCAGATGGAAATGGACATCGGTGTTTCATCTACTATAGAATCCTTGATGGCTCTGACAGGGGAGGTATGAGACAAATTACTAAATTTAAATTTAAATTCGATGTTATAGATGTTAGTTAGTGAAAAATCAAACCATTATTGATTCGTAGTTTAATTTCTATTTGGATGGTTTATACAGGGCTTCAACACACCTCAACATGGGAATTTGAATATGTCCCTCGTGGAGAGTGATCATTAGCTGGCGGTAAGTGATTATTTTGTTAAATATATCATTTTTTTAATGTAATTTCTATATATTAATAAATTTACTTCTTATTGTAACAGATAATACTTGACCAAGAACTAAACCCTAGGAGGAGCACTAGGAGCACTCCTCGACCGCAACATAAATGAGTGACAAACATATCGTCATCCGATCGACAAGCAAAGGGAAATTTTTTATTTTGAGAGCATGGAGAGCAATGACTTTTGATTCCAGAGCCCTTTGTTGTATGCCTATATGGCATTTTTGTACATATTTTGTATTGGATATATTTGAAATTGTATGCTTATATGACATTTTCATAAGCCTATATGGCTATTTTGTACCTATATTTTATACTTATATCAACATATATTGATGTATGCCTACATGGATATTTGGTTAATACAAATCTTTTTTATCGATAGTGTCCATATTTGCATTATAAATCCATGGTTCAATAGATATGAGTTACATGTATTCAAGTGTATACTTTACAAATTATGTGTATACTTTGTGACTTACATGTATTTCAATGTATACTTTGTGACTTATGTGTTTTCATGCGTATACCTTGTATTCATGCATATACTTTGTATTAATTTGCGTATACTATGTATTCGTGTGTATACTTCAAGGCTTACATGTTTTTGAGTACTTGTTCTTCCCTTATTCACATGTAGATGCTTGAATTATTCACATGTATACTTATTAATTGGTTAACCCTACCATTGATCATTGATGTCCTTCATGGTTTGTCTTGAATATTAATTGATTGATGCTAAACAACTTTATTAGTTGATGCTAAACAACTTCAATATTTCTAGGAATACTAGTAGAGTTCAAATTCCAAAATTGCACAAATTGAAAAGAAAATAATAACTGTAAATAAATGCACTAATTATTAACTTGATAATTGATTAAGAATGAGTATAAAATATATCAAGAGATGAGCCTTCTAGAATGGCAACTGCCAACTAGAAAATAGGCAAATCATTCCCAATACTTTGAAAGTAATAATTCACCCAAAATTGCAACGGGAGAGAAATGATGTAGAGTAGGGAGGCCTTTAATTACCAATCACAAATTCAATTGATTTCAACAAACCTTCTATCTCCAAAACCCTAACTAGGGTGATTCCCTTCACAACTTCACTATTTGCCTTATAGGTCTGCAGACCTAGTTTCTTGGACCTATCTCACAACTCCACTCTCAAACCCATTAACCAATTATATTTTTAGACACCCTTTAAGGCATACCAAAACATATCCAAAAGCTCATATAACTCTTTTGGAACAAATCCCTTAAGCTGATGCTTTTATGCTGTCCCTTTAAGCCAAATAGGCATAATTTACAAAGAACTCTCCTCTAAACAATCTCCCAACCCAAATACCTATGGAAAGTCATTTACCAGTCTATAAAACCACCAAATCTACAACTTTTATCCAGTGAACTGCTCACTAAGTCCTCTTTATACAAAACCCTCATTTTTAGCAAGTTATAAAGGGGTTTACTGAAAATCCCACTTCTCAACTTCTTTACAATTCACCAATGCATCAAACATGCTTCAAATGGCCTACACATTCTTAATATATCACCAAAATTTTCTTCCCCAAGAGTTTTCCTCACCTACCCACCTTTAACCATTAAATTTCACTAAAAACATTCAAATTTGACAACTAGGGCATCATGCCCAAACCCCCAAATGACCTCTCCTGCTCCCAAAAATATTCAATCAACTAAATCCTACCATATTGGGCCCATTCCACTAAGCTACAGGAGTTACAGTCAATGGAATGGACCACAATCATATTTTTATGTCTTCAAAACCTTAAAATTGGAGTTTCAGACCCACTTATAGGGAAAACTCAATAAGATTCTACAACGCTAATGGGAACACTTCAAAATAAGTCAAAATGATAAATAGGACACTGAAACAACAATTCAAATCAATTTGGAGTCACTATCAGGCCATACAGGCCGTGCAACTACTCGGCAATAGCAATATTCAATAGAAAAGATATAGAATTTCAATGAAAACATGAGCTTTATTATTCAATATTTCAGAAAAACTCCAACAACCTTCATCCATCGAGTTTTCAACATATTTTAAACCTTAGCCAACCTATTACCACTGTTCTAACTGCCCTTTGAATTCCCATGACCGTTGGACTTCCTCAATTTTATATATTTTTTGCACTTTTACAACTTTTCAATATTGCACCTTTGACAATTTTGCAAAAATGTGACAATATCAACTTAGTGACTCCTAATTACCAATTAGATGGTCTATTAGGACCTTATTGAATTGAAAAAAATTCAAACACACTTAAAACTATCAAAAGACCTCATTTGACAACATTAACACAAAATGCATTTGGTACCCCTACACCAAGAAGTCTTATTTAAGATCTTTGAGTAATGTATTTCCTAATGCTCTCTTGTTCTTACATATCTCAATTCAGTTTAATCCAAAGAGTTCCATGAAATACTTTATCTATAAGCAAAAAACACGTTTTCAATTGGTATTCCATGAAATGATTCATAAAAAGATTCCAATATATTTAATCCTTTGATTGGAACAACTCAATTAAGCAAAGGATACATAATCTTCACAACATTTGCAAAACATAATACTCATAGTAGATGAAGTAGTGTTTCAGTGTGAAAGAGGACCATGCATAGCGTAAAAGTACATATTGGGATGTGTTGGAGCAGTTTGTTTGGTCGCACAAATTACAAAACGAAAGTTGCACCACTTTACAACTTTACACTACTTACATTTGACACTTTTTCCATCAAGTGAAAATTAGACACCACGGGAAAATGACTCTAAGATAACAAAAACGGAGAGAGATTATTGTAGAGGGACCCAACACAATCCCGTAGGCTCAAACGGAGAGTTCGTAAGCATCACGGTTTTCGAGTAATAGCCCTTCAAAGATTGCTTCCCTTTTGCACTTTGGACCCTTAAGGGATCGAGCCGATTGAACGTAGCTTAGAGCGATTCTGCGTGTTTGGGTGCGAAAGAAGACCATTCCTAGCGTAAATGTACCCATTCAAATGCGTTGGAACAGTCCATTTGGTCACACGAGTTACAAAATGAAAGTTGCACCACTTTGCAATTTTCAACTACTTGCATTTGACAACTTTTTTCCCAAGTGAAAATTTTACATCACAGGAAAATGCCTTTGAGATAGAGAAAATCGAGAAATGATATTATAGAGGGGCACAACGCGATCCCACAGGATCAGACGAGAAGTTTCTAAGCATCATGGTATTCGAGTAACAACATGCTGAATTTTGTAGCCATTTTGCACTTTGAACTCTTAAGGGATTGATCTGGTTGAACATAGCTCAGAGCGATTTCGCGTGTTTGGGTGCAAAAGAGGACCATTCCTAGTGTAAAAATACCTATTCAGATAGGTCGGAATAGTTCGTTTGATCACACGAGTTGCAAAATGAAAGTTGCACCACTTTGCAACTTTCAACTACTTGCATTTGACAACTTTTTCCCCAAGTGAAAATTCACCACCATGGGAAAATGCCTCCAATATAGTGAAAATCAAGAGAGGTTATTGTAGAGGGGCCCAACGTGGTCCCATAGGATTAGACGAGAAGTTTCTAAGCACCATGGTATCTGAGTAACAACATGTTGAATTTTGCAACCATTTTGCAATTTGGACTCTTAAGGGATCAATCCGGTTGAACGTAGCTCAGAGTGATTCCGTGTGTTTGGGTGCAAAAGAGGACCATGCCTAGCATAAAAATACCTATTTGGACATGTTGGAACAGTCCGTTTGGTCACACGAGTTGCAAAACAAAATTTACACCACTTTCCAACTTTCAACTACTTGCATTTGAAAACTTTTTCCCCAAGTGAAAATTCACCACCACGAGAAAATTCCTCTGAGATAGCGAAAACTGAGAGAGGTTATTGTAGAGGGTCCCAATGCAATCCCATAGGATTAAATGAGAAGTTTCTAAGCATCACGGTATCCGACTAACAACATGTTGAATTTTGCAACTATTTTGCACTTTGGACTCTTTAAGGGATCGATCCGGTTGAATGTAGCTCAAAGCGATTCCCCGTGTTTGGGTGTGAAAGAGGACTATTCCTAGCGTAAGAATACCTATTCGGATATGTTGGAACAATATATTTGGTCACATGAGTTGTAGAATGAAAGTTGCACCAATTTGCAACTTTCAACTACTTGCATTTGACAACTTTTTCCCAAGTGAAAATTTGCCACCACGGGAAAATGCTTCCGATATAGCGAAAACTAAGAGAGGTTATTTTAGAGGGGCCCAACATAATTCCATAGGATTAGACAAAAAATTTCTAAGAATCACAGAGTCTGAGTAACAACATGATGAAATTTGCAGCCATTTTGCACTTTGGACTCTTAATGGATCGATCTGGTTGAACATAGCTTAGAGCGATTTTGCGTATTTGGGTCTGAAAGAGGACCATGTCTAGCATAGAAATACCTATTCAGATGCGTTGGAACAATCCGTTTGGTCACATGAGTTGCAGAATGAAATTTGCACCACTATGCAACTTTGCACTGCTTGCATTTAACACTTTTTCCATCAACTGAAAACTAGACACCGCGGGAAAACCACTCCAAGATAGCAAAAACTGAGAGAGGTTATTGTAGAGAGGCCCAACGTGATCCCATAGGCTTAGAAGATAAGTTCTAAGAATCACGGTATCTGAGTAACAACATGCTAAAGTTTGCAGCCATTTTGCACTTTGGACTCTTAAGGGATCGATCCGGTTGAACGTAGCTTAGAGCGATTTTGTATTTTTGGGTGTGAAAGAGGACCATTCCTAGTGTAAAAATACCTATTCAAACATGTTGAAACAGTCCATTTGGTCACACGAGTTGCAGAACGAAAGTTGCACCACTTTGCAACTTTTCACTGCTTGCATTTGACACTTTTTCCATCAAGTGAAAACTAGACACCACGAGAAAACCATGCCGAGATAACAAAAACTGAGAGGTTATTGTAGAGGGGCCCAACTTGATCTCGTAGGGTTAGATGGAGATTTTGTAAGCCTAACAGTCTCTGAGTAATAGCCCATCAATGATTGTTGCCCTTTTGCACTTTGGACTCTTCAGGGATTGATCCAGTTGAACGTAGCTCAGAGCGATTCCACGTGTTTGGGTGTAAAAGAGGACCATTCCTAGTGTAAACATACCCATTCGAACGCGTTGGAACAATCCGTTTGGTCACACAAGTTGCAAAACAAAAGTTGCACCACTTTGCAACTTTACATTACTTACAATTGACACTTTTTCCATCAAGTCAAAATTAGACACCACGGAAAAATGACTCTGAGATAACAAAACTCGAGAGAGGTTATTGTAGAGGTTCCCTACATGATCTTGATGCCTTAGATGAAATGTTCTTAACCAACATGGTATCCGAGTAACAGACCTTCAAAGATTGTTGCCCTTTTACAATTTGGACTGTTAAGGGATTACATTGCTTGAATTACAAATGTTTGAGGGCAGCAATAACTTTTGATGCAGAGTAGGGAGGAAATCAACCTAAAATCACAATTCAAGCCTTTAGAAACAACTTTGCAACCCTTTTAAACCTATCTCGCCAACTCTTCACAAATTCACTCAAATTTCCTTGTAGGTCTGCAAACCTAGTTTTTGGACCAAAACTCTCAGATCCAATCTCAAACCCACTAACCAATTGTATTTTTAGACACACTTTAACATCTTACAAATCATATCTCAAAATCAACATAGGTCACTTTAGACCAAATTCTCCAAAATCATGCAACTACGCTATCCTAGACCTCAATTAGGTCACTTTAACAAAGCATCACCCACTCAAACGTCTTTCCAACCAAAATCTTCATGGATAGTCACTTACTAGTCTACAAAACCTCCAAATCCACAACTTTTGATCAAAGAATCACTTCCTATGACACCAAAACATGAAACCCTCACTTTATGCCATTCCAAAGGGGTTTATTGAAAAAAATTGTTAGGCTTCTACACAACCAACCAAGGCCTCAAACAACTTTAGTTATTTCTACACATGCTTGAAGGTTCATCAAAATCTTCTGCCCCCAAGAGTTTCTACAACTTCCCTCCTCTAACCATCAAATTTCACTCAAAATACATAGTTTGACAATTAGGAAATCATGCCCAGGCACTCAACTCGCCTTCCCTGCCCTTCCAAAGATTCAAACACTTCAATATATTCCTGCTCATGGAAAATCAATCATCTCCCAATCTTTCCTAATACAATTTCACCAAAACCCAACATCTAAACTCCATTTTAAAGCCAAAATTCACCCAATTTCCTCTGGGACAACAACCAAAAACACTCCTAAACATTTTCCATACTCCTAAATATTATTCCTACATATAATCCTACCATTTTGGACACATTCCACTGAGCCATAGAGAGAAACAATAGGTGGAATGAGTCATTTATTCATTTTTAGTCTTCAAACCCTTATGGCTGGCTATACAAACCTGCAATCAGTAATTTGACAATAGAATTCTTAAAACTCAATGAATTTCCTTCACTCCAAATCCAAAAAATAGCTAACACCTATCTCTACCCTTTGGAAAAGCTTTAAGGACATAATACTTCTGTACAACCAAGTATAATAGTCTGCAACATAAAAATTCAATGAAACACACAAAATTATAAGAGAAATCAGGGGATTTTTATTATTTTTCCTTCACAAAACCTTCAACAAGCTCTTCGTTTGAGTTCCCAACATATTTAAACCTTAACCAACCTATGAAAATAGCTCTATCTTCCCTTTGAATGCTCATGACCGTTGGTCTTCTTCAAGTTTACATTTTTTTGCACTTTTTTCACATTGACAACTTTTCAATTTTTGCAATTTTACATCATTTTGACAAATATGCAACATGAACTCCAAAATGACCCCAAAAACAAATAACATGACTTATTAAATTATAAATTGGTCTAATATGAGCTTATTCAATTGAAAAAACTCAAAACACAAAACTAACTTAAGACTTCTATGAACCAAATTTGCTCAATAACCTTGGTGCCCCTGCACCAAATTTCAATATTTGAGTAAATCTCATTACAAGTGTTTATTTCAATAGAATGTATGCTATATTGATATTGATATATAATAATTAGGTTGATTTGTTTTATTTAATGAAGTTTTTATAATAAGTTAGACTATATGCTAATTATATTGATGCAGAGCAGGCTATCAAAACACTATAACTCACTCAAATCCCAATGAAATCAAATGAGACAAGATGCAAATGAAAGGTAGTTCACTCCTCCATCAATTCCAATGAAAAAATGAGCATTTCTAGGCCGTACCAAAATGTACAAGTTGTTGTAGCAGCAAAATTCAATGTAGGAAAACACGGAAAACAATGAATCTTTGTTATTCAAGCCTCCAAATGCACAATTTTTGCAACTTTACCAAATTGACTCAAAATGACTCCTCCTAACCAAAACCAACCCAAAACATTGCAACATGGTCTTAAATACCTTGTTTCAAAACAAAAACATGACCTTAAACATAAAGACACACATACTAAAGCCCTTTTACAAAATGAAGGCCTAGGTGCCCTGCACCATAGGCACAATGCCTTAGGTACTCCATTCTCACAAATATTTTACAATGTCACTCATACATTCGAGATTATCTTATAATGTATACATCATAGGTGTTCATGACGAGGTTAACTTCAAATGAGTAACTTGAGATTCCCTCGCTAAGCTTCACACGCTCTTTTATAATGGCTTCAAATCAAAATTGAGATTTGTCAAGATCATCAAAATTAGGATGTTGCATTGCTTTTTTGGCTGAGATTCTCTTCGATGGCTCATAAATCAATATTTTTTGCATGGAGAGACCAATCAATTTTTAGTAGTTTACTTACAAATACACAAAGTAAAAGAAGAAAAAGAAATAGCATCGAAAATGGAAATGAAATGAAAATAGATGGAAGGAACTTACAGACAACAAATCCACACCATTTGGTTCCAACTCGGGAAAAACAAGGCATAAATCTTGATGCTTCCATTAAGGATAGGTATGCCAGTCTCTTAACGTAGTCACTCCTGGTCATGCATCTTCACTGGAAGTTCCAAGATACCTATTGCACACAATACCTCTCATGAATATAATAACTTGAAATTCAAGATGCTCTTATAATGTCTACATCATTGGTGCTCATGATAAGGTTAACTTCAAATGAATAACTTGAAATTCCCTCACCAAGCTTTGCACACACTTTTGTAATGTCTTAAAATCATAATTGAGATTTTTCAAGATCATCAAAATAAGGATGTTGCATTTCTTTTTTGGCTGAGATTTTCTTGGATGGCTCATAAATCTACATTTTCTGCAAGGGGACACCAATCAATTTTTAGTAGGTTACTTACAAATAGGCAAAGTAAAAGAAGATGATAGCATTGGAATCAAAAAAAATAATGTGAATACAAGTATAAATTAATAAGAACCAATGTGCATACTTACAAATTAATCCAACGAACCATCTGGGTCTACTCTACTCTTTATTGTGTCAAGTATTGTCTGATGGTTAGACTCACAGACCTTCCACAAGGTCTTTTTCAAAGGTCTCCCCCATATTTGGTCAAATGAACATTGGATTCCATGACAAGGTTTGAGTAATGAAGAATCTTACGATGCATTTCAAAGTCCTGAAACAACCAATGTTTAACACTCTTATGTGGGTACCTTCTAAGCCACGTTCCAGTAACAACAATTGAGCTTGTAGGGTATTCAATGTTTTCTCCATCTATAACTGGGGCCTCCAATTTCTTTTTGGCCTCAACACAACGACACAAGTAATATTTTGTTCCCTCTTCATTGTATTCATCTGTAATAACTGCATAAACATGCCCTACATTGATATGTGCAACAAATCTCTTGAAATTAGTCAACATTACAAATACACTACAAAGTAAGATAACAATAAGAATTTCAAAAACTAAGCAAGTAGATATATTACCTAGTTGAACTAGATTTGATACGTGGTCAAAGTCGACCGATGATTCCATCTATGTTAGTTCCAATGTCATCGAAGGGCAATACGTGTGAAGTGGGATAAGATAACTTGTCAACCATTTGTTAACCCACTCCCCTGACTCACAATCATTCAAGGCTTGCATTGTACATGAAGAACAAAAACATGCCATCTTCCATGTATTGATACTCCATGAACTTGCATATGAGCTAAGGAAAGTGTAGCTCACTCGATCCTGTTAGTGTACAATAATCCTCATATGGTGCAATGTTAGTATCATTCATCAACCAAAAAAACCTATGAACTGAAGACGTACCTTCATTACTTGGACCCATCGAAGCATTACACCACTCGACGATTGATCTTGCATCTGTCAACTTTTCACTATCTTTATACTTTAACTCTTCCCATGCTAATGCTCTTTTCATGCATGATCCTGCACCATCATGCTCCTCCTTTCCATGCCCGGCCTCACAAAAGTTCCACATATTCTCAACACCTGTAATGACATGAATCCTGCTCAACTAGTAGAACATGCATGAGTTCTTGAACTATGTTGCACAGTTATCCGACCATACTATATGTTGACTGTATGCTATGCCCCTTTGAGCTAAATCACTATAGAACATCTGGAATCAACCTTGCATGAACTTTGGAGAATGTGTGTGATCATCACTAATATAAAAGTGATAGTCCCTCAATACATTCCTTTGGTCCTCTGTACTATCAGCTACATGAATGAATGCTATGTGCACAAATATCAAAACCTATGTGGAGTTGTAATATTGTGACTGCACCTCATGCTATGGATATAGAGTGTAGTTCTCTACAAATTCAACCACTGATACTATGTTTCCAACTAGAAAGATGTCCTTGCATAGCTTGAATTGCGTGTCTAGCCATTGAGCTCTATGGGTATGCCTTGCATACTCATAACTTTATTGTCATGAAACATGGACATAAACTGATACACTAGAATATTTTGAATAACCAAATCACACCTTTTTGCTTGAGACCCATCTTTTATAACATATGCCACTATTTTATACTTCCCGAACTCTACTAGTTTCTGTCCCACCTCATATGTTCTTTCCATATGTTGAAATATTGGCATATGCTGCAAGCCACCACAATGCTCGCATGAACCATCCAAGCATGTTGTCCTGTAGAATATCTGGCCATCCTCTATTTCAAATAAAATTTTGGATAAGAACTCTCTTAAAGATGTTGGTGGGGCTTCTATGCCACAATCTTGCAAAAAATTATTAGTATGCAAATCTAAACATATAGAATGATAAACATCATAATGGTTTAGAGAATTCAATATGTAGTCTACAACAAAAAGTAGTGTGTGTGTGATTTATCTTTACATAAAAATGTTTAAGCATTTCAAAATATCTTTGAAAAATACTAATTTGAGGATAATCCTGTTGAAATTTATAAAAAAATTGGGTTTGAGTCGTATCCAAAAAATGCTTTGGATGTGGCTCATGGTTTCGACTATCGATTCTCCTTCTTACCACATCCCTTTGATTCAAAGATGGACTTGTGTTATTCTTCCAATACTCTTCAATTAGTGTTCTCAATGCTTCAACAAGTTTTTTATCTTTTCGTGGAAATCCTGAGAATGCCCATAGTTCATTTGAATTGGTGCCCTCAATTCTTTGCTACCTTTGAACGACTCTTGATAAAGTTTTTCTACTAATTCTCATTTGTTCATTCGTCTTTCTAATGAGACGAGCTCTCTTTGTTTGAATACTTACCAAAGTTGATGTAGTGACACGTTGGATGACATTACTATCCTTTGAGTGTGTGGTCTTACCCACACTCTCATAAGCATCCATTAGATTCTTCACAATAGTGTTTTCACTCGATGCATTCAATGTTCTCAACCCAAGAGTTTTCATGATGTTTCTATACTTTATACCCTGCATCATTTCAACAAATAGTTGACATGTTGCGGTCTCATTTAGGCTTTCAAATAATGATTTCCAAATGTTATCAACATATCTTCTACAAGTGTGCGTTGTAATCTTACCTTCCATGTGCTACAAAATATCCTCATCAATATTAATCAAATACTTTGGCTTTCTACACAAAATTATTGGTGGTGTTCTCCTAGGTACATACATCTCAACATTAGGAATAATATCAATATTTAATTGAGGTGGGATAGATTGTGTACCTTCGTTCGAGGGTGGAGTAGAAGACATACCTTCAGGTTCATGTGGGGATGATGGCATACCTTCTTCATCAAATCTGAGTGATGATGTACTCTCAACTTGAGATGTGCTGGATGGTGTCCAACCATATTCACTTGTGATAGATAGTGTCCCTCCATATTCACTTACGGGAGATGGTGTCCCTCCATATTCGCTTTTGCTTAATGGTGTCCCTTCGTATTCACTTGTCGTAGAGGGTGTGTCTCCAACTATGGTATCTGAATCTGTCTTACCACGATGCTTTTGCATTCATTCCCTTTGTGCTACCAATGCCTGTTCTCTTTTTTAGAGTTGAGGTTCCTCTTTAGTTGGCTTGTTTTTGTCAATCGTATCCAATTTCTTCTTTTCACGATATTCTGCCACCTATTCTCTCTCCTTTTCTTTTTTGGTTTCATACTCTTCGTCTATTAGTTTATTCCTTTTTCGTTTCTTTGGCATGGTAGATAATTTTACCTATAGCATGGTAATGAGACAAATATTAGTTCCTGAAAAATGTATCCATTCAAATAAATGAAATATATGTAATTCAAGGCTTCATAAAAAATACTTACAATCATCCTGTAGAAGAGTATTTCTAGCATAGACAAAGGTGACATGAATTTTTTCGATGGAATACCTTAAAGAAATGTGGTAATGAGGGATTCCATGATTGCAAGATAGGTTGAAAATGGAAGCATGGACAAGCCATGTGGTGCAAGGGCACCTAGCTAAGTTGAAATTTTGGTTTTTTGATAGGTCATTAGGTGTTTTATGTCTTTTTTTGTCATGAATAAGGTCTGAAACCCTATTTTGAAGGGTTGTGGTTGCTTAAAATGAGAAATTGACTCATTCCACCTATTGTAAATATTGTGAATTGGTGGAATGAGTCCAAAATGGTAGGAATAGATGTTTGAATGAGATTTAGGAGCAGGGGAGGCCTTGAAAGTGGTTTTGTGTGATGCCCTAGATGGCATTCCTTTATTTTTTGATCAAATTTGGTGGTTAGAGGGTGGTGATAGGTGAAAATCTTGGGGGAAACACATTTTGAAGGTTAATTAAGTTTTTGTAGACAATTTTCAAAGTGTTTGAAGTGTTGTTAGATTGAAAATAGTTTGGGAAGGCATATTTCCAATAAACCCTCCCTAAAACAAGCCAAATTGAGGGTTTCATGGTTGGGTGAGTTAGTGGGTCTTCCTCTGATTAAAAATGGTAGATCTTGAGGATTTACAACCTGGTACATGAATTTAAAAAGGAATTTTGGGTGGGAAGTAACTTTAAAGGGGTGTTCCTTTGTAAAAGTGACCTAATTAAAGGTCTAGGACAATGCAGAAGCACCTGTTTGAGGGTTTTGTTCCAAACGAGTTCTATGAGTTTTTGTGATATGTTGTGTAAGGACATAAAGGGTGTCTAAAAATGTATTTGTTCAGTGGTTTCTAGTTTGTATTTGTGAGATAGGACCTAGAAACTAAGTTGGTAGACCTACAAGACAAACATAGAGATTGTGTGAGAAATCTAAGAGCTAGGGTTGTAAGAGCTGCAAAATTGTTTCAAAGGACTTGAATTGTGGTTGATGAACGATTTACTCCCTTCTTTGCATCATGTGAATTCTATGAGGCATATGTTGCCCCTACCTTCTCAACCCTACCACATTGGTAGGCTAGTGAGTGAGCTCACTAGCCCGCCAATGTGGTATGGTTGAGAAGGTAGGGGTAGCATATGCCTCATAGAAATGGGGTCTCACAGTGATCGTGAGACCCCATTTCTATGAGGCATACGCTTCCCCTACCTTCTAAACCCTACCGCATTGGCAAGCTAGTGAGTGAGCTAGCTTGCCAATGCTCCACTAGCTTGCCAATGCGACAGGGTTGAGAAGGTAGGGGAGTGTATGCCTCATAGAAATGGGGTCTCACGGTGATTTGCATCACCATGAGACCCCATTTCTATGAGACATATGCTTTTTACATCACCATGAGACCCCATTTCTATGAGGCATATGCTTCCCCTACCTTCATCACCGTGAGACCCCATTTCTATGAGGCATATGCTGCCCCTACCTTCTCAACCCTATTGCATTGGAAAGCTAGTGAATGAGCTCACTATCTTTCCAAGATCACTAGCTTGTCAATGCTACCACATTTTTCATACATTTATATGAAAAAATTATTTTCAAACAATTCAAATGCTTTTTCCATGCTTCCATTTTGAGTCATGATTGAAAGATAGGTTGCACCTTTCCCCATGTTGCTAACTTAGCCTTGAATAAAGAGTCTTGAAACAATGGAGAGAAGGGTTAGAATCCCTTGTAGGCAGACTAATCAAGGAAAGATTTAAAATATATCACAACATAAGTGATGAGGTAAATTTATAAATAGAGATGAAAACCAAAATAGTTTCAAAGATCTATCAACATGGGAGGAGTATATTCCAATTTTTTAGAGACATGTATGGAAAATTTGGTAGCATTGACAAGGAAATCAACTGCTTGGTATAACTGTTTGAAAAAATACCTCATTGAAAGCTTTGGAGAGTGGTATGCACATCCATAATAAAGGATTGAGAAATAATGTTTTTTTTTACTTCCTTAAAACTTATGTCATATATATGTGTATACAAAATGTGGAAGCATACACAAGGTAAGTCAATTGTTAAATAAAAAAATGCGTCAAAGAGATGTGGTTTAAAAATGTAATTGGAAAGTGTATAGAATTTTGTAATTTAAAATGTGCATTGACAACCTAACGTTATAATGACAAACAAACAATGATCAACATGGAATATGCAAAATAACAAAAATGAAAGAAAGCCATAATAGAATGAAAGAAAATGTGTAAATACTTCACATAGCTAAAAAACCAAAGTTTCAAATGAAGGAGTTCTACCCAATTATGTAGCTTTTGCTTCTTCTTTCTTCAAACTCCTCAACAATTTGAATTTTTCAAAAGCTTGTTCCCTTCCAAACTTCAATTATATATCACTTTTGAATGGAATTCAGACTTGAATTTATATTATATTCCTTTCAACATGAAAACTCTATTATTTAATGCAAAGGTGGTGGAATGTGAAAAACATGCATGCACACTTCACAACATCATAAAAAAACTACTTTTTGTCGGAGCACGCAAAAAACCAGGAGAATATGCAGAATGTGGGCCTTGAGATCACGAGTATATTGATTTTTTTACCATTTTTA